>JARYHS010009346.1:0-20008 GCA_031002005.1 Vandiemenella viatica
AATCAATACTAAGAGGATCCAGCTTAGTCATCGTGCGTGTAACGCTGTGAAGTCTAGGACTCCGGCTTCTTTCGCAGGTTAACAGTGGCCAGAGATGTTTATACTCTCTGACCATAGATGTAGTTATTATAACAAGTTAAGAACTTTGGTTATAGTACCTATTTACGTTTCTGCAATTGTTTTATATGATTTAAATTGTTATTATAGCAAGCTAAGATCTTAGATTACCTATTTATGTTTCTTCAATAGTTTGATATGATTTAAATTGTTATTATAGCATGCTAAGTTCTTTGGTTACATATTTATGTTTCTACAATAGTTTGATATGATTTAAATTGTTATTATAGCAAGCTAACGTCTTTGGTTACCTATTTATGTTTCTGCAATAGTCTGATATGTTTTAAGTTCCACACTAATTGCAAAGAAAATCAAGTATTTCATTTAAATCCTCATATACCGAGCTCGGTGCATGAGGAATTACGCTCTGGCCTCGCATTCGGGAGGACGTGGGTTCGAATTCCCGTCCAACAATCCGGATTTGGGTTATCCGTGGTTTTTCCAAAACACTCCAGCCGAACGCCTGGATGGTTCCTTCAAAAGGCCATGGCCAAAATCCTTGTCCCCGTATTCTTTCTCGCCCCTAGTGACCTGGACGTCGACTAGGCGTAAAGCCATACCTAAAAAGAATATACATATTCGTTATCAATTAACTTTTTATTATTTATACTCAATCGATGTAGATGATTTAGTTATGTTCTCTTTCCATAGAAACGGTTCGTATAGAAAGATAGGTGACACAGTTCATGGCAAATGAAGACTACGTTACAGAATATTTACCAAAGATCACACTAGATTATCGATAAACACCATGCGTCTGTTAAAACTTGTTTTTGTTTATCTAACTTTGGTTATTTATTTCTTCATTTTTCTGAAATATTGTTTGCTAGAATACATGGAAAACGATAGTAATACCTTTACACAAAATATGATCATTTTGATAAGCGTAACGAAATAGTTGAATTTAATTTACAGTAAAGGATACAAAGATATGACATCATAATCGTTTTTGTTTTTTAAAGCTTTCAGTAATTCCGATAACTTTGTTTCAGCTTCCTATCTTGCTCAGTATCAGCAACTTTCATAACGTCGTAAGAAAATAGGGTCGGCTGTGTTTTATTTGATCAAAGGACGGGAAGGAATTTAGGAATTTTTTGAAGCAACCTTCTTTCTATCTAAACTGAAATTTGGAACAAACCATAAAGAAAGATGTGCGTGTTTCGTATAAATGTGGTTGTTAATTTCGAAGAGGATTGTTCAACTGACCGAGGTGGAGTGGCTAAGACATCACTACAAAATCAACATAATGATCTCTGATTAACAACACTTCTTCATAGCTAAGCAACTGCTAAGAAACGAGCTGCCGGAACAGCTGGATCTAGCTGTGTTCTGTCACGGGCTCTGAAGGTACTTTAAGTAATAAAATGCACCGACCTCAATTATCCACCGGGCTGCAGACACGACAAAACGCGATTTGTTCCTGCCCTCGCAGCTACTGGCGACTAACGAGTCTTAACGACAAAGTCATTGGCCTTGAGGCACTTGTCTTTGATCAACTCAGCTCTTGTTGTGAGTGTAATTACAACACGCCTTTAACACGGTTAGTCACACGAGAACAATATTTATGTAGTCCTTATCCTGTTAATTTTAGTAATTGCCATCTACCTCTTAACAATTTCGCTTGCTTGTACTTTGCTGATGTCCCGCTTCTTCATTGTCCATTTTTCAGCAGCGTATGTCAGGATAGGCACATAGTATGTCCCCCAAAGTCAACCCCTACTTCACGTGGTGGGAGACAGGCTATGGTGTGAAGTAGGGGATTGCCTGTGGGGGTGAGGTACAGTGGGGACCTTCTGTCCCCCGGGACTGATACGGTGGCTGATAAGGCCTTACAGGAACCCTGAAAAATGGCGGCCAACGGGGCTCTGGTGAAGCTACGACAGGCCAGTAGTGGATCCAGCTTGCTTGCGAAACACAAACAAGCGTCGGAAAGGACAGTGGTGCTGTATGGGTAGTAGGAATTAGGCCAGAGTAAAAAAATAAATAAAAGGAAACAGGTAGTGAGCAGTGAATGGCGCCTCTTTCTCCTGCAGTGTATACCTCTCTGTCAGGCAGCGGCGTGGAGAGGGCAGCGTACCCGGGATGCCCTCAATTAATGTCGGCCGCTGCCGTAACGAGGTTGTTTGTGACGGCGCTGCCTCATTCGATAAATTATTCCAAGAAATCTGCCTCCAGGCTACTAACCTGTTTGCCTTGCGCCTGCAACATCGCCCGCGCAAAGTGTTCCTCCGAAATGTGAGAACTAACTACCCCACTCGTCCCTCCTGCTAGGCCAAACTCCGCTTTCATTTTGTACTCGCTCTGTATGCAACATCCACCAACGGAGCGCTAGTGTCTGCTACGGACGTGGCTACTCCGAGTAGCTGACATGTCTTTCACCGCGTGTCAATTCAAATTGAAAAATTGTAATGAACAAACAAAGGAGATAGCGTACAAATCTCTTGTGCGTCCACATTTGGACTATTGTTGTGCCATTTGGGACCCGTTTCGTAATGGGTTGATCGAAAGTATAGAGAAAGTACAGAGGAGAACCGCTCGATTCGTGACCGCTTGCTACAGTCCTTATGAAAGCGTCACAGAACTGATTAGTAGACTAGGCTGGGAATCTTTGGTAGATAGACGACGCACGTTTCGTTTAAACTTATTGGTAAACATATGTACTCCCACTTTCACTCACGAGTGTAGTGAAATACTTCTTCCACCAACCTATTTGAGTGGGAAGGACAGGAAAGATAATAATTAGAGAAATAAGGTGCCGGAATGATTCTTATATGAATTCTTTTTTCCCTCGTACCATTAGGGATTGGAATGCACAGCAAAGAGATTAGCTTTGGTGCTGAGCACCCTCTGCCACCCACAATTTTGTGAATTGCAGAGTATATGTAGAAAGCATTCACTCTGGAAGATACCGTTGGTGAGGTAGCAATGTTATAATGTCACAAGTCCTACCTCTTTTTCTTACTATCCAGTGGCCTATTACGGTCTCAATCCATCTTCTTGGTGGTCTTCCTACATCTTTCCTCCCTCTGAGATGGTATTTGAGATTTCATCGTGCGATCCGGTCCGCCTTCATCCTTAGCACACGTTCTGTCCAAGATGTTCTGTAGGTTTGTACAAGATCTCTTTCTGTCTCGTAATGTGTAGCCACTGTTCTCCTCATGACTCGCATCTCAGCCGCCGTTAGTCTCCGCTCATCACCTTTGCGAAGTGTCCAGACCTCGCTGCCGTACAGTCAGGATAACGAAAGTTTGGCACCGAGGGTGGTGGGTGAACGGTTAGCGATCTAGCCTTGCATTCGATTCCCCGTCCGGGCATCCAGATTTGGGTTTTCCATGGTTTCCCCAATCATTCCAGGCGAATTCCGAGATGCGTCCTTCAAAAAGGCCATGGCCGAATACCTTCCCGTTCCTTGTCCTCAGTCCCATCCCGCCTCTAATGACCTTAGCCATCGACGAGGCGTAAACCAATAAAAAGTTTGGCAATGTCGTACATCAAACACTGTGGTTCTAAAATTGACTACTAGTGGAGTCATAAGATGAAAACTATACCGAAATTCAATAATTAAATGCGATAGTGGAAACAGCATGCTGGCTGAGGTCACAGGCGACCACACCTCAAAACGCAAATATAAATGTAAGTTGCAATATAAGACCTATCTTAGTATACCTCTTAAAACAAAACTTTCTGCATGATAATTCAAATTCGATATTTTAGTATCGGTAATATTATGCTTCCTATATAAGAATAATTTCGTTAATTGTAAAAAATCTTATACATTCAAAAGAAAAAACTAATCACATACTACAGGAAAGGTGTACGCTGAAGATGCCTCGACGAGAGGCGAAACGCTTCGGTGAAGTAAATAATAAACAAACAACACTTGTACTGGCGTATTTATTAAATAATAATTATTAGATTTATATTTGTTCAGCCAACGTATCACTATCGTCAGTAGTGTTGAATAACAATAAATTGTAGTATATTATTCAATCAAGTCACTTAATTTTCAACGCTTCCATGAATAACACAACGTTTCATACAGTCCAAAAGAATGAAGAAACATGTCTACTCGTTGGTAGTTTCTTCCTCCGTACCAAGCGTGATGGGGTACCTGTAACTCCCGGGGCTACCACTCGCGGGGCAGTCAACAGATGTGCACTGATCAGAATGAACGTTACGACCACCTGCCTAATAGCCGGTATGTCCGCCTTTAGCACGGATAACAGCGGCGACGCGTCTTGGCGTGGAAGCAATGAGGCCTTGGTAGGTCGCTGGAGGGAGTTGGCACCACATCTGCACACACAAGTCACATAATTCCAGTAAATTCCAGGAAGGGAGGCGTTGAGCTCTGGCGCCACGTTCCATCACATCCCAGATGTGTTCGATCGGGTTCGGATCTGTCGAGTTGGGGAGCCAGCACACCATTCAAACTCGCCAATATGTTCCTCGAACCACTCCATCACACTCATGGCTTGTGACAGGGCGCATTACATTGTTGAAAAATGTCCACTGCCGTTGGGAAAGACGGTCGTCATAAAGGGCTGTACGTGGTCTGCAACCAGGGTATTGGCCGTCATGGTGCCTTGCACGAGCTCCACTGGACCCATGGATGCCCTCGTGAATGTTCCCCAGAGCATAATTGAGCCGCCGCCAGCTTGTCTCCGTCCCGCAGTACAGGCGTCAAGAGTTGTTCCCCCGGAAAACGACGGATTCGCACACTCCCAGCAGCATGTTGAAGAAGGTATCGGGATTCATCAGACCATGCAACGCTCTGCCAATGCGCCAACGTCCAGTGACGATGGTCACGTGCCCATTTCAGTCGTAGTTCCCGATGTCGTGGTGTTAACATTGACAGATGAATGGGTCGTCGGCTGCGGAGGCCCATCGTTATGGAGTGTTCGGTGCACTGTGTGTTCAGACACACTTGTAGTCTCCCCAGCATTAAAGTCTGATGTTAGTTCCACCACTGCTCGCCGCCTTTGCTGTTTTACCAGTCTACACAGTCTACGAAGTATACAATGATTGGTGGCCGCTCAGTCCCTCAACGTTTGGACGTGGTTTCATCTTGGTTTCGCCACTTGCTGAAGACACTCACAATATCATTCCTCGATCACCCGGTAAGCCGCGCAGTTTCCGAAAAGCTCGTGCCGAGCCTTCAGGGCCATCACAATCTGCCTTCGGTTAAACTCAGATACTTATCGCGCCTTCCCCATTCTAATAGCGGATAGCACGCTCGCTGATACTACATGCACCGTGCGTGTGTCTGACTAGCAGTCATTCCCCGTCAGGTGACGCTGCTATCACCTGAATGGGTTTATATCGATAGTAGGTGGTAGTCATAATTTTATATCTGATCAGTGATAGTGAGGTTGTGTTTACGAACTTTTAAGGGGACCTCACCGTGGTTCAGGTCGAAAAAAAATCGATTTTCGTTTTTCATGATATTTCAATAGATAAAGGTATTCTTTAAGTATCCCGACAACGATTTTGCAGAAAAAAATTTCCCCGCAAACTAAACTTTTCAGTACATATGCCCCATTATATCAGAAACTATCATAAATAAATAAATGAAATTTTCAGAGATTCTGCATAACATAAAAAGTCACCTTCGTACTACATTCATTAATATTCGTCCATTAGGAAGTTCACAAAAAAATGTTTTCTGCAGAAAAAACTTAATATTTTTGTTAATAAATTTTAAAAAGTATTTCTTAAAAACTATCATTTGGATAAAGTAGATTTTAGTACAGTTGAATCTATTAGCATCATGTAACATACAGTAAAAATATTATGGTCCTGCATCAAATAGTTTTTTCAGAAATGGGTCAAATACTTGCCTAAATTAACATGGGTAAGATAGGCAGGGTGTGGTCCCCTTCATATTGCGTAGTGCATTGTAAATAAATAGGCCCATTTCCCCATATAGTAGTAACCATCCGAATGGTGGAAGTTCAGAAACCTCGCTCTTGATTTGCCAAAGGCAGAAAGTTGCTTTGATATCCGACCCGCCATGATAATCCCTCCCTCTCGGTCTCCAGTTTCTCAGTACACGTATGACGGTAATTGGAAGTTCCTTTCGCCGTCGCTGCGTGCATCAAAGATGTTCTCTGCGCGTCTCCGGAGCGGAATGTATTACTGCAGGACGCAAATTGGCCGACGGGAGCCAAGTGGCTGCAGCGCTCAAGAGCAGCGGAAAACTCGACAGGCTTGCCAACTGAGGCACAAAGAGCCTCTCCCAGCAGAACGCTGCCCGACGTATCCAGACGAGCAAGCCTGGGGAACTAAGCAGTCCAAAAAACTGCGATACCACCCGGTTCTTTGAGATGCCAAAACAATTTGTTATAATTTAATACTAGACGAAGATCAGTCGATATAAAAATCTTACACATTTGGCGACCGTGTAAATGTAAACAAAACATAGTTTCATCCATTTTTTAAAAAATTTTCATTCATTCTTTCATGTAGACTTATTGTAAGCTAATTCTTGGAGCGAAATTTTACGATCAGTTAGAGATCACTTTCGTATTTGAACTAGATCGGATCACGTGCAAATGAACTGTCACACAAAAAATGATAAAACTAGAGAAATAGATCATATCAGGTAGCATTTACTTATCACACCTATTCGCATAGACCACGCTGCCATTAGGTAATATAGGGAAATAATTTACTACATAGACATCATTTAGATTTTTTTTTTGCATGGGATATATAAAAAATTAGGGTAATGACTATAGCACAGACATATATTCTGTGTACCCTTCAAGATGTATGAAGCAGATCGAAATCCTTTCTTAACATGTCTGATAGTATCCAAGTTGGAGCAAAATTTTACTATCAGTTAGAGATGACATTCGTATTTAAGCTAGATCGGATCACGTGCAAATGAACTGTCACACAAAAAATAAAACAGTTTATGTCAGTAAGAAATAATGTTTTGTTGCTTTTTGACACTGTGCAGTGAATGTATTTTTGGTTTAAGTCGACCTGTGGAGGTATACCAATAGTTAAACTAGAGAAATAGATCATATCAGGGAACATTTACCTATCAAACCTATCTGCTAGCTGGGAACTATTCTGCACCCATGACCACACCCGAAACATAATCACTAGTTTACAGCCACTGTGGTACAATTTTCTGCAATTTATTACATAACATTTCTGATACTTGTATGTATTTACATTTGTAATGATAATAAAAATTCCATGTGGTCGTAATGACCTGGTGACAGGGTTTCGATTGGCTGCACAATCCGACGTTATCGTAATCCCTTTAACCTAACCAGGTAGTCCTGCCGGGTACAGGGGACCTACAGTTTGACGTGGAATTCGGGACACGGAATCGTTCTGGCGTACTTAACATTACACAGCAAGCTGTGCCAGAGGTGAAGGTCGGGTTAACAGTTTATGAAAATCCCCGCCGAGACAGGGATTCTAAACCTTCCATCTTTGCGATTTGTCGCCATACGTTCTGAATTTCATTTAATGCTCCTGCGGTATTTAACATTGAATCATCAGACGTGCCAAACAACTGTATTGAGAAACTAAACTTTAAAACAGTGAAAACCCCATAAAAATCTGCTCCGTAGTTTTTATAAGACCAATATATCCGGTTTTTGTTTTATAGATATATATTTGCTGACACCTGTAGACTGTTGAGTTTTATAGTGAAAGCTAGCTATTACAGAGGTGAGAGAAAGTATCGCCAGAGACTGTACCAGACGACTAACGACACCTTGCTCTGGCAGACAAGTTACGCACATACACAATCAAAACATCGCTGCAAAAAGGAAGAACTCCCTAATGCAGTGCGTTCTCTACTGATTTATGCAGATCTGCAGATTTGACCAGCCTCCAAGTGATTAACACTTTTATGTGGCTTAGTTCCTTAAACTTCTCAACTAACGACGCGGCAAATAAATCTTTTTACTTGCTACATTTTGTAGCAACACATCAGGAAAAGATACATTATCTTTGTAACAGATTTTGTTATTATTATTCAGGAATTACGCCTCGTCATCGTCGTTAGAGGTGGCAGAGGGCAGGGGGCAGGGAACAAGAGGAAATTCGACCGTGGTCCTTTTGAAGGAACCATCCCGGCGTTTGCCTGAAGTGATTTGCGGAAACCGTGGTACACCAAATGTCTGACCGAGCGTGGTAGGTGAGTGGTTAACGTTCTGGCCTCGCATTCGGGAGGACGCGGGTTCAAATCCCCGTCCGGGCATCGAGATTTGGGTTTTCCATGGTTTCCCCAAATCACTACAGGCGAATGCCGGTATGCTTCCTTCAAAAAGGCCATGGCCGAATTCCTTCACGTTACTTGTCCCAAGTTCCATGCCGCCTCTAATGACCTTAACCGTCGACGACCCGTAAAAAAAAAAAAAAAAAAAAAAAAAAAAAAAAAAAAAAAAAAAAAAAAATGTCTGGATGGAGTTGAACCCCGAATGCGAGGCCAGAGCGTTACCGCTCACCCACCACGCTCGGTTTTACAACAAACTTCGTTTCCAAATCATATTTCACTATACAAATGACGTAGTGTTCGTCTTAGCACTGTTTCGATCGAACTTGCCTGGTATCGATTGTCGGGAGCTTATACAGGGGGTTACAAAAAGGTACTGTCAAACTTTCAGGAAAAATTCCTCACACACAAACAAAGAAAATATGTTATGTGGTCATGTGTCCGGAAACGCTTACTTTCCATGTTAGAGCTCATTTTAGTTTCGTTAGTATGTACTGTACTTCCTCGATTCACAGATTTTCTGTGAACGTGTGGGCAGGAATTGTTGGTGATGTCTTGATTGGGCCCCATGTTCTTCCACCTACGCTCAATGGAGCACGTTATCATGATTTCATACGGGATACTCTACCTGTGCTGCTAGAAGATGTGCCTTTACAAGTACGACACAACATGTGGTTCATGCACGATGGAGCTCCTGCACATGTCAGTCGACGTGTTCGTACGCTTCTCAACAACAGATTCAGTGGCCGATGGATTGGTAGAGGCGGACCAATTCCATGGCCCCCACGCTCTCCTGACCTCAACCCTCTTGACTTCCATTTATGGGGGCATTTGAAAGCCCTTGTCTACGCACCGAGCGGGGCGGTGTAACGGTTAGCGTTCTTGCCTCGCATTCGGGAGGACGGCGGTTCGAATCCCCGTCCGGGCATCCAGATTTGGATTTTCCATGGTTTCCTCAAATCACTCCAGGCAAATGCCGGGATGCTTCCTTCAAAAGGCCATTGCCGAATTTCTTCCCATTCCTTGCCCCCATCCTTGCCCCCCATCCTTTCCCGTCTCTAAAAGACCTCGATGTTAAAAAGAGACGTAAAGCAGTTAAAAAAAAAATTGTCTACGCAACCCCGGTACCAAATGTGCTCGTGCTCGTATTGTGGACGGCTGTGATACAATACGCCATTCTCCAGGGCTGCATCAGCGCATCAGGGATTCCATGCGACGGAGGGTGGATGCATGTATCCTCGCTAACGGAGGACATTTTGAACATTTCCTGTAACAAAGTGTTTGAAGTGACGCTGGTACGTTCTGTTGCTGTGTGTTTCCATTCCATGTTTAATGTGATTTGAAGAGAAGTAATAAAATGAGCTCTAACATGGAAAGTAAGCGTTTCCGGACACATGTCCACATAACATATTTTCTTTGTTTGTGTGTGAGGAATGTACCGAGCGTGGTGGTGTAACGGATAGCGTTCTGGCCTCGCATTCGGGAGGACGGCGGTTCGAATCCCCGTCCGGGCATCTAGATTTGGGTTTTCCATGGTTTCCCCAAATCACTCCAGGCGAATGCCGGGATGCTTCCTTCAAAAGGCCATGGCCGAATTCCTTCCCATTCCTTGCCCCCATCCTTTCCCGTCTCTAAAGACCACGTTGTTATAAAGGGACGTTAAACTCTTACAAAAAAAAAAAAAAAAAAAAAAAAAAAAGTGAGGAATGTTTCCTGTAAGTTTGGCCGTACCTTTTTTTAACACCCTGTATACATATCTAGAATCTTTTGAAATACAACAAAGGTAGCGATGGTCCTTTCTGGCACGATAACAATTACGAAAACAATAGGAAAATGTAAAAAGTAAAACTTATTCAAAATTAAGTGGAATCAAATGGAAACAATTGTTATTTGGCTTACGAGAAATTACCGTTTAACGGCATATTAACAAAATTAAACTTTTTCAACCAGCCAAAATCTTACTTTAAACAATATGACCACCTTTGACATTAAGAAAACAAGTTAACTCCGTAAAAAAGTGAGTTGTAATATACGCAATGTTTACATCCATTATGCAGCAGCCAAGACAAATTGCTTTAGCGGAGGCATGCTTTGGAGAAAAAGCGGAGATGTATGGTTATGAACCTGGAAACCACTAATGTAAATAGTAAGTTGTAATAAGAAAATCTTTCAATTTAGAATTAGGTTAAAGATCATAGAACAAGTTTGTAACACTCAATGTAAAATTTTAAAATAGATTCGTCGCTGATGATGCCTCGATGAGAGGCGAAACGCATACGGCAATAAACCTACATAATACAGTTGCATTGGCTTTATTTTATCGATTAATTTAAACAATATGGCTTGCACAATATTCCCAACAATTTTAATTAATATTCCATGCGCTAAACAGCTTTTAATATAACTGCAACAATGATTCAGTTCATTTAAAGCTCTTCCCACCACCAATACACCGCTCATTAAATGAATAATTAAACAGATTTACAATATATTACTTCGTATTTCTATCATACACAAATTTAGTAAATTTGCAAGATTTCTTTTGGTGTAAACTATGTCTTAAGGCTGTAAAACTTTGTGATTTGTATGGTCAATACTACGACATATACTCCTTTTTGTTTGGAATCTACAATTAATGATAAATTACGGTCTAAATTTGAATGCCCTTTCGACGAAATGCTATAAGGCTAGAAACGAACTCAATAGGGAGCGTTAATTAATTACGTGTGGGTGTTTTTTTTCGGAAATCCCCCCCAATCTGGTGGGTCCACCGAACCTTTTGTGAGTTGAGATCTAGAGGGATCTCCCCCCCCCCTCCCATTGCTGACCATGACATACCCCCTCCCTAACGTTGTGCAACGTCGCAAGCAGATTGTGGACCCTTTATTTTTAACTCTACTATTCTTCAAGAAATTAAAAATATGAGGTCAAATTTCTATCAACCCCCCCCCCCACCCCCTTGGTGAGATTTCACCATACCCCCCCCCCCCCCATTTAACCTGACGTATTTACGGGTCACCCCTAACGACGGATGTGTATCCTGAATTTCAATCCGCTTCGTCTATTGTTCTTGTTAGGACTGTGGATGATATATCGATATATCGAAATATCGATATTATTTTTTTTAAATATCGAAGTTTATGTGTGATATTTTTAGGACGATATATCGATACTGAAAGCTGAATATCGGCGTCGATATTTTTTTTTAAAAAAATAAGTTATCATTTTTCGTTTGCTCTGAATGACAATGTCCCTCAGATTTCTGTTACGCAAGCTTAAGTAAATCTTACTATGCTTCTATAATTAATTGGGAAGTTATAGGATCCAAGTCTACTCAGATGATGACAACAGCATAGGCAAGGCATCGCTCGCCCAGCATGAATCTAACGCGAGCCCATTGTTTGAAATGAGCGTGCGCGTTGTACAGGGAAGTCCAACTTGAAATTAGTGTGTTAGCAGGAATAGTGGAAGTGTAAATAACAAATAGTTGCTACTTAGAGAACAAGAAAAGAAAGACAACTCAGAATATGTTATCAATATACAAAACTAAATGAAATACCACATAAAAAAAATCTTACTGAAAAAAGTTGTATAACTTGGCCATAATGCATGCTATGATAGCTAAACTTCTACCTAAAAAAATGCCGCAACTGTATTGCTTATCAGTCTTAAAAATACACAAAATAAAATTTGCCTCGAACCTTTTTCGAGTTTTATAAATTTTATTAATTTTTATAAATATAATGACACGCATAATGGTCAAATTTTATTAAAAATAAGAACATTCATCACCAAGAGAAACCATTCGAAACTTGATTAAGAACAATATCACACATCTATTTATCAGTGGACAGCCTTATTTTTTTACAAGATTTGATCTTATGAAATTGTTTATGAAAGAGTCGATATATCATACATCAATTCTTTTTTCCCGATATATCGACAGCCGATATTGATACTTTTTGAAATATCGATATATCGAAAATCCGATATTTTTAAAAATATCGACAGCCCTAATTTACGGGTCTCCCCTAACGAGGGATGTGTATCCTGAATTTCATTCCGCTTCGTCTATTGTTGTTGTCCTCCTGTGTGTTCATTTACACCGGCCGCGTACAAGCCTCTTCACACAGTTCCTATTGCCCCCTTTTCAGAGCACTTGCCACGTGAGCAGGGGGGCAATTAATCCACGGGTTCGCAGCCTCTGCGCGAGTCTCATTCGTTGACAGAACACACCTGCGAAGGTAAGGCTACCCAGACGAGAAGAAGAAGAGGAGGACAGACTCATTAAGAGAGCGGGGAGGAACCTTCTAATGGGCTTAACGAGGACCCGAGCAGTCAGTGCCTCACTCGTTAGCACAATGTTGAAAAAGCTTACTAAATGTCTCCCGCACGTCACCGAAATTTAAAGCAACGTCGGAGTTTATTTTAAAAAGTAGTTGGCAACATTTGGCTGCGAGAAGGCAGCGAGTGGAGTGTAGTTAGCTCCCTGATTCGCAGACCACACAACCAGGTAGTTGGCAGGGCTCCAAAGCCAATCACTCAAAACATTCTGCGCGCTAACGGGGATGGCGTGAAGAGGGTGACTAACCCCTAATGCCGAAATGCACTGCCTGCCTCACTCTCACTGCCGCTATTTAAATTTCTTAATTCTATCCCCATTCTGTTTAACACACCCTTCTAGAGTTCCTACTAATAGTCTTTAACACTTGTAACAGCCCTCAATCCTAAATAAGTGTAAACGGATTTTGTTTTGTGAAAAGAATTTTTGTAAATACCATTTAGTATGTTTAAGGCCAGAACTATGCAAGAGAATTGCTTTAATGTTTGTAATTCCATGTATTAAGGCAAGCTACGATGTTTAAAGGAGGATTTATTAGAATTTAAAATGATTTCTACGAATAATTTTGTGTTTAAGTATCTTTAATTTCAATTTCTGACCATTTTGGAATCATTGTAAATGATTATGTATTAATTCTGATTGTTTTTAATATGTTTTCAATTGTTTAAGCATTTTCAATGTTCGAGAAATATCTGTCGGAAGTAGAGATGGGTCGTTCGCGAGTGAATCAGTTCTTTAGAGCAATTCTTTTAAAAGAGCGAGTGAGCAGTCGCTCACTAAAAAGTGAACGGTAGTTCTTCTAGGTGAGTCGGTCATAAGTTGGCTAATTCCGAAGATCAAGAAGAGCTTCTTCACGTGGGCTTTGTGGACTGTTGAGCTAAAAAAAAAAAGGTATACTAATTGCATCAAAGTCGATTTATGGGGGTATTTTCATCGAAAAGTGGGGGAGTTACCGGATTCTGACGGGTGAGACCTAAAAACAAAACAAAAGGGTCTCAAATATAACTGAGCAAGTGAGCTAGTGAACCGTTCAAAAGAACTAGTTCTTTCCGTAGAGTGATCAAATGATCAAATGAACACCGCTCTTTTTAGTGAATCACTTTGCCCACCTCTAGTCAGAAGCCTTTGTAGTGTTCTAGAACATTCGATGAATCTTATATAAAGCGACCAGCAGAGACTAAGAGACAGTTTAGTTTAGTATTTTGGATAAAGTTTACGTCGGCCGTGAACAATGTTGAACGAACAGTTTTGTTAGTATTGTCTTTGGAAGAAGTGTAGAATGGAATCGCTGGAGTTTTGTGTTTATACCCGAACTATATCTTGAAGTCCGATGTCTCACTAGCAATAAAACAAGTTAAAATTTGAAACATCTAACACACTCTTATCCCATATTTACGTCTTGTAGCATCACAACATGCATGAAATGAGAAACTCACTATCCTCATGGAAATAACGTCCCGTTACCCAGCTTTCTAAGACAATTATGTTACATTGTCACCAGTTTCCCATACATTTCACAAAGTATTTAGCTTGTGTGCGCAGGGGGTGTGCTTGCGGTATACGACCACCTCCAAGCGCAAGACACTCTCATTTCCCCGCGCTCTGCTCTGCTGCAACGCCAAACTAACGATAACTGCCCAGCGTCAAAGAATGTTGCACAAGTTAGACAACACTCCGGTTACTAAACAAACCACAGACAACCCAATATTATTACAAATCAAGTTACAAACATTTGTAGTGGCTGCTTAGGGAAATTTTTGGGCTAAAGTTACTAAAGCTGGGAAAGAGTTGATTGCAATACAGTGACAGCTAGATCCAGGGCAGTTGCAACTGAGAATCAAAACAGTTACGGGCAGTGGAATGTGACTATGGAGATAGCAACGACAGTAAAGCAGGTCAAAGAGTCAGCAGAATTACGAGTATGACGACACTGGGAAGAAGATGGCTGGAGGTCCCCCTTAGTGTTGGTACTATGGAGGGGAGCAACGAACAAAACCCAGGTGCACGAGGGAAGAGGTATCGGACTTGGTCGCTCTCTCTTACAGGAAGATCGTATTGACAGGTATGAAGTGATGAAGCTAGACGAGGCTAGAGATGGGTCGTTCGCGAGTGAACCAGTCGCTCACTTTTAGTTTCTTCTTGGAAGCCGTAATGACGGTGGTGTGTCGGTCTCGATTGAACTTCAATCGAGTGTGTGCCAACAATAACTCGGTTTCGGCTTTGCCACTGTCGCCCGCGGCCCGACTCATGTCTGTTCCTCGCCGTTCATTGTTTATCCACTCCGCTCTGAAAGAATAAGAAATCCCGAAAATCGTGAAGAGCTAGTTCGTTCGCAACGCTCTTTGATCCCAGCGCTCAGCGCGGAAAGAGCTAGTTCGTTCGCGACGTTCTTTGATTGCTGCGCTCAGCACAGCGCGGAGCAGTGCTAGTTCTTTCCAATCTGACGTCCCGCTCCGCTTCTCTTTCTGCTTCTCTTTGTGTATTCCGGCTACAAGCGTGCCTCGTGAAAGAATATTTTCAAAAGCTGGATAAATTTGCAATGAAAAAAGAAGTTGGTTGGTGAATGGCAAATTAAGTAAAATTTTACTTGTGAACAGTAACCTTCACTTCATTTAAAGCAAAAAGTTCTTTAAAATTCATTGTACACTGTGTTTGTAAATAAATTAATGTAAAATTATCTATGCTCAAATATCAAATATTCCGAGTAAGCCGAACAATATTTCATTGTCTCTTTGATATGGCCTTTTATGCGTGAAAGTAATCCGGTAGTATTAAGAAACAAAAATGTTTCAGAATAAATAAAAAATGAATGAATATAACTAATATGAGATTAACCTAAGTAATCAGTATAAATGTAAATAAAACGAACAGATACTACACTCAAAACGGATATAACTGCTCATTTTCTTTAAACTGAGCCAGTGAAGTAGTGAACCGTTGAGAAGGAACTAGTTCTTTTCGTAGAGTGATCAAATGAACACCGCTCTTTTTAGTGAGTCACTTTGCCCACCTGTATTCGAGGCGAGCCGTGATCTACGGTAGAAACGGCCAGAAGACTCCACCAGCAGCAGTCACAATAACAGGCGGGAGAAAGCCATTGAAGCAAAGTCAATTAGTAGAACCAAGTAATGGGATTCATTGCCTAGGGAAGAGTTAGGAAGGTTATTGTTGTACATAAACTTGATGTGAATAAAGTGTATATATATATATATATCCTTACTGACAGTTTCAATCACAAGTACTATGTAAGACAATTATTGGGTTAATGGGTAATAAGTGATGATGTGAGACATACTTCTTGATTACTTCATACCGATCTTCGTGCTTACTAAAGTTCCCAAATTATTAATACACAGCACTAGAAGCCGGTTAATTGAATTTTAATTCGTTCGTAGTCACCGTAGGTCGCCAGGTAGGGTCCTCAACCAGTCCGACACAAGAGGAGGATAATTAACTAAGAAAAGTCTTCAAGTACAAGATAATGAAATTAAGTTCTCCACACATTTATTGAAATAACGTACAACATCGAACCGGTTGGCCACTACCAAAATTTAGATGTTAAAGCTATCGAGACTTCGTCAACCGTAGATTGCTAGATTCTTTGATGAAAGGAAATTGATAATCAAACTCTGTTGTACACCAAACTACTTCCGACGTCACATTTCACTGTTCTGCTATATTCTTACACTGCTCGACTTTCTGTAAAACACACATTGTTCTGGCTAAATAAATTCCGTGTTATTCACAATGCTTACTACGCTCCACTGTTCAAATAGCGCCTAGCACAATACACGACGCGAGCCGTCCGCTAACATATTTTGGCTACGACTGACTTGAAACAATGTACTCATGCGCTCATCTCGGCACTACTTGCGGGTCGGCGGAATGCTGCTGTGATGTTACAACTACCTCTCAGATGACAGAAGAGTCTTACCCACAATTTATATGTTCCCTTCGAGAAGTGTCAGGGCAACAAGAAAAAAAGATCGCCAGTCCACCACAGACATTAATACGGTTATTCTGTACACTTGCATAATGCTGCCTAATACAGTGATAACAACTCAAAAAACAGAAAGTGATTGGGGAGTTAGTGATAATGTTATAGCTTACGTGTTTCGGATTACACGTTGAACAGTAGGTCCCAAATACTCAGTAGGATTACCCGGCTAAGTTAATACAGACTTCGAAAAGGGTGGATTGCGTCAACAGGTCATAACGACCATACAGCCTTTACTATTAGAGGCAAATTGTTTTCGTTTCACTTTGAAATTTTCTGCGGTTATTTTTAATTCATTTATTTACGCAGTTCGTATCTGGTAAATGATACGGTTCAGACATTCCTTTTACTAAAACTGTTTTATTCAGTCTACGATTATATATATCTGCGCCGTGCTTATTTTTAACAATTTTAAAATCTTTGAGAGTTTTTGGTTTACAGCAAAACATTTAATCCCTCAGATTAATTAAAGAGCGTAATGAGTCTTTGCATACGATGCAGCTGTATACACTTCGGTCCGGCTAAAATCAGCTTACGACATTTCTCTGGGATAGATGTTTCATTTTTTCAATGCAGTTGGAAGAGATTGCGTGTACATCACGAAATATCGAAAAATGTGTGTCATTACTGCCTCCTTGCTATATTTTTTCCGGTTCAACTGTTGGCGGTGAAGCTATTGGTATGCACGAATGGTGCAGGCTCTATGCCGTCCAAGTGATGAAGACTTCGTCGGTGTTTTTACGCGTGGAGGGACCTTCTAGCCCTTTGAGAAATGCTCTCTGGGAGTTGCAGGGCAGTCCTTATTTCGGGTCTTACCGGACGAAGTGAATAAAGCCATTCGGGACGGAGCATTAATTAAAATTCAGCTGGTCGCTTTAATTTAGGAGCCGTAATTGTGTCGCTTGTTTTTTTAATGTGAGCGAATTAAAACGCGACAGATAAACGGGGTGGGAGGCTTGGCTCCGTGCTCGCAATGCCGAATGCCCCTCATGATTTGTATCGCGAGCAATCAACACTGCAGGCTCCAATTACAGGCAGTAGTTAAGGCCAAAGACTACGCAACAGCAAGGCTCTTAAAATATGCTACACTCACAAGCGTAGCTAGGAGGAGATTTTCCACTGAGTATCCACTGATCTGTGTATCTAATCTACATCCACACACACTGCAATTCACAAGTATTGTGGGTGGCAGAGGGTGCTAAGCACTAATCCTAATTCTGCGCATTCCAATCGCGAACAGAACGAGGAAAGGAAGAATATGTGTGCCAAACAATCCCATTCTGTAACATTGTGACTAGCGGTCACGAATCGAGCGGCTCTCTTCTCTACTTTCTCTAACGTGTCAATCAATCCCTTGCGATACGGATCCCAAACTCCACAACAGTAATCCAAATCCTGACACACCAGATTTTTGTAAACTATTTCCTTTGTATAAGCATTACAACTTCTCAAAATACTACCTATGAAGCGTAATCTAGAATTAGCTTTGTCTACGACGGAAGTTACATGCAAGTCCCATTTCATGTTGCTTTGTACTATTACGCCTAGATACTTCATGGAATCAACCGTGTCAACAACTGAATTGTTATCATTGTACTCGAGAACAAACGGAGTCTTTTTTTGTTACTTGCACTTATTGCAGTTAATTGTAAGCAGTCATTTAAGGCACCATTCCGAAATAACATCCAGATCGTGCTGAATTTCTAAGCAATTGCAATAGCACCGTATTTCACTATAAATAAGTGCATCATCAGCAAACAAATGCATCCTACAGTTAACGTTGACACCGAGATTGTTTATAAAAAATTAAGAAATAAAGTGATCAGCCAAAACATTACGACCATCTGCTTACTAGCATATTGGTCCAAGTTTCGAATGGAATGGGAGCGTGCTTAAACCACGTAGCTCCATTTGGGCCTCCTTTGAACCCCCCTCTCCCCCCCCTCCACGTGGCCTTACGTGGATTTTTCCAGTAATTCCCCCCCCCCCCCCCCGCCACGTAGCACGTAGCTTTTTTCCCTTTTGATTCCAGAAGACATTTTGTACCGTTTTCTCTTTTCCGAGTAGTGTAAATTACATACGAAGATAATTAAATGAAGGAGATAAATATTCACATGCTGTTGAGAGTTCTGTTCCTCATTTTAACTGTGAAAAATGTTATGAAAGGAAAGGTACGTGGCCTGGCTCGGAACACCCCCTCCCCCCACGTAGCCCAGAGTAGCCTTCCAGCCAACCCCTCCATCCCTGGACCGAGCCACGTAGTTTTTGCACGCTCCCAATACAGCAGCGCTTCGGCTTAGCATGGAGTCTACAAGTCCTCGGTAGGCCTCCTGAGGTACCTGACACCAGGCCACGAAATCCCCTTAAATTACGGGCCGGTGGTTCGTGGGTGTAACAGCTGGGAACGAGCATCTCTGAAACGGAGAGTCTGGTCGGTTGTTCGCGTGCTACTGTAGTCAACACCTGTGGAAAATGGTTGAAGGACGGTGAAACCACGAGTGGGGGACACAGAACTTGTGACAATCAATAACACTCTGAGAGTTTAATATAATTAAGGAAAAATGGATAAGTAACACATATGCTGGCTGAATGGATATAAAGCCTAATGCCATCTGAGGGAAAAAAACTGTGACTACCTTGGTTGCGATGTAACATACAAAGCAAAGACGTTAACAATAAAGTGAACAAGTGTCACATGACGTTTGGAACGATAGTTAAAACTTTAGGAAGTGGGACGCATAGAGGTACAAAGATCAAAATTAATGATGTGTTTGTAGCTGCTATGATTCTTTATATGAGGGTAAATTATGGCTAGTGAAGAGAAGAGACAAAAGACGCATACAAGCTGTGGAGATGAAGTACCTTAGATGTGCAAGGCTAGATCCAATAAGAAACGAGACAGCAACGGGCCAGTTGAGAATACATAGTATAAATGAGGAGATGCGGGAATATATGAATAACAGGAGAGAACATACGTATCGAATAGGTGATGCACGATTATCAAAAGCAGAATATTAATATAGACCGAAAGTTAGAGGAAATATAGGTAGATCAAGAAAGTGATGGGAACAGTCCTTGAAGCTAGAATAGGTCAAAACAACTAATCCACATATGGGAGAAAGAAGAAGAGCAAACCAAAACACTTAAAACTACATATACAAGAACATTCCACTTTAACCTTGTGGTGTAACCCCAAGCTCCTTAGCAGTGAAATGATTCTTCAATACGGCGCGCAAATAGACATCATACATCGTCTCAATTAAACGCCCACGTAAATGTTTCATGGTTCTATTGCCGTCGACCAAGTGCAAGA
>JARYHS010009347.1:0-48746 GCA_031002005.1 Vandiemenella viatica
AATAAATTAATTGTGATTGTAATAATCTTCTCACAGTGTCTGTTTCTGTATAGGAAATGTGAATTAAGAGGTCATATTTTAAACTAAAAACATTAATGAAATTGCAGGAATAAGAAGATTTTTATTACAATGTAAATAAGAAAGACATACTAATACGTAGACTTTGTATCACTTGATAGTCTGACAACAGGCGATGGATGTGAATGTGGAGAACAATAAACCATGGATCACTTTTATGCTTGCAAGCATTGCCAACAACACTCTAAGACCTATGGACAGGAAGAGAAATCGACAACTTTGTCCAACATTGGGCGAAACGATTACGATGTCTGGACACCAAAAAGTAAAGTAAGGATGCATGGTGATAATTATTTGTGAAACCTTCCATAGAAGAGAGTGCTTGGGGCCACTAACGCTAGTGTGAGTACATCTTTCTTTAGCCAGGTATGCAGGAAACATCAAATACTGTTAATAACCTTACATTTGATATAGGTATACAAATAGAGCAGTACTTAAGCGCCCCAACACGTGTATGAGTGTAGGTTTACAGAAGTAGAACAGCCCAGACAGATCGTCCTTGATGTCGCTGTGTTGATCAGGGCAGTCCACGTTGATCTGGGGCACTTCCGTCACATGGAGGAAAGAAATATATGGACACGACGCAAGGGACCTTCACCACACATTGAAGTGAAGCCGGGCGGAGGAGGAGTGGGGAGGCGTGGCCGCCATATTACCTATCCATATAGACACGGGGAATATGTTAAATAACCTCAAGGGGACTCTAGGATAAACGTGACGCCGCACTCTGATGATGGATTATTATGCAACCCGATAAGACAAATAAAAAATGAAGAATAAAATTTTTTCATATCCTGCTTAGTTTTCGAGATATTCTGTCCCAAATGTGAGATGTTTTTGGTTGAAATTCAGGAGAAACAATTGGTCAAAGTCAAATTTGATGATGGATTCGTATTTAAAAATACGAGACAAATAAAAAATAAAGAATAAACCTTTTCGATATCTCGCCTAGTTCTCGAGATATACTGTCTCAAAAGTGAGGTGTCTGGAGTAGAAATACAGAAGAAAAATTTTGCAAAAGCCAAATTTGATGATGGATTCTTATGTAACACGACGGGACAAATCGAAAATAAAGCATAAAATTTTTCGATATCTTGCTTAGTTTTCGAGATATACTGTCTCCAAATTGAGGGGATTGGGTTGGGATGCGGCCTGGACCAAAAATTAATTCTGACATAGTCACAATGAATTCCATGGTAGACATGCGGAATGGATATTTCAGTTTTATTACTACCACTTGTGGTTAGGTTGAAATGCTGCCTAGATTAGAATAAAAATAGTTATCTTGTTACCATACTTCGTAAGCTTAATTGGGAATAGCTGGAAGTAGTTTACATCGCGGTACTCGTTTTGTCACTTACATGGTTCTGATGAAATTACTAACAATAATAGATAAAGTCTTTGTCCCTTATGCAACAACAAAATCATTCTGGTACAGACTGCATTTAGATGTAACCACAATCTCCACTAAATTTCAGCTACAGAATCAAACTATGTAGACACACCCACACACGCGTATTTGAATCTCAAACTGCATTTGGGGTAACAACATAATTTGCTTCATCAAGATTCCTAGATTTCATAGCATTATTTAACGCATTTAATGTTATCATACACTGTCAGTATAAACTGCAACGTGACGAAAGAAAGCGCAATACTTAATTCACTGAATCGCAATGGAAAAATCACTCCCTTAAATCTCCCTTAAATCTCATTTTCAAGTAATGCTAGTCTATTACGTGCAAAACACCAAAGTATGCTGATTTTCTATACTACACCTACAAAAATTTGAGGACATAGTCATCCTATTGAGAGCTGTGACTAGATATATATAGACAGGCACCTAACTTGCCAATCCCTACTGCACACTTCAAGAACAATAATTACAATGCAACTTACTTATGAAATGATATTCCAGGTTCTTTCCTATCTGGCCTATTTTTGTAACCGTATGCAACACAAGATGGTATTATAAAAAACTTAGACACATTAGAAAATGAAATAATCACAGCATGAAACACAATGTGAACATAGCAACTGTACGGATACGTAATATGGCCGCCGCCGCTGCCGCGCATGCGCAGTATCAGCCGAGAGTTTAGAGCCGGCGTCACAGAATAAGCGGTATTTCGTCTCCACTTCTGGTCCCTATCTCTCTTTCGGCTTTTTTGCTCATCGGCTGAATTTGCTTCTTCTTTCTCACCGTGTAGCATGCATGAAGTATGTTAGAACCAGCCGTGAGTTCCGTGGAGTGAGGCTCGCGACTTCCTCTGTGCCGCGACAGTTGGCCCCCCTGACATCTGGCATAAGGTCGCAGGCGGAGGAACCTCAAAGGGCGGCAGGCGAATGGCGCCGCCATAAAAATAAACTGTCTCTCTGTCTGCAAGTAATGTCAACCTGGCAGCGCAGAACTTCTTTCTACGGCGCGCCCCGCCTCACAAACTCCACGCAGTTCAAACAGCCAGTTACGCGCTGGTGTGGAATATCTGCACAGTGTTCACACGGTACCTTTCTTTGAACATTGTAGGATCGCAAATGAAGGCATACAGCAGATTCCTGTACGCACCGTTTCCCAAACAGTAGAACACGGAGGGGATTAAAAAAAAAAGCAACCACTGCGGGACGCACGGCAGAATTGAAAGATCGAAACTGATGATTATTGAAATACGAGTAATTTATGATTAAGGAAAACCAATAAATGAATACGGAGTAAAATAAATAAAAACAGAGTTTTGTTAGTAAAATAAATATTTTAAGAGAGAGACTTTTCCTCACTACAGAGGTTTTACTCCAACATAACAATAAAAACTCGGAACACAGAACTTTATTTTTCAAATTATTTCTCCAGATATTTCGACCTTGTATATCTTCCTCTTCTGTACCAAATCTTCTCATTGCTGTTTGTACACTTTGGAGCCAGGTAAACATTCCTTTAACTTCCCATTCTTGTACCAGTTTTGACATCCTAGTATCTTCCATCTTTCTTACTTGGCCATACCATTCCAATCTTTTTCGTTCTATAACTTCATACATTTCTTCTTTAACTTCCATTCGATTTATTACTTCGGTATTCCTTATTTTTTCTTTTCTTGATACTCTTCCTGATATTCAGAAATCCATTTCTATTGCTTTCAACTACTTATTATGTTTTTGGTTGATGTCCAGATTTCTGATCCATATAAGACTATACTTTCCAATAATGACTTAAACATAATTTTTTTTTTTTTGTTCTGTTCATTACATTCTTGCTCCATAGGATTGAACTGAGCATCCCGATCACTTTCCGGCCATTATTTTTTTTTATTAAATTCCATAATCAGATTTTCCTTTTCTTTCTAAAATTGAACCCAAATAGTAAACCTTTTTAATTTTAATTTCATCAATGTACAATTCATCCAGACCATTAGTAAGATATTCTGGTTTTTGATAGTTAATCTTCAATCCACATTTTTTATATTCTGTTGACAGTTGATTACATATGTAATTCGCATCCTCACCATATTGTGCTATGATGAGTTGATCATCAGCAAACAGCAAATGATGGAGATATTTTCCATCTATTATTTCTAAACCCATTCTATTACACTTTTGAGAGCATGTTCTGAAACTAACAACTATATAAATTTTAAATAGGCTTGGTGACATGGGGCATCCCAGCAGCAGACCTGTACTAGTTTAAAAATTTTGTGATACTCCATTACCAATTTTTATTTGTCATGTGTTTTTTGTACATTTCTTGTATTATTTTAATTAAGGAGTTATCTATTTGTGACATACGTAATGTTTTCTATAGCATATTTCTTGGGACATTATCAAACACTTCTTCTAAACTATGAGAATTCATCTTTTTTTATTTTTGTAATTTTTCATTGTATTTTTTCAGAATCTGTTGTAACGTGAAAATGTGGTCTATAAATGATTTACCTGCCGTAAATCCGCATTGTTCTTCTTGAATTTTAAATCAATTTCTAGTCTATTTTTTATAAGAGTGTCAAAAATTTTCATCAGTGAATTCATAACACAAATCCCACTTTGCGATCTCTTGTCTTGAATATAGTAGTAATACAACCTAATGTCATTTCTTTAGGTATTAAATCTCCATGTAATTTCTTAATGGACAATTTTGTTATAAGTTTTCCAACTTTCTCACCACCATATTTCACAATTTCCAAACTTATTCCGCCTGGAGTAGGAAATATGCATTTTTTCCAGCTCTTGATGCCTCAACCAATTCGTCTGCTGAAATTTGAATGCCAACACCTTCCTACTCATTTTTATCTGCTGATCCTCCTTATTCTAAGTATTCTTCTCCGTCCTCATTCAATAATTTTTGAAAATAATCTTCCCTTGGTTTTATCAGATGCAGATTACCTTTGCCTTTTGTTCTCTGTCGGAGTCCTTTTAGTACAGACCATGCTTCTTGTGATCTCCCAAATCGCCGATTACAATTAACATTTGCACATGTCCCTTCCATAAATCATTTCTTGCTATCCTTATTATATATTACACTGTAGCCATCTTCTAGTTACTTCGAATTAACGGAGTGTTATCACACGATATTTCGGTTATCACATTAACTGTGGCCATGTTCTGGTCACTTCGAATTAACGGAGTGTTATCACACGATATTTCGGTGATCACATTCACTGTGGCCATGTTCTGGTGACCTCGAATTAACGGAGTGTTATCACACGATATTTCTGTGATCACATTCACTGTGGCCATGTTCTGGTGACTTCGAATTAACGGAGTGTTATCACACGATATTTCGGTGATCACATTAACTGTGGCCATGTACTGGTGACTTCGAATTAACGGAGTGTTATCACACGATATTTCGGTGATCACATTCACTGTGGCCATGTTCTGGTGACTTCGAATTAACGGAGTGTTATCACACGATATTTCGGTGATCACATTCACTGTGGCCATGTACTGGTGACTTCGAATTAACGGAGTGTTATCACACGATATTTCGGTGATCACATTAACTGTGGCCATGTACTGGTGACTTCGAATTAACGGAGTGTTATCACACGATATTTCGGTGATCACATTCACTGTGGCCATGTTCTGGTGACTCCGAATTAACGGAGTGTTATCACACGATATTTCTGTGATCACATTCACTGTGGCCATGTTCTGGTGACTTCGAATTAACGGAGTGTTATCACACGATATTTCGGTGATCACATTCACTGTGGCCATGTTCTGGTCACTTCTAATTAACGGAGTGTTATCACACGATATTTCTGTGATCACATTCACTGTGGCCATGTTCTGGTGACTTCTTGTTAACGGAGAGTTATCACACGATATTTGGGTGATCACATTCACTGTGGCCATGTTCTAGTGACTTCAAGTTAATGGAGAGTTATCATACTATATTTAGGTGATCACATTCACTGTGGCCATGTTCTGGTGACTTCGAGTTAACGATGTGTTATCACACGATAGTTTGGCGATAACATTTCACTGTCGCCGTCTTCTGTTGACTTCGAGTTAACGAAATGTTATCGACGACAGTTTGGCGATAACATTACACTGTCGCCATCTTCTAGTGACTTTGAGTTAACGAAGTATTGTCACACGATAGTTCGGCGATAACATTACACTGTCACCATCTTCTAGTGACTTCGAGTAAACGAAATGTTATCGACGACAGTTCGGTGATAACATTACACTGTCGCCATCTTCTAGTGACTTCGACTTAACGAAGTGTTGTCACACGATAGTTCGGCGATAACATTACACTGTCACCATCTCCTGGTGACTTCGAGTTAACGAAATGTTATCGACGACAGTTCGGCGATAACATTACACTGTCGCCATCTTCTAGTGACTTCGAGTTAACGAGGTGTTATCACACGACATTTCGGCGGTTACGTTCTTCCGGGGATGTCACCAGAAGATGGCGACAGTGATTGTGATCGCCAAAATATCGTGTGATAACACTTCGTTAACTTGGCTAGTTACCCGAGAGCATTTCATAAATTCCCAACGCCGAGAGAAACTTGGTTCTTATCCTTGGCTCGCCCAGGACAACCCGGAGCGTGACGTCACAGCGCTACTGACATGGTTGACATGATGACCAAACTTTCTTTTTTTCAGCGTTGATTACTACAGCTTGTGCTTTTGTGTGTAGTGCAAAATAAACGCCAAAAACTTTCGGGAAGAGGCCTGTAAGGCGGTTGTGCCGCGTCCGCTCCTGACGGCTGTAATATCGCAGGGAGAGGCTAAGCCGCAGCCACGGCGGTCGTGTTCCAAGTTGTTCCTCAGGTCAGAGCTCAATCTGCAGAGTGCACTTAGTCTCGGGGCAGAATTTCAGCAGTTCCTCTGCAACTCTCTCCCCGTTGAGTCCGGCACCAGCACAAAGGCGTTTACTAGTAGTCCACTCCAAACACGCCAGTACGTCAGTGTACAGGTGTACACTCGGCTGCACTTGATATATACAGTGTACCTCGCTAACCAGGCGAATACATTATGAGAGGTGACGTAAAATTATACGGTCGCCATGTGACTTTACTTCTTCTAAAATATTTATTCCTAACCAGCAGTCACTGTACATATATGGTATGAACTGGATTGCAGGAAAATTTCTCTAAAAACTTTGATGAAAATCGGGAATAAAGGTTACAGAAATTATTTTCTCAGGATATCATAATAACAAACAGTCATTCAACAATATTCATATGTGTATCTACATCTGCATCTACATATATACTCTGCAATTCACAAAATTGTGGGTGGCAGAGGGTATTCAGCACCAAAGCTAATCTCTTTGCTGTGCATTCCAATCAAAATGGTACGAGGGAAAAAAGAATTCATATAAGAATCAGTGCGGCACCTTATTTCTCTAATTTTATCTTTCCCGTCATTCCGACTCAAGTAGGTTGGTGGACGAAATATTTCACTACACTCGTAAGTGAAAGTACGAGTGGGCATGTTTACCAGTAAGTTTAAACGAAACGTGCGTCGTGTATCTACCAGAGACTCCCAGCCTAGTCTACTAATCAGTTCTGTGACGCTTTCATAAGGACTGTAGCAAGCGGTCACGAATCGAGTAGCTCTTCTCTGTACTTTCTCTATAATGTCGATCAACCCCTGACGAAACGGATCCAAAATGGCACAACAGTAGTCCAAATGAACAAGAGATTTGTACGCTATCTCATTTTCTTGTTCATTACAATTTTTCAAGACTCGACCTAGGAATCGCAGCCTAGAATTAGCTCTACCTACTATCGAATTAATGTGTAAGTCCCATTTCATGTTCCTTTGTACTGTTACTCCCCAATATTTCACAGAATCGACCATATTAATAACTGAACTATTTACCTCGTATTTCTGTATATATATACGTGTGTGTGTGTGTGTGTGTGTGTGTGTACCTGCTTTCTCGAAAACCGCTGTAATATCTTTGACAAGAATTGCGGATAAAAGGGTTTTCAGATGTAATGATGGTTTTTAAGTGACAAACGAATGTTTCTGTAAGCAAAGAACAAGTGTGTATCAATTAATACTCCTACAGATTCTTCACGAAAACTATATATATCACAGCTCGGGCGTGTTACAGTCTGATTCGTTAATCAGCCAGTTACGAGTTACTCCGACAATAGTGACATTTTTCAAAATTTATTGTCATTTTATTCGGTCGCCAAATGGTTACACTTGCAGGAAAGTATCTCATTAAAAAGCTCTGTGCGTGTAATTGCATCGTTTCCTTCCACTTCCGACTGCTTTGGGTGAATTGCGAAATCGCATCACAGCCGCAGTAACTACAGACAACCTCGCATCTGCATGGGGCGCAATGTCCAGCTGCGATAGGAGCCATATTGACCATTTCAAGCATTTCGTTTCCTTAGTTGTGTATTTTAACATCAATTTCAAGTTCATGGTTTAGTTATTTAAAAATATAGAGCCTTTTGTATTCAGATGATTCGTTTTGAACACCCTGTTGAATTTTAGGAATATCTTACGAACAGAAATTTAAACACAGAAAACAATGCTAGGTAAGAGACTTAAATTTACATTCAGATCATGTTTATTCGCTTAACAATATCAAAAAGTTCTAATGTTACGTCGTAAGATATAAAATAATTGCATGTCTTTCAAGAAGTGTAAAGAAACAAATATGCATTGCAATTTACGAAACTGAAGAATTGTTTATCCGAAAAGTTTTCATAGATTAAATTAAAAACATAGGCACCACATTTATCTCCAATGCCAATAGCCGCGTAGTATCGGAGTGAAATATATTATGGACCCAAGGTTAAATATTACAGAAGCCAATAGAAGACGAACTTTCGATACCAAAACAAGTTACGCAACAGCCAATCAGACTTCACGTGGGCGACACGGTCTGCGATATTAGCCCCCGATACCTACTTGTTGTTTACGATACGGCGGACAGTAAAGTAAGAAATGTGTTGACACTTTTCCGTTGTAGTGCGTTACGCAGGGTGCCTCTGTTTGCTTCGTATCTCCGAGCCATCGCAGTACTTAACGAAATTGCCGTCGGAACAAACGGGAACATCCAACGTAGCGATAAAATGGGAGTAGACACTGTAGATCCAACACTTAATCAACATCAAAGAGATAGCTTCGGCGTCTGTGTTTTGACTGTGGTTACTTAACGCTGGTCTTTGTAGCTCTGGACAATGACGCGAGAAGTTTGATGAATGTGACGACGTCTATACAACCAAGTTTCAAGTGAATTGGAGATTTTCCTACAGCGTACAAAACTGTAGCCACGAAACTAGTATAGTAAAAATCGAATTTCACACACACATCATTTGTTGATAGAATATTCTCGATCTCGAAACTGCGCATTCCTTCAAATCTCTGCCTTCAGTTTTCAACCAACTGAAGTGAAACGTCAAGATGGCATAGTTGGTAAAGCCCTCGTATAATTCCAGGAATTTAAATTTCAGTTGGTTTTTTTTCATTGATGAATAGAAGTTGAGTATGCCAGGCCTCTTCTGTGTCGTCAGAAAGAGTGGCTTCTGCAGTTAACTTGGCGGCACCTGATAACAGGAGTAGATTGACGGGGAACATTTAAAACACAGAGGTCTTTCGCTGTCTATATCAGATAAATATTGGTTTTATTGATTGTAAAAATAGATAAATTAATACAAATTTCTATAATTTCCACATGTGTCTTTAATTTTCCGAATTTTCTTAATTATTTAGCTATATTTTGGGAATATTTTTAGAAAATTACTGGCTTTTGTCAAAAATGTCGATATATCGATATTTTTATATTAACTTTAAATATCAAAACGGTATTTACAGATTTTTTTATTTTCCCATCCCTAATGGGAAGAAATTCGGCAATGGCCTTTAAAGGAACCATTCTGGCATTCGCCTGCAGGGACTACAGAAAATCATGAAAACAATAGGTAGGAGGGCGAGATGGTGCTTCTCCTAACTCAGTCTGAATTATTATTATTTTACTTTCATTCCTCCCAGCTGAAGGCCGGGAGGCGGGCTGCTGGAAAATCACGAAGGCCCTTTGCAGCATAACTAATCTACGGGGAGGGAAGGGGGATGGAAGATGGCCATGGTCTTTGTAGGGTACCATCCCCGCATACTCCTGGAGTTACTGAGGGAACCCACGGAAAAACCCAGTCAGGATGGCCGGACGGGATTTGACCCTCGCCCTCCCGAATGTTAGGTAGGAGTGTGATTTCACCCTGCTCCCAAATGAATCATTTTTTTTTTACTATTTTCATTCCTCCACAGAAAATCCTGGGAGGTGGGTTGCTGGGAGGTCTCGAGGAACATTTTCAGCCGACTAGCCTAATGGGGAGGGAAGGAGGATAGAAGTCGGGTGTGGCCACGATTTCATTCCTTCCAGCTGAAGGCTGGGAGGCGGGCTGCTGGAGGATCACGGAGATCCTTTTCAGCCTACTACACTACGGGGAGGAAGGGGGGGTGGAAGTCGGCCGTGGCCTTGTAGGGAACCATCCCAGCATTCGCCTAGAGGGACTGAGGAAAACCACGGTAAACCTCAGACAGGATGGCCGAACCGAGTTTGACCACGGTCCTCCCGAATGGAAGTAGTAGTGCGAAAACGCACTGCCCAAGCTTCAGTGGAATCATTATTTTTTTTTTTTTTTTTTTTTTTTTTTTTTTTTTTTTTTTTTTTTTTTTTTTTAACCATTTCATTCCTCCCAGCAAAAGGCTGGGAGGCGGGCTGCTGGAGAGTCATAGGGGACTCTTTTCAGCCAATCTATTACTACGGGGAGGGAAGGGGGATGGAAGGTCGGCCGTGGCCTTCTAGGGAACCATCCCAGCATTCGCCTAATTGTCTGAGGGAAACCACGGAAAACCTCAGACAGGATGGCCGAACCGAGTTTAACCCCGGTCCTCCCGAATGATAGGTAGGAGGCCAATATTGGCCTCCTCCCATCTCGGTGGAATCATTATTTAGATTGTCTCTGCTTATATACGCACAGCTCAGAGAAGTTGCTGCGAGAAGGTTGAAGAAGAATCTGAATTAGCTGCCAGACAAACACAGCAGTCCATTAACTCGTGGCTCCAAGTAGTCTGTGCTGCGGAGCGTTGGTCGGACAGGCCCATTTCGGAACGACATTTCTTAAAGTGAAATTGCGGCTAAAAGCGCTGCGTACGAACAGGCATTAATAACAAACAGGCGAGCGATCCGAGAGATAGGCGCGTGCGTGACGGGCCGTAATCAGATACCACACAAAGCACGGCCTCTGTGCGGGCAACGAGCCATCGGACACGCAACGCACGCACCGCACGCGACGGCGGTAAGGCACACACACACGACGAGCGGGGAGGACATCACAACAGCCTCAACAGCTGACGGAAAATAACCAAGTTACTTTTAAATGATATTTACGTTCTGAGAGGTTGAAGATTCCTTTCATAGAAAGTGCTTAGCAGTATGAAGTAAGAACGGAGACTTTCCCGGCGTATAACTGCAATGATGTCTTCATGGTACCGCCCGATTTGTGTTGTGAAACCTCGACATTTCGACGACTAGCTCCGTCGCCTGCCCCAGGTGTGGAGACATCTGTACTGATCTGCTGACCGACAGGTACCGAGACAGCTTATCTACACTAGAGTACAAAATTAAAGCAACAAACCGCTATTTCTCCGTCCTGTGACTAATTCACGATATAATCATACAAACTTTCTACAAATGTCTGTACAACCATGTTCTGCACGGAACATGGCATTCTGGTCATCATGCAAAGTTATCGATGCAGGTTCACAAGTAGATGCAATTTTTTTAGATTCCCAGAAAGCCTTTGACTCTGTGCCACACAACCGCCTTTTAGCGAAGTTTCGAGCGTACGGTATATCGGATCAGCTTTGTGAATGGATAAACGATTTTCTGACTGGTCGGTCGCAGTATGTTGTCGTTGAAGGAGAAAGTTCCTCTAATCTAGATGTTACATCGGGTGTACCTCAAGGAAGTGTAATAGGACCACTTCTTTTCTTAATTTTTATAAACGATCTCGGAGACAAAGTGAAAAACCTTTTTAGATTGTTTGCTGATGATGCGGTTATTTATAGGGAAGTAAGAAATTTGGCCTATTGCTTAGAAATTCAGCGTGATCTGCATGTTATTTTGGCTTGGTGCGCTGAGTGGCAACTTACTCTAAATTGTAAAAAGTGCAAGACAATGAGCATAACTAACAAAAAGAATCCGATTGATCAGAAATACGAGGTAAACAGTTCAGTTATTGATATGGTCGATTCTATGAAATATTTGGGAGTAACAGTACAAAGGAACATGAAACGGTACATACACATTAATTCGTTAGTAGGTAGATCAAATTCTAGGCTGCGATTCTTAGGTCGAATCTTGAAAAAATGTAATGAACAAACAAAGGAGATAGCGTACGAATCTCTTGTGCGTCCACATTTGTATTTTTGTTGTGCCATTTGGGACCCGTTTCGTAAGGGTTTGATCGAAAGTATAGAGAAAGTACAGAGAAGAGCCGCTCGATTCGTGACCGCTTGCTACAGTCCTTATGAAAGCGTCACAGAACTGATTGGTAGATTAGGTTGGGAGTCTCTGGTAGATAGACGACACACGTTTCGTTTAAACTTATTGTAAAACATGCGTACTCCCACTTTCACTTTTGAGTGTAGTGAAATACTTCTTCCACCAACCTATTTGAGTCGGAAGAACAGGAAAGATAAAATTCGAGAAATAAGGTGCCGGACTGATTCTTATATGAATTCTTTTTTTTCCCTCGTACCATTGGGGATTGGAATGCACAGCAAAGAGATTAGGTTTGGTGCTGAGCACCCTCTGCCACCCACAATTTTGTGAATTGCAGAGTATATATGTAGATGTGGGTAGATGTAGATGCCAACTATGCCAACTATGACGTCAGCGCACTTATAAACGGAGTAGTGTTTGGCGGGTTGTCTCACACCCACAATCGCTGTGCACACATTCACAGAAGGAGCAGTATGACACAGAGAAGACGCCTACCAGACTCTCAGCGGGGGAGAGGTATAGGAAGAATGGAAGCAGGACAGTCTCAAACCGAGCGTGGTGGGTGAACGGTTAGCGTTGTGGCCACGCATTCGGGAGGACGCGGGTTCGAATCCCCGTCCGGACATCCAGATTTGGGTTTTCCATGGTTTCCCCAATTACTCCAGGCAAATGCCGGGATGTTTCTTTCAAAAGGCAATGGCCGAACTCCTTCCCATTCCTTGCCCCCCATCCTTTCCCGTCTCTAAAGACCTCGCTGTTAGAGAGTCGTTAAGCAGATAAAATAATAATAATAAGGGTCTATCAAGGGGGGAGTCCGCTAATGTCATGGAGAATTTTGGTCGGCGTTTCCTGTAGTATTTTATGCAAGTGGGCGTGACTGTAGATCTTCGTTATGGACCACGAACCCTAATATGGAACCGCCAGTGGCGGCAGCTGGACCGAGGTACAACCAAGTCCGGTGCGTCCACTGTGGAGAAAATCACAGCGTCCTGGTGTGCTCAAGACCACGCGACGGTACTCCAACATGCGCCAACTGCGCCGGGGACCATGCGGCCAGCTATGGGGGCTGTCCACTGAGGCGGAAGCTGCAAGCGACCACCAACAGGAGCCACCCCCACACTAAAGCAGCGAAAATCACGATTCCACCACGAACGGTCAAGGAAAAGATCAACCTCGATAATCGCAGTAATCATCTCCATCAGACCAGAAACGATGCTTATCCATACAGCCACAACTATCGGGGTCATACCCAGGCACAAGAAAACAATCTAGGAATGATCGTACACCTGCTCACACAGTTGATACAATCACTTATCCCTACCAGGCGATATGAAACCTGTCGGGGTTTTTCAATTAAGGACGTCTTAGACGCCCACGCCCGTTTTTTCCCCAATGAGAAATAACCAATAACCATCCAAAAAGAGACAAAAGTAAGTAGTAGAGCCACTACGGTGGCGGGACTACAGCAAAAAAAAAAAAAAAAAAAAAAAAAAAAAAAAAAAAAAAACCCTCTCTGCGGGTTTCGCCAGGGCTGGTTTCCACGCCTCACTAAGACATAGTCCACTGTCTATTGAAGGTATCGGCCAACCGAATTTCTATTGCTTCCTCGACCATTGAATCCCAAAAATGTGAGGTTCCAGCCAATATCCTAACGTTGTTAACGTCTACCCTGTGACCATGGTCGTGCACGTGCTCGGCGATCACTGACTTGATATATTTTCCAAGGCAGAGATGGCGGTTGCGTTCTTCACACCGATTTTCTACAGTGCGGATGGTTTTGGCCGATATAAGGCTTTCCACAATCGAAACGGATGCTGTAAATTCCTTAAAATCCAAGGCCAAGGTCATCCTTAAACGACCGGAGATAGACCCGTATTTTCACTGGTGGTCGGTAAAAACATTTTATTCCACGTCGTGCGAAAATTCTGCCAAGTGCTTCCGGCGAATGGCAGAAAAGCGGTAGCCATAGGCGTTTCTTGTTGTTGAACTGGAATTTCCTACGGCCTATGATCGATTGCCTTACTTATCTGTACCAGTCTCTGTGGGTCAGCCAGCCAGTACAGATATTTTCGCACCTGAGGAAGACGGCGGAGATAGTCTTCGAAATATCGAGTTATCACGAAACAATCGGGCGGTTAACACGTGAAGACTTCATTGTTGTGCGAAGTAACTTTCTGCCTCTCGATAGCACAAAAAAATGTACAGAAATCTTTTTTTCACGTATTTCTCCTTTCAGTTTATGTGATTTGAATTAATGTTTTTCCTTTTTGTCGTTGCACCTATTTCTTAGTAAACTGGTGTTTAATGCCTACATAAAACTATAAGTCTAGCATTTGATGGTGGCGTACGAAAAATGTTGTATTTTAATAAATTTTCGCATAAGATTATTTTTTTCTCATTTCTAAACTTCCTCCTTCTTTGATACTTAAATATTTTTTATTGCATTCCTGCCCAATATGTTAAAATAAATTAGGTATATATGTATATATATATATATAGAGAGAGAGAGAGAGAGAAGTACCAACAACATTACGCGGTTATGACATGTAACGCTAAAACAAAGTACGGACAGCACAGTGTCTCAAAATTACACTAAGATTTCGAATAAAATGTGAACAACCGCAAGCGAACAAATTAAACTGGGCCGTGATAGTAGGAACATTGGTTTTTTGACAACAAATATGGCGAGTGATCCACAACCTGTTTCCACAAAAGAAGGAGTGAACAAACTACGACGATTCACCTCTATGTGGCAATCCCGGCTACTTGTATAGATTCGTGTGCGATCTGAGGTAGGGCGGTTGATAAAATATCGATATTATTTTTTGAAAATATCGATATTTATTAGTGGTATTTTTAGGATGATATATTGATATTTCGATACTGAAATATGAATATCGGAGACAATATTTTTTAAAATATGTTGTCGTTTTCCGTTTTCGTCGTAGAAGATATCTAGTTATTAATGGTGGAAAAGAAGACGATTACCTGTGTTGCAAAATGCAGAAATTAATTCATAGATGGAATTTTAAAAAAGGATGAAAATTAATAAAATCTGGACGATCAAATAAAATTTATAGGAACATATTTAAACACGAAGTTAGTGCTTCTGATTAATTACTTCTACCTAAATAAATTCCACTACTGTTGCTTTATGTCTTACAAATTCCCTAAAGCCAAGATTTCCCTCGGATCTCTTTCTGGTTTTATGTCTTAGAGTAGATTGTACACATTATGCCTTTCATTTTATTAAAATTGTGTAATGCTAAAGTTACAATTTTCTTAAATAAAAAAAAAAAAATCCATAATGCCGTGAAAAAGCATTCTGTTTCAGAAATTGAGGTCTTGATTCAGAAGAAGATTTAACAACGTTTTATGAGTAAACAGCCATAACGCTTGGTCGTATTTTTACACAATTTGTTTTTTTAGCATTGTTTCCATAAAATATGTCTATACTTTTTCTCCGATATATCAAACCCAATATTAATACTTTTAAAAATATCGATATATCGAAAATCGGATATTTTTTTAAAATATCAATAGCCCTAATCTGAGGAAATGGGGCAGAATTTACAGGAGTTATTGTGCTATAACGTCCCGTCTTATAAGGTAGGGTGCAAAAATTCCGTCATCCAAACGCTGCTCTTGAATTTCACGGAAACCTACGATTCCAACTGTATCCCTTTTTAACCCTAGTAATATTACTACCTGTAGGCAACCTTTTTTTTAAATTTCATTCCCCCAGCTGAAGGCTGGGGGCGGGCTGCTGGAGAATCACGGAGATCCTTTTCAGCCTATCTACTGTACGGGGATGGAAGGGGGATGGATGGTCGGCCATAGCCTTGAGGGGAACCATCCCAGCATTCACCTAAAGTGACTGAGGAAAACCACGGAACACTTCAGCCAGGATGGCCGAACCGGGTTTGACCTAGGTCGTCCTCAATGGTAAGTATCAGTGCGAAATCGCACTGTTCAAGCCGCGGTAAAGTCAACATTCATCTTCGCCAGTCTCAGCATTAAAGCTGGTCGGTTGGGGGTTGTTGTCCTGAGACATTTCCTCCCTCAGTCTTCTCTAGAGGGGTCTTCTCTTCACTTCTGATTGGTCGTCTTGGTGGCGTATTATTAGTTGGTCCTTAGCGCTCCGTCAGCACCAATGGCCTGCTATGTTTGTCAGCGGCAGTTTCATATTCGCCGAGACAACTGACCAGTGGATTGGCAGAGTGATGTGCTGCTCTGTAGAATTTATAGGCATGTTGCCGGAACCTGTCAATGAGCTTCTCTGTTCCCGACGCCTCGTGGACTGCGACGGTGGGGAAACGGTTGGGCAGATGTAGTGCCCGCTTCAGTGTTCTGTTTTGCAGCACCTGCAACTTTCTCAGGTGGAAATTAGCAGCGTACCCCCAGACGGGGCAAGCATATTCAATTACCGGCCTAATCAAGGAGCAATAAATGGCTACTCCTAGGTGTGGTACCAACGAACTTTCCCGGTTAAGTATAGGGTAAAGAGAATGGAGCCGAGCACTTACCCTTTGCCTTATGTCCTTGATGTGAGCTCGCCATGTCAGCTAACAGTCAAGTGTTACACCAAGGTAACGAGCAGTTGGTGCCCAGGGAATGGTTTTACCTCTGAGCTGAAGTTGCGGGTGAGGTAGTTGCTCACTACGGCGTCCTAAGCGTCGCGTCAGCATAATCGCTTGCGTTTTGACAGGGTTTATACTTATCCGCCACCTTCTGGCCCAGGCTATCGTCTGCTGAAGAGCTTCCTGCAATCGTCTCGTGGCGATGGCTCTGCTACGGCTGGATGTAAAGAATGCCGTATCGTCGGCGTACGAGGCTGTTTTCACATTCACAGGTGCTGGAATGTCAGCTGTGTACAGGTTATAAAGAACTGGTCCCAGCACTGAACCCTGTGGTACACCTGCACGAATGCGCCGTCGTGTTGACATGGCATCACCAACCCTGACGCAGAATGTGCGCCTTGACAGATAGCTGCGGATCAATTTCACGTAGGGTCCAGGCAAGCCCCATTCGTACAACTTGCAGAGCAGACCCGTATGCCACACTGAGTCGAATGCACGGGCGACATCGAGCAACACCAAACCACAATAGCTTCTCTCGTTGAAGGCCCTTGTGGCTGCCTCTATAACACGCAACAACTGCTGCGTTGTGGAGTGCCCTCTACGGAACCCAAATTGATGATCGGGTATGACGCCTGCAGCCTGGATGTAGGTGTCAATACGCTTCAGCAGAATTCGCTCGAACACTTTGCTGAGCGCGGGTAGCAGGCTGATTGGCCGGTAATGCTGGGGAAAGATTGGATCTTTCCCAGCCTTATGAATACCGACCACGATGGCATGCTTCCATGCTCTCGGGAAAGTCTGATTTCGCAGGATGGTATTGAAGAGCCGCGTCAAGTAATTGATGGCTTCTGGTGGTAGATTTCTGAGTGCTCGATTGTCCACTTGGTCATGCCCAGGTGCCTTTCGCGGATTCAACCCGGCGATGTAGCTAGCTACCTCCTGCGGCTCAATCGCAATGATGTCATGGTCATCATTGGCTGACATGTTCCGTCGCAGTCGGCGACGTACTGCTACAATGTGGCGGTCGTCAACGTCGTCATCGACGGGCTGGAAATTTTTCTCAAAGTTGTCAGCGAGCGCGTTAGCCTTGTCTTCCGGTAGAAATACAAGACCACGTTCGCCGTGGAGTGGTGGTATCGGCTTCCTCCGGCGGGTGAGTCGCCTAGTTTCGTTCCACATGCTGCCATCGTTTGGTCGCAGCATTGCAACACGTGCGGACCACTCACGATTTCTGTGTTCTACCAACGCTGCCTTCAGCTCTCGCTGCAGTTGATTGAGGAGGCGGCGAGTGGCACGGTTCCTCGTTAGTTTCCACTCCTTGGCGATCCGATTTTTGTTTCTGATCTGCGCAATGAGGTGCGGTGGAAGCTGGCAGGAACGTTCTATGCGTGTATGAACCAGTGGTGTGGCGACTTTTGTAGCTTCATTTACGGTGTTGGTGAAGAATCTCAGAGCCTCCTCAACATTTCCTTCCACTGTAGCGCTTTCCAGTTTAGTCGCTACGACTTCCCTAAACCGGTCCCAGTCGGTCCGCTTGTAATCAGGAATTGGTTGATTGTTTGGCTGCCACTCCCCAACGTCGACCTCAAGTAACACAGGAGAGTGGTCCGAAGATAGTCTGTTAAGGGTTGTTGCCGAAACAAAACCTGTGATTCCCTTTGTTATAACAATATCAAGAACATCAGGCCGGTTTCCATTTGCAGGATGATGCGTTGGTTCTTCAGGTGCCCATACACATAGGTTATGGCAGTGGGCCAGCCGTCTTAAGAGGTTACCAGCCGGATTGGCAGTTCTGCTATTCCAATCCTGGTGCTTTGCATTCATATCTCCACCAATCAGGATTTTACCAGGAAGTGTGATAAGGGCGGCGATATCTGCTTCTTCAAGCACTCTGCGTGGTGGTCGGTAGGCTGCGACGACGGTGATAGCGCTTGAGGATGTTTTCACCTGAACAGCGACAGCCTCTACCTGTTGAAGAGGAGGAAGAGGGACTTCACAGTGAGGAATACCGCGTTTAATATACAGCGCAACACCCCCACCGGCCGTCAGTCGGTCTTTCCGGTAGCAGCAGTAGTTTGGTGCTGCCGCCCGTAGGCAAGGTTTCAAGTGGGACTCGCTGACGAGGCAAATGTCCACATCTTCTTCCCGCAGAAATTGTCGAAACTCAAGTAATTGTCCATGAATGCCGTTAGCATTCCACACACAGAAAGTGAGGCTATGAATGTGAAGCCTCCTATTCATGGTTGCGTTGCTGGGTTATGGTGGTGTTGGCAAGCGCCGACGTCACTGCAGCTGTAATGTCCGAAGACATTCTATCGAGCCGCGTTAGGAGGCTGACCAACATGCTAAGTATATTCTCAAGCATATTGACTAGTCTCCCGAGGTTTGTCCCGTTCGTCTCTGCTGCTTCATCTGGATGCTGGTGTGGTAGACCTTGTCTTTTCTGACGCTTTGGTGGTACAGTCTGCAACGCCATCGGTTGTTCGGACTTTGCAACTGAGCCTTGCTTCACCGGCTGCGTCGAAGTGTCTTGGTACTGTGACTGTTTGGGGAGAGAAACATCAATCACATCTTTGGTTACTTCAGCGAAGGATAAGTCTGATTGCACTTTGGATGATGCCAGTTTCTTGCCCTTCTGCTTCTTTGTTTTCTTCAATTTCTGTGGATTCGGTTTCGTTGATTTTGATATTTCACTGATCTCCGACATTTGTTGTTGGTTTGACTGTTGTTGTAGATGCCTCTGAGGAGCCTCTGTCCCCACTCCTCTTTGACGATCACGGGCTCGCTTATAGGCTGGACAGCCTTTCCAACTGGCAACGTGGTTTCCGTGGCAGTTTCCACAGATTGGTGGGTCACGGCCCTTCTGCGTGTGGCAGTCTTTTGCGTCGTGTTGCCCTGCACACTTGACGCACACCGGGCGCATTTTGCAATGGCGTGCCACATGGCCAAACAACTGACAGTTGAAACATTGCTGCGGTCCAGCCGACGATCGCAGTTTCTCTGTCGATACTCTGAGGTGGCACAGCTTGTCAACCTCAAATATTGTGCGATTTAAGGGCAGGTCTGGTAATACTACTAGGAAAAGCGGCATTACATCGTTACTGCCGGGGCGACGAAGTTGAGCAACAGACCTCACTTCGTAGCCCATTTCTGTCAGCTCTTCTTTCAATGTCTCTGTTGGCAGAGTCCTGGGAATGCCACGAAACACCACCTTTAACAGTTTCACCGCTCCGGTCGGAAAAGTGTAGTACGGGATGTTGCACTGTTGAAGGAGAGAAGTGACGGCCACAAAGTCTTCGGTAGTAGTCATGCTGAATTTGATTTTGTCACCACCTGCGGTTTTCGCAGCGAATGGACTCTTGATGACATCTGCCACCCGATCATGAAGGGTCTTGTAGTTTTCTGCGAATTCCACTACAATAGGTGGTATGGAGTCGCATCTCGGCTCCTTTCGCGGCGTGTCGTCAACAGTCAAGGCAGTGAAACGATTTTCTACTTCCATCGCAGCTGGGTCCAATGAAGGTGGGGGCTTTGCTGTCTTCTTCGGCATTATGAAACCTTCCTGGTCTGGCTGCCAATTCTGGGTGCGAGAACGACGCCCTTTGACTCCATTCCGCCCGGAGACCGAGGCTGCAGTATTGTCAGCGGCTTCGATGGTCTTCTTCTTTTGTACCTTGGCGAACCAAGTTTCGTCACTGCCAGGCTGACTCCAGTAGATTTACGCGTCTCATCCTTCCTGTAGTTGACGGCGCGGGGCTGTTTATTGTTGGTCCTCTCTGGTGGAGTAGTGGAACGCTTTCTTGGGTTTAAATCTTTGCTTACCGCAACACGTCACCATGTATACGCTGAATGTTGAACACAGCAGCTGGCATAGCATCTTCATCCATTTCGATATCCATTTGCTGATTCGTTGCACTTGTCACAACGTCCGCTGGCAAAGACGAGTTCAATGAGGCGCTCGACGTGCATGGCGCTGAAGTGCAGAGCGGCCTTCCTCGTCACCCATCCGTGCGATCCCTCTGGGCACTAACTGATGGGTGGCCGAGCTTAATTCGCTGCCTGCAGTCGCGAATCAGTTATTCAACTTCGACACACAAGTAATTTTTTGTCACTTTTGTAAACAATACCTATATTTAACAATCACACATTCACTCAAAAATGCACACACGTAGTCAATTATTTTCAAAAGTCATCACCAATAATCACACTAGGGATGGGCAAAATATATCGATGTATCGATATATCGATATTTTTTCTAAAAAATATCGATATTTATCGCCGATATTTTTATTTTCGATATATCGATACATCGATATTGTATTTAGTGTATCGATTTTAAACACCAATTCGATATTTTTCCTACGAACGCAATTCAGTATCCAATTTAATCGTTACATGTATATAGGATAAATATACTTATATATCCAATCTTCTGAAAGTGTCTTAAAAAGTGAATTCTTCGAAATATAACAGCTTCTTCAGCGATTGATAGGTTAAAAAAGCTGTTAAATTTTAACAATTTTACGTTGACGTCATTTTTATGTTAGAATGTAAGCGGTTGTTTTATCTTTGTAGTTGAAATATTATCTTTTCAACTGTTTTTTTCTCATTTACGAATAACAATTAATGGGTTGATGAACCACAAGTCATTATGAATGACTGTTAATTCATTTAAATGTCTACAATCTAGTCTACAGTCAAAACTCCTTAATCGCAAGGAATACGTTCCGTAAATTAGCTGCAAATACGAAAATCTTGAATACGGAAACCTTGAATACAGAATGTTAGTTTATATAGGATTATAGGGAATACGTTCCAAGTATACAGAAAAATTTTGATGTAATGGAGTGATTATCGTACTTTGAACATAATAGACCAATTCTGGATTGCTTTAAATCCTCTATCATAAAGTTCATTGTAATGCTCTTTAAAATATGCGTATAGCTTTCTCGTGAATTACAGCCCCACTAAAGAATAGTATCTTGTGATTGCTGTCTTCGATTGATGTAGTGAGAGCTTTTTATTCACTGAGACACCAATGGTTTTTACTGATAGTAAGGTCCTCTTCGAACGCCTCTCCCGTGTCAGGTTGTAGGCGATTACCATGGGTGATGTATATCCCTCCAAGAAAAGTCCTAGTAAGATGAACTGGGGTGGTTTCCCGTTTCACCGAACATGATGGTGTAATGGTTAGCGTTCTGGCCTCGCATTCGGGAGAAGGGTGGGTCGAATCCCCGTCCGGGCATCCAGATTTGGGTTTTCCATGGTTTCCCAAATCACTCCAGGCAAATGCTGGGATGCTTCCTTCAAAAGGCCATGGCCGAATTCCTTCCCATTCCTTGCCCCCATCCTTTCCCGTCTCTAAAGACCTCAATGTTAAGAGACGTTAAGCAGTTTAAAAAAAATCCCCGTTTTCTTCCTCAGTGTGACAGTGCTCCTAAGTGTGTATGACAGTGACACGTATTGATGTATTTTATGATTTTTTTAGATAATTACTCCCTTTAGACAAAAATATCGAAATATCGATATATCGAAATATTGATATTTTTTCCCCGATATATATCGATAGTGTTTGTAAATATCGTTTCGATGTTTATCGATATATTTATTTGATTGCCCATCCCTAAATCACACTCACTAAAATCACAAATGTAATTTCTGATGATAGTGTAATGTTACCGTCACTGTAAAGTCAATCTATGAATTGTGTTATTTAATAAGTCCTTTGTCTCTTTATGGCTGCGAGAGGAGAGAGGTGCTGGTGTTGATTTTATTTTGTGTTTCCCGTGTCGTGTGATTAGCTGAGGCTAGTCAGGTCGCCCCAGTCTGCCCCTGTGAAGGCGCTACCAGCCTTTCTCCTGTAGCGCGCGGGCAAGAGGGGAGCCAGGCGCTTCCTTCCCCCTGACAGAACAGAGACGAGGCCAAAGGAGGCGAAAGCGAGAGAAAATCGATGGCGCCGAGTCGAGACTTTCATTACGGTAATGGCAGCAACAGATGCCGAGGGTGACGGCTTCCTCCGGCACTGGATTATTACAGCTCCATAAACGAAACCAAGGTAAACATAGCCATATTGGTTATCATTAACAGTTAAAGACTACGTCAACTAAATCCGCAACATGATAACCGTCTAAGATCAACTCTACAGTATTCGTGATTGACAAATGACAAAGTAAATAAATAGCAAAAAAAAAAATCAAGTGTAAACTTCTCCTGAAGGCTGAGGGATCCTACATAAATTGCGCAATAAATTGAATTTTATAAAAACAATTATATTCCAAAAACTAAAAAAGTGAAATAAATCAGATAGAAGTGACTTATGCGACTAGTTCATGGTTCTTTTCGCGAAATTCTCCTCTTTTAAATGGTGCATATAAATAAAATCAAAAATACTGGAAACATTATACTGGGTTCCATTTTTTTAAAGAAATTTGTAAATTATTTTTTGCACACTACATATTTTCCACCAGATTCATCAAATTTTCTATTGGAATATTAGTATGATTTTCGGCAATTATCTTCTAAAGAATAAAATCTGTTACAATGAATCATTTTGAATCATTTGAATAATTTAGTGAAAACGATATAATTGTATTACACAGAAAAATTGTGGTATTTCTCCTTTAAGGCTTCACTCGCCACATTTCGTCGAGCGGTTTGGTGGCTCAGTGGCTAATACGTCTGAATAGAAGCCCAAAGGTCCCAGGTTTGAATCCCTGTCTCGGCTGAGACTTTCGAATGCCCTTCACCCTACTTTCACCTCTGGCACAGCTTACAGTGTAACGTGAAGTACGACAAACGCTTCCATCGTTTCTTGTTCCAAGTTAGGCGTTGAGTGCCCTATACCCAGTAGGATTACTGGGCTACATAAGTTAGCCACCACGAGAGGCGCACTGCTCGGCGAATTGAGAGCTCTGCCACCTGGCGGCCAAACAATCGTTCTAGCTCTCCCGCGTAACAGTCCTATGCCATGATTTAATTTGAGCGCATTTCCTTTATTCTTCGATTTTCAAAATGGTTCCAAGCAATTCCAAGGCAACAACCGGATATTGTGGGCCATTTCCTCAATTGCGAGTTAATCAAATTTTTATAAAGGTGAATAACACGGGAATGCAATTGAATGTTTGTTTTATTCTTTGTGTCGTACGCGTTTCACTCTATTTTCAGAGCATCATCAGCGGCATATATTACTATTAGTACTACAGTATCATATGTCGCTGATGATGCTCGAGAAATAGAGTGAAACGCGTACGACACAAAGAATAAAACAAACATTCAATTGCATTGTCATGTTATTCACCTTTATAAAAAAAAATTAATTCCAAGGTAGTTTCTTCAAAAGGTAATGGCGCAATTCATTCCAGTACCTTGCCCCCTTAGCACCTGTAAATAGGAAAGTGAGCTGCTTTTCTTAATGACTCCCAATCAGATTCCTTATCTACAGTATTAATTAAACTGTGGCCGGCAAAAGCATGTGGGTTTTTAGAACAACTTTTTTAAAAAAAAAAAAAAGACGGAAACAGCTCTGAATATTATTAGAAAGATACAAAGGTTTCTTAATTATTATTTTTTTTTAAAAATTTTTATCTGTCTGTCTGTAAGTTCGGATGAAAGTAATTCACACAAAAAATAATGTTTCGATTAAATTACAGCGCACAATCCTGGTGCAAACAGAGTTTGATTCACTTTGGTCTCAAAAAGGAAAGCTGATAAATTAAAGCTAATAATCCCGAAAAATTAGAGTTCATTTTCGTTAAGTCGATTCACGCAGATACTTCAGGTCAGATTTACTTATCTCTCGCAACCAAATGTCTCTTCGAACGAGAGGGGCGATATTATTCGTTGGAACCAGCTAGATTTTCTTTTTTTCTCGCTAGCGGCGTGTTAACACGTTTGAGAGCGGCGTCCTTAGATTGAGAGTGTATAGCCAGCAGTAGGCACTGCCCGTAGTCTCTGCAACGACCAGCCTGCGCCGTGGAGTACAGTGCTTTCCTGCTGGGCCAATCACTGTGAGCAGGCACCAGGGGCTGAGTGGACCAATCAGGAGCACCCTTAGCCGGCACGGAGCCAAAACTCCGGCTGGTGTGTACAGTGTCTAACATACCGACGGTCCATACCGGCATCAGCGAACGTAGTCGGTTTGTAAAATCTTTGGTTTGTTTATCACTTTAGTACTAGCTGCTCAGCCAGGCGTAATGAGAGGATCAGCGCACAGTACTGCCAATTCACATTTCTTTGCAGTTCCTTACAACCTTAAAATATTGCTATATTCTACACATTTTGTAGCTCACCAAAACAGCGTTGCCTATGAGCAAAGAATATAACGGAAACATCAACATCCAGTGTGAATAAACAAAAATGAAGTGATAATTAATGTATGTGAATTTAAACGAAAAAAAGAACTTTCGGGTGGAAGGGGATCTTCTCCACCACGCCAAAACTGTTACTGACTTTTCGAAATTTGGATTAACTGCTTCCTTATAATGTCCTCTTCACGTATTGCACTCTCCTTTTCGGAAAAGTCGGACCGAGCGTGGTGCTGTAATGGTTAGCGTTCTCGCCTCGCTTTCGGGAGGACACCAGTTCGAATCCCCGCCCGGGCATCCAGATTTGGGTTTTCCGTGGTTTCCCCAAATCACTCCAAGCAAATGCTTCCTTCAAAAGGCCATGGCAGAATTCCTTCCCATTCCTTGCAACCCCCCCCCCCCATCCTTTCCCGTCTCTAAAAACCTCGCTGTTTAGAGACACTAAGCAGTTAAAAACACAGACAAACAAAATCGGAAAAGTCGCCTCGAATTAAATTTAAAATGCCGAAATGTGCGACGCTCCACAACCGTGAAATGTTAGCAGCACTGGAAAAATGACACAAAAGTTATCTCTACAGGGACCATATAAAGCTAAACAGGTTCGTTTTGTCATAGTGGCCGTAGTTAGGTTGAAATTCGGCCTGGACCAAGAGAAAAAGATTACGGGAAATTCGTCCTGCGGCATCTATCTCGGAAACGGCGCATTTGTTTACAACTGAAGCAACAGATTCTCTCTCACTGCTTGTATCGATTTTAAAATGGCCTTGTACTGCATTTCGGATAAATATTTTGTATCTGTTAATTTCATGCGACTTTTTACAACGGAGTGAAGCTAAAACGGCAAAAAAACATTACAGCAAAGGATTAAACTAATATTTCAAGAGATTGTCGTTGATTTCGCAACGTCGGTGGCATCTACTAGCTGCGCTGCAATGTCATATTTCGGGATGTTTAATTCGAGGAGAATTTTTCCGAAAAAGGAGAGTTAAAAATGTGAAGAGGACGTTATAAGGAATCAGGTAATCCAAATTTCAACAGGTCAGTAACAGTTATGGGGTGGTGGTGAAGATCCCTTCCACCCGACTTTTCTTTATTGTTGTTTTTCAATATTAATTTTAAATAACTAAACAAACAAACAAAGAATCATAAATTCTTAGCATACTATAGTAGCGACATTCACGAACAAAGATTAAAATCTTATCTGGCCGCTGTCGACCCACCAACGAAGGCCATGTACGTAACATCACAGCTTTAAAGAGGCGATGATGAGAGTAGCCTTTAGCCTTTTATTAGTACTGACGTTGCTTGACTTTTCCTTTTTTTCCTTACTGTTTGTAACTTCCGTTATGATAGTCCAATATCAGCTGAGTATTAGCAAGGGAAAGAGAGAGTTATTGATCGATGTGTTTTTATTCCGAATTAGCTGTGTCAGATAGTTCGTCCACGACTCTTGTGTTACTGATTCATTGATAAACAATCTAAGAAATATTAGTAAGATAAGAAAAATCTAAGGAGGAACCCTGTATTTTTTATCTTTCTTAATTTCTCACATTTCCTTCAGAAAGAATCTTGCATATAAACCTTTTGCAAGAGGTTCTGCACGTCGTTTATTTCTACCACCCCTTTTGTACTACCATAATTTTCGATATAGAGGCTAACTTCAAAATTTTTCTCTAAACTTCTCCGTAAGCAACATTTCACAACTGGTGTTCGTTCGCACATATAAGAACAGATTTTTTAAAATGATATTTGCGTATAAATCATGAAATAAAATCCATAATCCAATCACAGAATCATCTATTACAGTGTGTACGATTTATGTCGCCGCACACAGAAGGCTAATGTTGTCATATGAAAGTGAATGAAGAATTCCCGTTCGTATAGAGCGAGACAACCATACGTTATTATACAAACGTGAAACAACGACAAGATTCTTGTTTGTTTTCGTAGATTTTAAAACGATTCTTGAGTTAAAATCCATACACTTTTATTAAGTACTTTTTTTTACTTGTGGCTTTACGCCTCGTCGTCGGCTAAGGTCATGGCGGTATGGGACTGGGGACAAGGAACGGGAATGAATTCGGCCATGGACTTTTTTTGAAGGAAGCATCCCAGCATTCATCTGGAGTGATTTTGTGAAACCATGGAAAACCCAAACATGAATGCTCGGACGGGAATTAGTACCGGCGTCCTCCCGAATTCGAGGCCAAAACATTAACCGTTCACCCACCAAGCTCGGTTTGAAGTACGGTGATGTTTTCTCTTCTGTTAGGCAACTACCTAATTTATCGGTATATAAAATATCATTATCGCTTTGCTAGTCATTTTTTGGTTGATATGAGCACAGAAGCCAAAATTTCCAAAATTTACGATTTTTATATTTTAATCATCGGTAATTATGTTACTAACGTGGATAAAAATTTTCAGATACGTTAAGTACCGATATAAGTTATCAAGTTTGTGTTAAAATCCCTTAACTCGATTTTGCAGTGATTTCCTTGTACAGAGACAGCAAAATTCCAAATTTATTAATGTTACTAATTTGGTTGGAAAGTTTCGTATATGCTTAGTGGTGCCATAGGTTGTCACTAAATGTAGATTCGTTAAAATCCGATGATCATTTCTTGATCGATCTGCTTACAGACAGACAAATATAAATTCCAGATGTTACGGTTTAGTCTGTGTATCGTCTCGCCGACCGTGGGACCAGTTTTATAACTCAATGTATAAACAAACAATGTGTTTAAAGGTAACCTAATTTGGAGGTCATATACACTCTTACCTAACATATCGATTTAGGCCTTCTACTATCTTAATTTTTAAATGGTTTCTTACACGACGTCAGCGTCATTCCTCAGATATTTGGCACTTAATTTTGTTTACTTCTGGAAATTATATAATATCAGCTTCAAAACCCGTCAAAAATGACGTGTGAAACAGAGCATAGAATTGTTATAAAATATGTCACAATACAATTACTCGCACCCTAAGTTGTTGCAAAAATTTCCAGTTGTCATTCTGGTCCAGGTAGCATTTGAACTTAACCACAAACTACGCTAATATTACTGATAGAAAATCAAAGCTTAAATCACACGCGAATCATTACATCGTATTGGCATTGCAAGTCAGTGGCATTATGCATCGAGTTATCAACATATCTTCAAGGGTTCTTACATCTTTTTTTCTGCAATGTAGTCTTCACGGGTGTACCGCCGGATAGTGTTGTGGAAACACAATATTTCGACGGCTGGCTCTGCCGTCTTCTTCAGGTGATGAGACATGTGTAATGGTCGGCTGACCCACAGGTACTGAGATGGTTCGGGTGCCGCTCTTCCTTATATACAAGTCCGCGTGGCTTCGGCGATGGCTTACTATGAGCCAGGCCCGCAACCAACTGGCGGTTGGCTGCCCGTGGGCGTGGCTAAGGTTCTTATTCCAGCCCGAGCTAATATGAAGCCCTCTACGGCGGCAGCTGGACGGAAGTACAACGTTCTCTGCGGATATTTGCCAAGGCAGGTTTCCATGCCTCACTGAGACATAGACCACTGTCTCTGTTAAATGTGTCGGCCAGTCGAATTTCGATGGCTTCCTTGATGACAGATTCCCAAAAATGTGATGTTCTAGCCAAAATCCTGACGTTATTGAACTCTACTTTGTGGCCATGGTCGTACACGTGCTCGGCGATCGCTGATTTGCTATACTGTCCCAAGCGGAGATGGCGTTCTTACATCTTTTTTTCTACTGTCCGTGAATCAGGTCCATATTACAACGTATGAACCTATGACACAATTACAGTGGCTGAAATAATGTCCTCAGAAATATGGCGTCAGTGAAAACAACAACTTAATAACTTACGTTATGCCACGTAGTATTAGTTTAACTGTAGCCTAGGTTGCATAGAAAGCGATCTCTCAGAAACTACCTTCATTCAAACGAAGTAATGATTCCGGTTACAGAGCACTCATGAAAACAGTTTAAGCATAAAAAAATACACATTCCTTCTACTGTAACTTTAAATTCCAGTTGTAATTCTGTAAATCTGTTAGTTTCAAATATTAGTCAAAGACTCAGAAAGAATTTTTGAAAACTCTCTGTGTGGAGAATAGCACTTTATGGTAGCACAACGTGGACTTCGGGAATTCCAGAAAGTAGGAAAATTGAAGCATTTGTTGTATGGTGCTATAGAAGGTTGTTGAAAATTAAGTAGACAGATAAAGTGCGAAATGAACGAGTCTTCGAAATGATGGGAGAGGAAAGAAATCTGTGCAAGAGTCTAACAGAAAGAAGAGACAGGCTGGAACGTCATATTTGGAGGCATGCAGGTGTGTTTAATTTTTTAGTGGAGGGAACAGTCGAAGACAAGAGCTGTAGAGGAAGAACGACAGAGAATATATGAAGCAGATAATTGAGGACGTGGGTTGTAAGGAGTATTTGAGATCAAAATGTTTGAACAAGACAGGAAGGGATGGAGGAATACATCAAATCAGTCGGGAGACTGATGACAGCAAAAAAGTGCGTCCGATAAATGAAAACAACTAATAATTAATATATTAATTTAAACGAAAAACATACCTTACTCTGCTGTGTTCTGGCAATTTATTTCTTTGTGGATACTTATGTACGTGAAACGGTTATTAAATAAACCTCATATCGTCTACTATGTAGTAAGGATGTAACGGACCTCCTCATCCGCAAGTGCGGAACTTTCGCATAAAATCCTACCCCCACTTCCACATGCGCAATTTTTAATGCGGAAGTTATCGGAGGTTTTGTATATATATATATATATACTTTCGCATAAAATCCTACCTCCGCTTCCGCATACACAATTTTTATGCGGAAGTTTAGTGGAGGTTTTATATATATATATATATATACATTGCGTATGCGGAAGCGGAGATAGGATTTTATGCGAAAGTTCCACACTTGTGGATGCAGAGGTGCATCACACCCCTCTCTTTGTACGATAATTGCCCTATCGTCGCTTAGCTAATAAAAACGTGTTTGTTTCCTTTGTTACGATACTGTGATAAAAGTAACAATGAACTGAACGTTGTTATTACCTAAGCGACGAATTTACAAGTTTGAACTTACATGTAAACTAAAGCTACCTATTCCCGGTCTAACTGGTAGGACCTCCTTCCGGAACTATCGTAGGATGCGCTCACCCATACACCTTCGTGTAAAGCGTACATGCATACATCCACTCGTGCTTTATAGCGACACAGCAGTGTCCTTATCGCACACTTGTAGGGCGTATCCTCCAATCAAAGATCCAACGGCATAGCTTGCTGTATGTTTGCCTGAGAGTCCAACCACATCTATCACGTCGTATATGCAGTACTGTAGCCCCTTTCATGTCCCAATAAGAGAAACCGGATCATGGTAGGTCCTACAAGTTGTACTGCGAGTGGGCCGCAAGAGCGGTGGTAAGGCAGGTTGTGTGGCATGGTCTTGTGCTTGACGCTTGAATTAGTCGAGCAAAGATTGTTTTGTTTACTCGTGCGTAGTTACGTAAATAGTTTAATTCGTGTTTTAAATCAACCCACTTTTTTACTGTTGAAAGAAAGAAACAATAAATAAATTATTATGGCAGGATAAGATAGAAATATACTTTGGTAATGTGAAATGTAGAACTTGTTATAATAATATTAAGTTTATTTTTGATAAAATATTAAAATTTATATAATTATAAATTTATTTGTGCACTTCCGCTTCCGTAAAACATCCGCATCTGCATCCGCACCCGCAGAGATGACTTCCGTTACGACCCCAGTATGTAGTGCCTAATATTGCTGGCCGTCGTTAGTCCTGGAACGAAGGCTGGTCGCGTGACGTCACAGCGTGATGGACATGGCTACACACTGGCAGGGGCTACCGTTTTATTAGTATTGATTTTACTGACGCTATTTTGCGTTTTGGTATTTATTTTTATTTTCAGCTGAAATGTTTGTTTTTACTGTACTGAAGAGGGTCGCGGTAGGACGGAGATGAACACGAGAAGAGGAGAGGGGGTCCGTTTTGCGCCTGTTTCCCTCGTTGGCAGCGTGGCACTGGTAGCTGTTTCTTTCCGGTGCTTCCCCTCATTAACATTCCCGCCCCCATCCCCCCCCCCCCCTACACGGCCTGCTGTGACCCGCCGCTCCGGCGTGGCGGAAATGTTGCGCAACACAAACAAAACACGGCCGACTTGCGATACAGGTGCACCGGGGGGGGTCGGGGGGGGGGGGACGATGTTTGTTCGCAACATAAACAGAACCGAGGCAAAACAGAGGCGGGCGGTCAGAAGCGAGGCAGGCACGGGCGGTGCTTGTGATGACCACCGGACAGTCTGAGCGAAACTTTAAGAGCAACCGCTCGCTCCGTGCACCAAACTTTAGGCTTGATTCTCAGAGCTACCGTTCGGTGGCGGAAACAGTTCCGAACTAACTCCCGTCAGAGCCAGTAGTTTCGTATTTAAAATGAACTATCGATCTAGTTTCCACAGGTTGTCCAGATCTGTCCTTGATCCACAAAACCTACGAACAGGAAATATAATCAACTTAAAACTTAATTTACTTCAATTTAGTTGCAATGGAGCACACGCTTAGGTGGCAATTTCCCTACACACCCATTTCCTCCTTTCCTGTCACCGAGCGTGGTGGGTGAACGGTTAACATTCTGGCCTCGCATTCTGGAGGACGCGGGTTCGAATCCCCGTCCTGGCATCCAGATTTGGGGTTTTACGATATTTCCCCAAATCACTTCAGGCGAATGCCGGGATGCTTCCTTCAAAAAGGACCATGGCCGAATTCCTTCCGTTCCTTGTTCCCAGACCCATCCCAGGCCTCTAATGACCTTAGCCATCACGAGGCATAAAGCAGTTTTAAAAAATCCTTTCCTGCACCCACCTACCTTTTCCCTCTACTAATTTTAACTTTAAATTCTTTCATTGTTCTTGTTAAATTATTAATCATTTCTTTTGGTAATTTATTCCATTTCCTGACCCCTTTAACTATGAAAGAAAATCTCCCCACTCCCTTGTGCCTCAAATCGAGTGCCAGCTTGTGGTCATGGTCATCTTTTCCCTTCCATGCATTACTTTTCATACTTACACCATCCCCATCACCAATATACGCCTTTTACACTCCCGGACCCTCCTCACCCTCCTCCTGTCTTCCAACAAACCGCATTCCAGCTACGTTTATAACATTAGTCTTTTTTTTTTCCTTTTCGTTTCAGCCATCTATGGACTACGATTACGTAACTTCATTTCCTCTTCTGAGTTTCCTTCCTCCTTCGCCAGTACTCTTTCATTCTCTCACTCACTCTTACTTTTTCTTCCTCTGAAAATTTCCTCATTTTCCTGATTGGTTTTTCTTCAGTCAGATCCATTACCTCCGCAATTTTTCCTCTGAATAACTTCCTGTCTTGGATGTCTTCCCTGCTGATCCGACATCTTTTCAGATCCTGATGGACCTTCTTCACCCATGGAATTTGAATCTTCCTGTTCTCTTGAAAGTTGAGTATTTTCTTTGTCATTCTTTCTGGTTCATATTAGTGATTGATTGTGTTCTGCCGTAATTTCCAGAGGAAAATCCAGCAGTTCTTTCTGCACTCCCTCCAATTCTGTATTTCAAGCCCAAAACGTGGATCCCGTACTATGCCACCACATTCAACCAAAGTTTAGTGACCCAATTCCCCTGACTTCTCCGGTATAAGCACTCATCAGTCTTTCCAACAGGTGAAATGTTTGGAACCGTTTTCCTACTGCCTCTCCAATGTGTCCCTGCCCAGTTAAGTTGCCATCGAATGTCATGCAAGTAAGTGACCACATTGCAAGTCTTCAATAAGCAATTCCTTCCCCACTTTATAATCATAATCAACCTTTAGTTTTTTATCACTGTACCTAGTAAATTGACACTTCTTAGTATTTATCTCCATACCACGTGATCCTGTCTAGATCATTCTGCAGCTGTTTACATTCTTCTTCTATTTGTTCCTGTTAGAAGACTGTAAACAGCTGCATTATTTTTATGCATGGGAAGTACAGTCAGTGTTCGTCATACAATGGGTAAATCTATGTACAGAACACATCACAAGGAATATTAGCTAATAGTAATTGTTCCTCATTTGTATCAAAGTATTAACGAACATCTCGTTTATAATGAGGGCGGAGCCTTTAACGCATTGAACGCTAGCGGCAACATGAAGAGTCCTGTCAGTGACTAAGTCTGAATGCAAACCCGCATAACGCAGACGTCCATTGTCCATCTTACCTGAGACGGTAGATAATTTTAATTTTCTGCCCTTTTATGCTGTTTATTTTACGTTTAATTGAAAAAATACAATTAGACTAATTAAATATAAAAATATAAACTCAATTTATAAAAAAGTATATTTAATTAAAAATAACAAAAAAACTCTTTGTCAGCAAATATATCTTAAACATTTATTATTATAAAAAGGAAACTTAATCTAGAATGGAATTGCCAAACATAATAATTTAAATTCAAGATTTGAGAAAAAAAATTATCCCGAACTTTACAGCAAATGCCAAATTACATATTACAAAGTAAATAATTTAAATATGACTTACCTTAAAAATCTTCTAATTATCAAGTAGATGGGAGAAATTAATCAATAGAATAATATTTTGCACTTGAAAAAGACCACCAAGTTTGAAAAATTATTAAAAAAAAAACACCAGTTGTGCGATTCGAAAACGATCTTCACTCAGTGAAAGGTAAGACTGTGATGAATGGCTGAGAGAAAGGGCGAGCTCGTAGCCAGGTACTGGAATCACCAACCTACTATACAATCCCACAGGGAAAGGACGTCTCAAGCCATCCACCATCACTGGGATGCTCCCTAGCGGACGTCATCAGCACTGAACGTGTTAAGCAGGATAACGCTGTTAAAATTAAATAGAAGGACGTGATTTGCAAAGAATTACAAACGACTGCGCCCAATAGTAGTTTTAAGGTAATGTGTATTGGTGTGTTAAGCTGGAAAGTGTTCGGAAGTGGATATCGAAGTGGATCGTATTAATTGAAAGCTGTGATTTGGGGAAACCATAGAGGAGCCATGTTAATCCCAAATTTGGATGCCCGGACGGGCATTCTAACTCGCGTCCTCCCTAATGCATTAAACACTAAGTGGGACAGCCTGCATTCGACGCCCTAGTAAGACAAAAAAGAGGAAGCACATTGTACTCAGTCTTTTAAATGGGGACAAATAATCATAGGAAAGTAAAGAAAGGTAAGTTCATTATTATACTGAAGTGCAAGTTGACTTGAAATTGATCAGATTATGGGTATTAAACTGTTCCTAACATTGAATTTCGTGTCCACCAGCTGAGCTTGTGTTTCCGCTTCCATTGGCCACTGGAAACAAGCAGGCAACTGTCTCTTTGTGCCTGACCTTTCCACGAGGCAGGTTTTACGACCCCGCATCTGGGTCTGACTGAACACAGTAGAGCGCGTTTCCCGTGGGTGAGGAGCATGCAACAGCCATGAGAACAGAAACAAAATGCAGCCGGTACACCAAACTCGGCTCCAGTTAAATCCGTCCACTAGTTGCTCCATACTGGAGGCTGTAACGTAAAACCCTTGGTGTCTTCGTAGGTGGACAGAATTGCTGAGCCATTTAATGCAGAAGACAATCGCGGAGCCTCTTACAAGCTACTCCGCATATTACTGCAAGGGCGGGCCCGTCGTAAATTTTTAAATGAACCATATTGCCATGGTATCTGGACGATAGCCTACGTTACGCAAAGTTTTAATAGGTAAAACATGAAATTCCAATTACTGATGGGAAGACATTCAAAAGAAAATGATCAAACAAAAAACATCCACTTTCAACATTAATCACTGCGTATATTTTGTAGGTGGTTCTTTCTCAAACTTTTACAAACCTTCCGGTTTTTTTTTTTTATGTGTCGCTCCCTCAACGGCGTATTTGTGAAATTCCCGCTACCATGGTAGCTTTACTTTACGTGTGTCTCTGTATAGGATGGGTGTGTTTTGGGGACTCTTTTTATTGCTCTTTGAGGGGAAAACATGGCTATGGTTCGTCAAAGACGACCTTATGTGAAAAACCCCTACAGTTTTCTTATATTCATATCAGTTTTATTCTGCCTGATATATAATGCTTAATGGCACTTTATAGACGTGCCAGTGCCTTGGCATTGTTGTGCCAAGGGTATGGAGCCTTTCATCTGTTCCTCGGAATTGCTCTATTCGATCATATAATTTTTTATAATTGGTCGAGGCCGTGCGGTAGGTGGCTGATGTTGAGGTCATGCCTCCTGCTAGTGGTGTATATGGTTGTATCGTCGACAAATTGCGCCAGGTCAAGGTAGGGTGGTGTTGTAATGTCATTTACGTTGATCTTGAATAGGATTGGCGCTAAGGTTGATCCTTGGGGTATGCCGGCTGGTATGGGGTGGGTAAACACACTTTAAAACGCACAAAAAACAAATACGTTCCGGCAGTCGCATCTAGTGACGATACTGCCAACAATCACTCAGTACTTCAACACATTACCACCTCGCCGGCTTACTTGCTTGCCGTCTAACAACCACTGCCGCGTTACCAACCGCTAACATCAAATCATATATTGCCAACTTAACAAACTACTCACCGTGGAGACCTGGTTTTACATAAGATACATATACAATACAAAGGATATAACGATACATATCGTTATAAGGCATAACTTCTCGACACTTTACCAGTGCCTGAAAGGAAGAGAACAGAAGCATTTCAAGTGTAGTGCTACAAAATTAAGTCAACAGGTAAAGTACGAAACGAAGGAGATTTGTAAATGATGGACGAACAAAGAAGTTTTTGCTAGAACTTTGCAGAAAGAAGAAACTGGATGATGGGTCACATTTTAACGGGATTTGTTAATTCGTTATTGGAAGGAACAGTTGAAGCAAAAGACTCTAGAGGAAGCAAAATATACCATTATCTCTCTGCAAAAATTTCCTCCCCCTTCCTTTATTAAAAAAAAAATAATAAAAAAAGCAGATGTTCATGAGATGTTAGCTTTTAACCCCGTCAAAAATGACGTGTTGAATGCCGAGATCTGGCGGTTAATTTCTTCAAATAAGCTGTAACAGTGACACGGAGTATAGGGGATACTTCTACACCGAATATAAACACCTTGCAAGCGCGACAGAAATAGCGGGTTGTTAGTTCGTTTCCTAGCAGTTGCCTAACTTAACACAGTCGTTATTATATAACGCTCGTAACTTTGAAGATGGAGTAGTGTAGTTTATATTTCTTATTTTACTGTACCAGCGATATCTCTCGACAGAGAGAACATCTACAGCGATTAAACACAAGTAAACAAAGAGCAATTAATAAACACTACGTTAATTTAAAGCCAACACTTTTTTCAGTGTTCTCGTAATTGATTTTTCGTACTTGTTTGGCTAAATAGAATTCTTATTAAATGACGCCCTTAATCTCAATTTTGCAGTAACATCTATGTCCTGATTCAGTCTGGTAACAAAGGCGAGCGCGTTACGTCACGTAACCAACACAGTGAACGAAATAGTATTTCATATTACTATATTGGTCTGAAATCTATAGAGTATTGAAAGATTAATTTTACCGTTTAATGATTCATTTTGAGACTGTTATAGTTAACTGCACTAGTGCGTTTGTCGCTGTGGCAATTTGTCTACAAATTACTCACGCACTACGGGAATTGATATCGTAACTTTTTTGGTGTTTGAAATATATTATTTTGCAGCGCCTTCGATCATTTCTTCCGACGCCTTGTGCCTCAAATCAATGGTAGTCTCTTTCCTTCCTGGCACTGATGCAACGATTTTTTTTTTTTTTCTACCTCGTTTATTTGGGCGGCCGCGTAGTTTATGCGGTAGAGAGTCTAAATAAAGCGTGGACGACCGGGGTTCGATCCCCGACGAAACCGGGGATTTTTCCTCGAAGCTGAACGTCCGGAACGGCTGCCCAGGCGCACTCAGCCTGCTGTCCAACGAGTACCGTGGGAGAAAATCCGCGGGAAGGTAAAGAAAAAGGGTCGAACCGTGTCAATGACCACGGTGCGTCCACTCCAGTGCCTACGGTCAGGAAATAGGAATGCGGAGCTCTACCTCCGCCAATACTACGGGAAGACGGCTTGAGAGCTGTGAAAACCCACCGCCTCTACCTTGTTTGTTTGATTTTGTTTCCTTTGTTTGTTTAGTTGGTTGGTGGTTTAGGCCTCCTCGACGCGAAAATTATTAGAGCTGGGAAAGAACAGGAACCAAATTACTGAAAGGAATTCAGTCGCGGCTACTTTTTTAAGGATCAATTCCGGTATTCACCTGGCGAGTGAAAACGTCAGAAACTGAAATACGGATGGCAAAACTGGAATCGAACCAGCGTCCTCTCCATGTCAATCTTCCATTGGTCATTGAAACACGAGGGTAATGTAGTTAAGAATCGAAGCGAATCTACGCTACTATATCGGAAGCGGAAATGCTTAGTAATTAAAACAAAGAAAAAAAACAAATCTGAAAAAAGTGGAGAGGTCGCTAGGAGTTTGGCTACATCAGAATCAACTGGTGGAGGAGTTAGGTAGCAAAATTAATATTACATGCGAGATCACGTTACCGTGGCTGGTTGCTCTTTAAATTTCCTAACCACTATTCTTCGAGTTGTAATGAAACCACTGCAGTGATTTTTTTTTTTTTTGTTCGTTGTGTATATGTATGACTGAGTGACATGATTTGCCCTTTAATAAAGAACAAAAAACTTCAACCTCTTTATCTGATTATTAATTACATCATAAATACACAGTGCATTCTCATTTTTACTCTGATGACAAGTATCGCCTTGATCAGGTGCCCTGGTATAACGGCCCTCAACACAGACCTTAATGGAATTGTATTTCATGAATGATTTGTAGCAAGCAGGGAGTTAAGTGAACATGGTTTTGTATATTTTCCTTGCAATTAATTACGGATTTGTGTAAATGGACTTTGCCTTAGGGAAAGAAACTATGTAAATATTATTTAATATGTTCAAGGACAGAAACATTAGTTAAAAGTTTGTAATTCTAAGTACTGAGGTGAACTACGATATTTAGAAGACAATTTGTTAAAGTTTGGACTGGTTTATGGGGATAATTTTGTGTGTAAATATCTTTAATTGTCATTTCTATACATTTCATAATAATTGTGAATGATTTTGTATTAATTTTAATGTGATTTTAATTGTTTAACTATTGCTACAACTCCAGTAACGTCGGTGGGAATTCATTGAATGATTCTGGAATTTTCTGCGAAAGCTTATATAAGCGATCAGTTCCAAGTATTCACTACTCAAAGAGTTGTATCCACGATTGTTTGTTATAATCGCTGGAGAATGTGTTTACGTTTGCGCGTAGTATCTTTGGAGTCAGATGCTTAAAAGAAAAACTAAACAAATTCGAATCTGAACCTGCTTGGACTCGGTATTTCATTTGTGAAACAAGATACCTGCCACCTGGCTTTTGCTGTTAGAATCCACACATGATACATCTCTGGATTACACAAATGAAATGGGTTCACAAGTAGTGTGAGTTTGAATTTATACACAAAGGCAAACTGGCTATCATTAAAAATTCACAAATTGTTAACAAATACATAGTCGACACCCAAGCTTATGGTTGAATGGCTCTGTGTTTCTGACATGAGTCTCGGCGTCGCTTTGGGGCTTTGAGTTGCTACCTAGAACCGGCAATTAGGCGGAACGCTCTGTTTCCACGTCGGCGAAATCTGTTGGCGAACGAAGGCTAAGCCAACTCACGCAGCCGATACACACAGCCAAGTCCAGGGTCATCCCAGCTGGCAGGCAGAAGTCCTTTGACCACGACCTCTGGCTTTGGCACTCCGAAACTGTCTCCCTTATCATCGCCCAGAGCACCGCTCGGGAAATCATTGTTTCCGCCACGGTACGGCCAATGTCAGACTTCCACACCAACAGCGGCTTCTGAGCAATACCGCTCAACGTTGATTGGACGAAGTCAAAGAGCATATAAAAGAACACCTTGAAGTAGTAGACGTAATTCCACACCCCGTCATCACGTACGGCGAGCCCTACAAAAGAACCGCCCATCTGGAAAGTCAGTCGGCTTCACTTTCAACCACTTAGTGCGGAACAAGACACCTCAAATAAAACGATAGTCCTAAGGTGATGAGGCCAAGTATGTTTTCTCGCCTCTTGGTCAACAGTTCTCTTCCTGCCCGCAATATACACTGATCAGCCAAAACATTAAGACCACCTATCTACCAGCACATTGGTCCACCATCCGAACAAGTCCTTGGTAGGCTTCCAGAGGTATCTGACACCAGATTTCTACGCGCAGGTCACGAAATTCCCTTAAATTACGGGCCAGTGGTTTGTGAGCGTGGTTCCAGGGAATGAGCATCTCTGAAACGGCGAGGCTGGTCAGCTGTTCGCTGCTACTGTAGTGAGCATTTATGGAAAGTGTTTGAAGGACGGTGAAACCACGAGTAGGCGACAATGTGGTGGACGTCCACGCCACATCACAGAACGTGGAGGTCGGAGGCTTGCCCGCTCTGTAAAGCAGGATAGGGAGTGATCTGTGGCAGAATAGCGATTCCTGAGTTATGAATCACTTCTGGAGGTACCAGAATTGTACTCTCCGGTCAAATCTGCCACAGATCACTCCCTATCCTCCTCCACAGAGCGGGCAAGCCTCCGACCTCCACGTTCTGTGATGTGGCGTGGGTGTCCACCACCTTGTCGCCCAGTCGTGGTTTCACCGTCCTTCAAACACTGTCCATAGATGCTCACTACAGAATCACGCTAACAGCTGACCAGTCTCGCCGTTTCCGAGATGCTCGTTTCCAGCGCCGCGCCCACAAACCGCTGTCCCGTAATTTAAGGGAATTTCGTGACCTGTGAATTGCAGAGTATGGACGTAGGTATGGATATAGAATAGCATTCAACAAAACAGAAGTACAGATAAAAATTGTTAAAATGGTTGATTCACTCTTTGTGGCTAACAAATAGTGTCTGAAACTTACTTTTTCAAGTATACCTTCAAATTACAGTGTTTTTCCCTATTACAGTTTTATTATATCTATAGATTTTATGCTTTTAAACAGTATGCTTGTAGTTAATAATTCCAAATATTTCAGTGAAAATTGGAACAGTACGTTTGTCCCTGCTCCCCTGTAAACGTAATGGCGTGTGGGTGAGGCTACATTGAAGTGGATCGGAAACTGCCGGGCGTGCATTGTCAGGTTACGGGCTATGAATGATGTACTAGGCGAGGCGAGGCGAGGCAATTGGTGATCAGAGTAATAGCAGGTCGCGCCGAGTTATGTTTCCGCCACGCGATATGGCGTGCGCGCGCTGTTTAGCACCTGGAGCCCTCCGAGGCGACGCTCTATCACCCCCCCCCCCCCTCCAATTTACAGGCGACGTTTACGAGAAGACCCCAACCACTCCCCCTAATGCCGAGGAACACTCTGACTTATGGGCGTGCAAGTCGATACAAAGTCGCTATCGATATGTCGCGACTACTTGGTGATACATTCATGAGACAACTTATAGTTCGTATATAGTATAGTACTAGCTACCAAGCCTGTCGAGAACGATGGGTTGGACACAGTGTTCTGCAGAGCCATTTATTCGCAGTTTGTTAGCTAAAAAAACTGTTATTAAATAACACTTATAACTTTGTATTTTGGCAATTAATTTCTTAGCAATTTCTTAGGCAAATAGAATTGTTATTAAAAATAATATTTATTAATATACAAGGGGTGATCAAATGAAAAGGTACGAACTGACGTAAAAAAGTAACAGTTAAATATTTGCATATTCCGCCATGGGAGAACGTAGCGAGACATCTCGGGATGCGATTGGAGTCTCTGACTGGGATCGGAGCATGCACGGGCGCCCGCATGCGCAGTAGAGAGCAGAGGCTCTTATCAAAAGCGGCGTCCAAATGATGCGGCAGTCCGTATGAGGACAGGATGGCGTACAGGTGGGGGATGTGTACTGTGAGACACTCCGACGCCTACGCAGGTCCATCAAGAACAAAAGACCGGAGCTGCTCACGGAGGGTGTGGTTCTGCTCCATGATAACGCGCGTCCACACGTCTCCAGACTCACACACATGGAACTGGCCAAGTTCAAGTGGGAGACGTTGGACCATCCGCCCTACAGTCTGGACATGTCGCCCTGCGATTTCCATGTGTTTGCTCCACTGAAGAAACACCTGAAAGGGAAACACTTCAACTCGGACGACGTACTTGAGGACGCTGTGAAGAACTTGGTCTCGTCACGGCCACAGGAATTCTGGGAACAAGGAATCCTGCGGCTTGTTCATCAGTAGGATCGTTGTGCTCAGGCCTATGCTGTATATTTTGAATAATCTCTACATTTGTACCCAACCTGTCGTTTCGTACCTTTTAATTTGATCACGTCTTGTACTACAACAGCAACATCTATGGACACAGACTATAACGAAAACATCTACATTGAACGAGTATAAATAAACAAAATAGTTAATATGTGGATTTAAACTAAATACATAGTTTTCTTTGTTATTTGTTTTCAGTTAAAAGCATATTGATTCATTACAGAATCGTAACCCGATAACTAAACTTCTTAACTTCCTATAGTAGCTACATCCTCGGACGGAAAGTGAAATTATCTCTGGCAATTTTGTAAGGCGCCAAAGAAGGACGGGTGCATGACGTCAGTGTCACCGACGCGATGACACAATGACCAAAGTTACGATTTATTAGTACTGAATGGGGTGGAAACTTCAGTCATAATTTGATCGGAGAGTAACCGTTCATTCTATCTTTTGCATCATGGTCAGCTTATCGGAATGCAAGTTGATATAAGGTGACTAGGGATATATCGCGATATGGTAAGGTATTCACGACGAATTTCCATAGCTGATGAACATTGTTGGGAACGTTGTTAACAAACGACAGGTGCTAAAATGTCTATTGAAAAAGTGAAGGTACTCTGTCTGTTGTATCCTAACCAGCTTATCGATATGGAGGTCGATATAGAGATTCTTTCAAAACGTTACGATAACTCGCAATTTTTTTCATCTCATGCTGTAGCTAGTAAATAAGCGTTACAGTGGAAGAGAGTTACATGCGAAGATAAAAAACAAATAATAATTCGCTCTGAAAGTAAAGCAATTTTATTCTGTTCCATAACAGTCTTTCGACATAGAGGTCACCTTCGATTTATAACGATAACTTGATATCGAGCTCGTCTGATCGCAGTGCCAATAGTTGGAAATTGTTGTAGTAGCCTACAAGTTGGTTCCATACAACGAATTTGTAAAATTATATGAAATAAACTGATTCACTTGAACTAAAAAATTATTATCGAAGAGAAAATACAGAGCATATGAAGCAGAGAAGCGAGAACGTACGCTATGACGAAATGAAGAGGCTAGGGCGCCACATATACTGCGTGTGGGGAATGGTAAATGGCTCTTATTGTCGTAATGACCTTGTGACTAATTTTAACTGCCGCTTAACCTAACTCGGTAGACCTACGTGCTACAGGGGACCTACACTTTAACGTGGAATCCGAACCACGAAAGCATTGTGAAGTATTTCGCATTACACAGCAAGCTGTGCCAGAGGTGAAGTTCAGGATAAGGGCCTTTGAAAATCCCCGCCGAGACAGGGATTCGAAACGGAGACCTATCGATCTCCAGTAAGACGGCTTTACTACTGTGCCCGTCTTCTGCAAGTGACCTCCTGGTTCGCTGTGTTAGCTTGGTAACTAGCGTAACTATACTGCTGAGGTCCGCGGTAAGGTAAATTCATTGGATTATGACCCTCCTTTGTACCAGATCTAGGGGGTAGGGGCCGGAGGGCAAACAGGGGGACCCAATTTATCAGCAGTCATTATTTTTTCAGCTCACTATTGCCCCGCTGCCGTTTCGGCCTGTTTTGCAGAAGGCTCTCTCGGGTCTTGGGCCTTGTGCCGGGTCCCTACAGGTGGGGGCCGAGATCCGCCTGCTGCTGGAGGCCCGTGACATTTTGCCCGTCCTGCCACCCTGTCACTACGCCACTGCTGGTAGCCCTCGGATGACTTGGTGTTGGAGTCATATGACTCCATATCGTATTCATTGCTCCTCAGGAGGCGAAAGGGCAAGTGACGAGGATGCGGATATCCTCCTGCTCCGGCCAGCAGATGATGGACAGTTCTGCGCAGAGTTGTAGTTTGTGGCACAGGCTTGCCCAGTTGCCGGTGTGGTACGCACCTGTTCAGTCTGCCAGTAAAGGCCCCTGCCAGGCAGACCTCACACACAACGCGCCTGCACGCCGGGATACATATACGACTCCAAACAGGCGCAGAGGCATCAAAACAAACCAGGAAAATAAATAGAACCATCTAGAGGCTAAGTGGGACCTTTATCTTACAGAGGTCGCCGTACTACCACACAACGGAATTCCTGCGCCAGGCCGCCTATATAAGCGTAGCCGACAGCTCCACCGGCAGTTCCGGCCTGACCGCGGAACCAGCGTCAACTACAGAAGACCACCGGAAGTTCGCGAGAAGTAGAAGCCGTCACTCTACCCCGGATCAGGACCAGGCTAAATTTCTCGACGGTCATCTGATAACTGTACCCACATTTGTTTATGGTTTACCAGTTGTTTTGTGTACAGAGTAATAAACCTCAAGGAACCATTAAGTGTAGTTCACTTCAGCACCCATAGGAAGGACTGGAGCCTCTTCAAGAGTCTCCTCTTCGAGGCTGGCTACTTCCTACGCAGGGCTGGGAGGCGGAAGTGCTACTAGAGACTCTGTTGAGCCTTCAAGTGCTTCCTGCGCAAGGCTCGGTGGCCCTATAGGGTGGTCGTTGAGGGCCTTTTTTCCGATGCCTCAGCGGCTGTTGGTGGGGTCCCACTACCTTTGGTAGTATAACTTCTAGGTGTCAGGTTAGGGTGTTGTTTTGGGACACTTTCAGGGGAAAAAACCAGGGCTATGACCATCTAAGATGGTCTTAACGGTGAAAAAAACCTGTGCAGCTCGTGTTCTGTGCGGCTCTACATTGGCTGGTATAGAATACTGAGGGGAACTTTGTACTTATGCCATCGCTTCGGCATTGAAATTCCAATAGGTTCAGTTCCCTCGTCTCTGGCTTAATTTAACTTCTTATGGAATTTTTCGGTTGAATCAAATATTTCTGTATTTATTAATGGAATGTTTGTTTCGTTGTGTAAGATTTCTATTGGTGTCATCTTGAATGAGAAGTTAGCTTCAGCAGCGGACCTCATAGCCTGCGTCGCGTTATCGCAGTGACCACTAGTTCACCTTAGAAGTCTGTCAAAGCGTCGTGAGCCAGAACTCGTCCGGCTGAACACCCGACACGAATTTTACGAACTGTTCGCAGGAAAAGACTTGATCCTCACATAGGGAAAAATATAGGATTTTATCAAATCATACGGCGGACTGATAACAATAAAATCGGTTCCAGTATTACACCCTGAGGCACTTCAGTTTCATCTCTTTTAATACCGCATGTGATACTCTACCCTCGGTCCTTCTGCTTCTTAAGAAATTCTTAGTTCAACAGATTCACCACATAGGTTTTAAATTAGGTTCGCCACAATTCTATTTCTCACTGTGTGTTTGTTGTGTTGAAGATACCCAGCTGCAGTATAAATCTGACACCCCTACTCTGTTTTATTTTAATTTTCTGTTAAATAATCAAGCAAATGAGATTGCCGTGACTTCCCACTTCAAAAGCAATGGTACCTATCTGCAAATCACTTTACTTGCTCGCCTCTGCAGCTGTTTTCTGAAAGAGACAGAACGAAATTCGAGTGGTGCCAAACGATTATGGCACTTCTTACGCAAGAAGAATGATCCCGTTATATGGGTAAGTGCTACTAGGGCTCGTTGAGTAACTCTGGAAGGGGAAGACAGGATATTCGTGCTCTTACTGGTTACGAACATTCGGGGAACACAAAACAGAGTACTGTTGTTTTGCGAAATTCATGCGTAAGACGTTACTGTTTTGTTTGGACTTTTTCCATCCCCCGTGTATGGTTCCGCATTATTCCTCGTTTGTATACCTTATTTTTATTATCCTTTTCGTTACATCTCTTTTATTTCGTCTTTCCGCTAGCTTGAAGCGCATCACCTCGTATATACTCAGCAACTAAAAACAACCACAACAGAAAGAATATCATTTTAACAAATATAATCTCATTGTTTATAAAGACTTAATGAAAGAAAGGATTTTTCTGCCCACTTCGATAAACTTCTTTTTTTACTATCAAGAATTTTTGATTCAGCTTTATTTACTATCTTTTTACACATATACAACTCTTCAACACACTATTATCGATCATATAAATACTATGATTAATACCAAAGCTAATGCTACTAATGACATCAGTTAATATAGTTACAACAAATCGGCATTTTCCTTCAATACTGTTATTTTCACAGATACTTTTCGTGTCTTCGTCCTAGTATTCGAAACCACCGCCAACAATAATGAGTTAAGAGGTATTACTGTTGCCTCTCTCTTTATAATCCAGAGATTGTCCCAACCATCTTCTGGATTCAGTACGCAAAATATTATTATCTGTTTCATTAAGTTTCAAAACACTTTTTATTAATAAGATGAAACACTCCTCTTGATTGTGTGTCGTTTGTTATCCTTTTAGACATAAATAACACTCAAACTCGCCACTATCGATCATATAAATAATTTCATAAAATTCTAAAATTATACTAGCAGTTAATAGGATTACTTCAAATACGTAGACTAATATTTTCCAGGAATATTTTTCATTTGCCATAATCTTTTGCCCGTTTGTCTAATTCTTCCAACAAGCGGTCCAAACATACTCCCTACTCTAGTTCGCAACCAGAGATCATCCGCACCACCAGCTTGATTCACTTGTTTTATCCAGTTTCAAACATGGAGGAAGGAAATATATGGAGACGATGCAAGAGACCTTCACCACGCATTGAAGTGAAGCAGGGTGAGGAGGAGTGGGGGGGGGGGGGCACGGCCGGAGTGGAGGGGGCATGGCCGCTTCCATACAGACACGGGGAATATGTACAAAAACCTCAAGGGGACTCTAGGATAAAGGTGATGCCGCAATCTGGTGATGGATTATTATGTAACTCGATATGAAAAATAAAAAATGAAGAATAAAATTTTTTGATATCCTGCTTAGTTTTCGAGATATTCCGTCCCAAATGTGAGATGGTTTTGGTTGAAATTCAGAAGAAAACATTAGTCAAAGTCAAATTTGATGATGGATTCTTATTTAAAAAGACGAGGCAAATGAAAAATAAAGAATAAAAATTTTAGATATCTCACCTAGTTCTAGAGATATACTGTATCAAAAGTGAGGTTGAAATGGATAAGAAAAATTTCGCAAAAGTCAAATTTAATGATCGATTCTTATGTAACACGACGAGACAAATCGAAAATAAAGAATAAAATTTTTCGATATCTTGCTTAGTTTTCGGGATATACTGGGAACATCGCAATTGTTTGGGATCGCAATATCGCCGCTGCCGCCACTACGCATGCGCGAGCCTGCTTTACCAATTTAACGTCACTTCTCTTCCATATATTTCCTTCCTCCATGGTTTCAAAGCACCTCAGTGTTAATTATTAAGAAATATCATTCATGTTGTTTGTTTCGATATACTATCTTTTTAAACATAGTCTCCAAATGACAGTTATCGATAGTAGAAATACTTTTATAAATTGTAAGACTATATTAGTAGTTAATATATTTAATAAAACAGTTGAGTTTCACTCCTAACGTCCATATTGTTGTTTCAAAGAAACTTTATTGTTGTTTGAAGACACTCTTTTTTATGGATTTAGGCCTTGCCGACCTCGAGGTCATTAGGGGTGGGTGGACACTTTTAACCTTTCCTTACCATTCTGTAAAGCCATCGCTAAATTATATAATCAGTCCAAAGATGCTATTCGTATATCTCTCGTCTATAATCAGAGGTCGTCCTACCATCATTTTGATTCACTATTTAAGATGGTTTTTCTTTTTTTTTAAAATTCTTTTCAAGTTATTAATAAGGTGACATGTATTTTTGCGCCTTGTACCGTATACAATAATGTCGCTCTGGAGCTTTGATGTTGGGAGTTTGTCCCTTCTCAGAGAAACTGCCTGTAGTGGCTTAAAAGAGCAGGCGCCATTGTTTCCTCTGAATTCCGGGCGTAGTTATTTCTGGCGGGGGCGAGTTGCTGACAAACGGAGTCTGTCTGGTGGGACACAGAGGTGAAATACCAGACGGAAAAACCCAGACTCGAGGCCGGGTCGGGGCGGAGGACTTAATCGGCCGTCTGCGGAGACGGATGGAGGAGCCGGCGGAAAAGACGCCGCCGACTGTGACGTAATATCGACTCCCGGGCACGCGGTGTGTCGCGCTGGGAAGGAGTGCAACGCCCTCACCGCAACGGCAAGTACGGAAACACGGCCTCAATCTCAAATCACTCCCTTCAAACCTCAACATCATCATTAATATTATAAATGCGATAGTAACTCTATCTGTGTTTTTGTTACGTTTTCACAACTAAGCGGCTAAACCAAGCTTGATTAAATTTAACAAGGAAATATTATTTATCACTAGAAAGACATGCAATATTTTCTTTCGATAAATAACATTCTTTTCAAAAAAAATTTAAAACTAACCGATCGGTACCATAGAGACGATAGCATGACTATGTACTGTTATATCGGTCGCTAAAGCTTTGTTTCTCTCGCAGTCAATTTGAATATGGACTCCTTTTACACAGAGTGTTAAAAAAAAAAGATACTTTAGGAGGTGATAGTCTGGATTAAAATAAGTCAAAAATGTCTAATAAACATAGGGTCGCAAACGCATACTTTCTGTGTTAATAACAGGTCCGCAATGAATCTCGGTTGGTTCTGTACGTGATGACATGCATTCAAGACGTAGAGGAGCAGCCAAAAAAATTTCAGAGAGTGCGTGATTCCTTACGCTGAAGGGCTGAGGCATGCATTGCTGTGGACGGTCGTAACATTGCGGACCTGTTATTAACTACGAAAGTATGCGTTAGCAACCCTATGCTTATCAGACATTTTTGACTTATTTTGATCCATACTGTCACCCCTAAAATATTTTACAGTTTTTTTTAACCACCCTGTATAATTTGTGGATTTCTATATTCTGAACTAGCTGTTACCCGCGACTTCGTACACATAGATTTAGAATTTGCTGCTAGAATTGGATACACAAAGCTCAAACCTACCTAAGATATGTCGGCATAATATGACGGGAACGCTATCGATATACCAATCTACCATCGAGCCTGTCTCATTTATTCATATCGGAAAAAAGTATTCTATTTCGTTCCTAATGATACAAAGTATTTCGGTATATCGGTAGACTATACACATATAGTCGTCAAAACGTAAAAAAAAAGACGAATACTTACTTTCGTAAATATAATACTATTAGTTTAGATCACACAAAAACTGCCTGTGGAACCAGTATACCCTGCATAAACTAAACGCTTAGGGCACTGTTCTACCGCCAAAGATTTGGCAGAATATGATATCCTTACCACAAAATCCTAGGCTTGGCTCAAAGTATGAAAAACAATTCATAAAAGTTTTGGCTCCCAGTGGGGTTTGAACCCGAAGCCACACGGTACGTTACCACTGCGCTACGCTGCCATTGTTCCATAACATAACACATTACAAAGACATATAGATATTATGCGTTTATCTTTCACAGTTCAGATAGTTTTCATAATTTAATGACAGTATGTTCTTTTCTATACAGAATA
>JARYHS010009348.1:0-20008 GCA_031002005.1 Vandiemenella viatica
AAATGAGTGGTCAAAACACAGAAGGAAAAGTTTGCATGGCGTCTAAATGCCAATTACTAGGTGGTTTTCAATTTATTCGTTCCTGGTAGATGTTTTAGGTAAAAAAAAAAAAAAAAAAAAAAAAAAAAAAAAAAAAAAAAAAAAAAAAAAAAAACCATGTGTTTAGTTTCAAGGAGTATTGTTAGAGGAAGTTTTGTACTGGTTAAAATTTAGTTACATTCACAATGACGTTACATAAGAGTGCAATACTAATGTAAATTTTTTAAAAAAAGTGTTTTTCCGAGAGCCATGTTACTGAAAACATTGCTTCATGCGGCACCGAGAGTGCTGGGTGAGTGGTTAACGCTCTGGCCTCGGATTCGGGAGGACGTGGGTTCGAATCCCCGTCCGGGCATCCAGATATGGAATTTCCACGGTTTCCCCAAATCACTCCAGGCGAATGCTGGGATGCTTCCTTTAAAAGGCCATGGCCGAATTCCTTCCCGTTCCTTGTCCCCAGTACCATCCCGCCTCTAATGACCTCGACGTCGACGAGGCGTAAAGTAATAAGTAAAAGAAAACTTTTGTGTGGATAAAAGTAGATCCACCTTCATCGCGATCTTTGGCACCTGCAGCATGATCAAAACTGGTAGTAAGTCGCCTAACGTAAGATTTTAAAGTTTATTTTGCTTTGCTTCCATGGTGAAAAAATTACTTACGTTATTATTTCAGACGCACGTAGGTGGTTCCAACTGTATAGCGATGTAAACTACAAAAGAAGCATTTACGACATTACAAAATCAGAATTTTGAGCGATGTAATTAGTTGAACAAATGTGAAGAAATGGTTTTTCAGAAAATTTCTTTGATACCGCCATTTTTCTCGGGCTTAGAAGCTAATTGTAAAATTATGTCGTTGAGTAATATGCTACTGTTGTTGTTGTTGTTATTGCTTTAGGGCGCGTCGACAACAAGGTCATTAGCGCCGAGTAATATGCAAACTCGGTTCAAAAATTACTTACTGCTAAGTTGAAGCAATCAGTGACCTCTGTATTTTCCACCGTTAACTACAATTGAGTCGCTGATCTTCAGCTATTCTCTGCAGATATTTTCAGAGATATTAGAGCAAGGAACTTTTTTGTTCCACGACGGGAGTATTTTGGTGGGGATGTTGGGTCATGACGTATTCCTTTTATACTCTCGTTCGTATAGTGTTCGCCGTACTGTACCAAATTTCTCAAAGTAAATAATTAACTTCACCGCAGGTCGTTAGCGTCTTAACGAATTCAGGTCTTTTTCTTGTGCTCCTTCCGCAACAGCTGCTGTTTGTCTCGATTATTGAGGGCTTCATTCATCGTTTGCGTTCCTCCGTCTGAAATGAACACCAAGTGCGGCAGTAAGGTTTAGATATTGTAACAGCTCTCAAACCTAAACTTCAAATGGAATTGTATTTTATGAAGCATTTGTAGCAAGCTAGAGTTTGACTCGATATGGTTTTGTATGTTTGTTTTGCAATTTACTGCGAATCGGTGTAAATGGATTTTTTTTTATGAAAAGAAATTATGTAAATACCATTTAATATGTTTAAGGACAGAACTATGCAAGAGAATTGTTTAAATGATTGTAATTCCAAGTATTAAGGTGAGATACGAAGTTTAAAGGATGATTTACTACAGTTTAAAATGATTTATGTGGACAATTTTGTGTTTAAATATCTTTAATTTTCATTACTAAGCATTTTGTAATGTTTGTAAATGATTCTGTATTACTTTTGATTGTTTTTAATATGTTTTACATTGTTTAAGTATTCTGTTCCAGAAATATCTGTCGGAAGCCTTTGTAGTGTTCTAGAACTTTCGACGGAACTTATATAAAGCGAGCGGTAGAGACTAAGAGACTTTAGTTTATTTTAGTATTTCTGGACGCAGTTAATTTCGGCCAAGGACAGTGTTGGACGAACAGTTATGGTAGTATTGTCTTTGGAAGAAGTGTCGAATGTAATCGTTATTGTGTTTATATGTGAACTGTATCTTGAAGTCCGATGTATTAATAGCAATAAAAACAAGTTAAAATTTGAAATTGGATCCTGTACTAGTTATTTATTATATTAATTAAACCACGAACCATCTAACAATATACAGTAGCTCAACACAGTAGTGGTTATCAGCATCCGGATATTGTGCAAAGTAAAACGACTTTATTTCATCCGCAAGCGTGTTAAGTGGCGATAAAAGGTGTTGCAGTATTAGTGAGAATACATGAATGCAAAGTGCTCAACGCCACATCATTCACACGATATATATACAACATGAACAGAGTGCTGGGAGGGTGCAAGGAATATATTGGCGACAAGGAATTATTAGTAGAACATTGTAAGAAGACAAATTACTGGTTTGTCGACGGAAGTAGGCCAAATGTGTGGGAATATGAGCCACATTAATGAAAGACTGGAAAAAGTGGAAAAGCGGCCAGACACCGTGGTTAGCTGTATACCAAGTTATTGTGAGATTACTTTACCAGAGACTGTGTTTGAACCAAGCGGAAAAGTACACCCCGCCGATTTTGTAAAGATATATTCCCGAACCTTGCCAATAGAGTGGTCGGATACAAATAAAATCCGCTATGTACAAAGCAAATTAAGAGATGAGGCTTCGCAACAATGTTTTAGTTTCTTTACTTTGATCCTTTTCGTCGAATACGAAACACGTAGGTGCGTCGGCATTAGGTTGTAAACCAGATATATTCATTTCTTTAAAACTACCGATTTCATTATTCCTTTTTATCCCAATTTGCGATAAATCCTCATTTCTATTATCATCATTATAACTCTTTATAAAAAATATTCTTACTCCGTTTTCTTCATTACTTTCATACTCATCTTCGCTGCTTCCATATTCGTATTCTTCATCATCCAACGGTAGCTGACTATCATTCTCTGCAAAATTCTCCTCTGTGAATTTATCTTTCAAAAATTCGCTTTTCGCTTCCGCCCTACCCGTTTCTTCTTCAACTTTTCTTTCACTAGGTTCTTCCTCCCGCACCTTGATTTCGGCCATCTCTTCAATCTCTTGGTTATTCCACCCACTTCGTTCATATGTGGAATTGGTTTCGCATCTCTTATCACTAATTACATGTAGACATTTCCACCATTCTAAGTATCTGGCCATGCTGTTTTGCCTGTTGCCCTGGATAGATTCCGCGCTTGCACTTTTATATTTTTCAGTATAGGGTGGTCCTTTAACTTCTCCACTCGCTCCCGTGCGGACCTTCACAGTCGCGGACTTGAGTTTTCCGCCCCTCTTCCTTCCTTGATTTCGGTTTTATCTTCTGTTCTCACATACATCACTTGTTTTGGCGGTTGACTGTTGCTGCTTCGTTCCCCCGATGTATAATTATTGTTATTATGCCAGTAGCCATTACTACTCGCATTGTTGTTAAAATTACGCCCCTCTTCCCTTTCTTGCCTGTGCAATCCTTCTCGTCCACATCCTCCACTTCCTTTCGGTGGCCAAAGATTTGCTTGCTCCCGGTATTGATAGTCCCTTGGCTTACCATATCTGTGATCAGATTCTCGATTCCTTTCAATATTATTTTCATAACTTTCTTGGAATCGGTCGAGTCTTTCCAGCATGTCCAAGAAATCTTCCATCTTATCCCATTGAGTAACCACCAGTTTATCTTGAACTTGCCGCGGCAGCTTTTGTAGTAATATCTCCACTTGTTCTACTTCCCCTATCTTTTGGTCCAGGTGCCGCAATTCCTTTCTCATCTCCTCGCAAAATTTCCTCATACTGCCGTCGCCTCTATAGTATCTCCTACAGTTGTAAAAATCACTCCTTACCTTGCGCTGTTTTCTCTGAGACCAGTATCTATCTCGGAACATTTTTAGGAAATCGTCATAATTAGTACACCTCTCTGTAACTTCAAAACTCCATGAAAAAGCCTCATCTCTTAATTTGCTTTGTACATAGCGGATTTTATTTGTATCCGACCACTCTATTGGCAAGGTTCGGGAATATATCTTTACAAAATCGGCGGGGTGTACTTTTCCGCTTGGTTCAAACACAGTCTCTGGTAAAGTAATCTCACAATAACTTGGTATACGGCTAACCACGGTGTCTGGCCGCTTTTCCACTTTTTCCAGTCTTTCATTAATGTGACTCATATTCCCACACATTTGGCCTACTTCCGTCGACAAACCAGTAATTTGTCTTCCTACATTATCAGCATGTTCCGCTACGCTATGTATTTTAATCTCACATTGCACTTGGCCTTCTAAAATAGTTTCCATCCTGCTTTCAATATCCTTCTGATGTCCTTCCATTTTCTGACTTAGTGATCCTTCTATTCTTTCAGCGATAATTTTCTCTTTTTCCTCTATACAGCGGCCTACCAAAACATTAACGTCTCGCTGTACATTTTTTTTAACTTCAAAAATATCGCTCTCAATCGTCTGTAATCTTTCTTCTGATTCCTTTTCCACCTTCTCAATTCTGTCTGACATCCTCCCCATCATCTCTTCTGCCCTCCTTTGACTACGTTCGATTTTTTCATTAAGTTCTCCTATGTCTTGTTTCAATTCTTGCCTGAATTTCTCTTGATTTTTCTCAATTCTCTGAATAACTTTTTCTTGGCTCTGATTCATTTCTTGTTTCATTTCTCTGATAGCATTTAATAGCAACCTTAGGTCCGTATTCCCTTCTCGAGCGTACTCAGGTTGATTTGGTTTTGGCAAAACTGCATGTCCTATTGAATTCTGCCCCCCATTAATTTCATTTTCTCCATCAACCAATTCGTCATCCTCATCAATGTTGCTGAGATCATTGTTTGGAAAATAACCGGTAACCCCATCTTTATCCCCGTTATTAATAGGACTACTACTGAAATTATTTTGCACGTAATTACTATCTCCTCGGACACCCATTAGGTCTTCATATTTCCCATCAAAACTTAAGATTCCGGAACTTACCGTTTCCCCCTCTGACATATACTATTTGTTTCTCCCAACTCACTAACCAATTTTCCACACTTATTTTCCATAATAATTTGACATTTAAAATTTCATAATGCAAGCAAACACAACGGTATTATTACTCTTAGCAGAAATTCTTTAAACCGCAATCGATATTACAAACTTACAACTCCAATCCACAACAATGATACAACGCTGTCCACATTCAACTCTGCAACACAATTTTTAGGAACACACAGAAAAAAAATACCAATTAACTTACAACTTTTTATCGTAACAGCTGAAAACATGTATATTATCACAGAAAAGAGACAACAAAATTCGGCGGCCTTATATCTGGAAACAAAGCCGACACATATATAATATACAAATGCTTAAAATGCTGATCTTTTGCTCTTTTAACTAATTTGGCTGTACATATAAATTCCCCCCTTTTCTTTGTTTTGTTTGTAATAATTCTGTAATAATTCCTTATTAGCTTCTTGCTTCTCGACGGAAATCCACAGATTCTAGACTACTCTACACATGTTAGTACAATTTTTTATATGATAAAATTTTTACCACTAATCGATGGTATTACTTTTCTTTACAATTTCTTAAAATCACAAATTTTACCCCTTTAACTACTTTTCTCACATGAAAAAAAATTAACTTTGCAACTGTTCTTTAACGAAATATAACTCAACTTGTAAGTTCAACTTTGATTCCACTTTCATAATAATTTACTGAGTGTTCAAAATTTAGTTAATATACTTCCTGTTGGAATCTGATCGTTGACACTGCAGCCCCAAAAACAAAATGAAAACTGGAATTCTCTTACTTGATGCACTTGCCCGTAGATCAGCTCTCTGCTGCTGCTCAACTGATAACACTGCTTCAGAAGAAACTCCAGACGTTTAAGGTGTTATGTTAATCATCTTAATTAACACCCATAATCCTGGTCCAGGTTCGCCAATTGCGAGGTTAATACTTACTTCTGCTGTTTAATTAGGGCCCGTTATGCACTTTTGATTTTATCCAAAAATGTCAAACGTTAGCCGCCTCGCCTTTCTCTAAAAAAAATAATTAATTCATCAGTCATTGGAAATAATTCTCCTTCGGTTTGATTTTCTTTTTATTGTACTCTCAATATTTTAAAACTTTCACAAGTTTAACAAGAAAAACTCAAACCAACAATTTCTTAAGCCAGTCTACTATATCGAGTAAAACAAAACAAATAGATACAGTCAGAGATATTCATAGCTTAAATCTTTGGTTTACACGGTTACCAACTTAAACATCCCATTATATTATTTTATCTATTTCTTACGCAAGTTAACTAATTCTATGGTTGTTATCTCACAACATGGAACGGAACAGATCACTATATAACCGCAAGGATGATTTCAGGCATAAGAGATTGGGGAAAGAATTGTGACTGACAGCGATTGAAATAAATTACATAGGAAAATGAAGAGTATCACTGAAAGAAATTTATATAAAAATTGTTGAAATGAGAAAATATATAAGTTAAATATTTGGGGTTTATACACTATCGCAATTACATTAAATTTTTTTAAAAAATTTTCATATCCACCAGGAATTTTTATTTACAAAAATGTTAGAATAATCTTAAGTAGACTCCTAAACCAATAGACAGCATCGTGGCTTCAACGGACATTGAAATACAAAAATGAGTTCAAACTGCTTTTGAAAATTTTTTCGGCAATTGTACGTATAGAAATAACAATCGGAATTCATCAAAATATGGTGGCAATTGGTTTCGGAGTAAATATAAAACAAAGCAAGAATTTAAAAATTAGAACCATAATAAAATTAGTTCCAATTTTAAATTCCTTCTGCGTTTTAGGTAAATTATTCATCAATTGGTAATTTCTAGCAATCACAGCCAGTATAAAATCAAATAACTTTTTACAAGAAATAAAGGTAATTTACAGAAATTAACTATAACCTTAAATGTTGAGGTTACATAAGAGGGCAAAGTTTTCCCTCAAAATGTGCGAATAAAACGTGTCCCCAAATTACATAACTCTGATACTATAATGTAGATTGGCCGAACCCTGCGGAACCTAAGAAAAGTGACCAAGAAAAGAAAATGTTCCCACTCATGCATGAAATCGAGTGCCATCTTGTGGTCATGGTAAAATTTCCTCTTGCATGCACTATTCATAGTTTTTCGACCAATATCTCTCCAACCCCCCTTACCAACATACTCCTTGTACATTCCCAGCACTCCCTTCACCCTCCTCCTTTCCTCCAATGAATCCCAATCCAGCTCCTTCATCATATCAGATGCTGACTGGGTCCAGCGATAATCTCCATAAACAGATCTAGCTGCTCTCCTTTTCACACCCCCCAACTCCTGTTTTTGGTACCAAAGATATGTGTCAAAAACTACACTGCCATGATTAATTGACTTTCGGGTTATGCCGCGTTGTTTATTTCATTACCTGAGCTTTCGGCTGCCATCCTCCAGCCTTCGTCAGAGAAACTGTTTATGTTGACATAGCAACGAGCGCCAAGCATCGCAGAGTAAAAGGCTGCTATCTTCGTTGATGTTGTTGGTGTTTTTTAAAATTTCTGCTGCCTCTTTCACCCGTCGGGGCCACCACTGGTCTTCTCTCCACAGTAGCCTCGTTTCTTGAAATTTTATTTCATGCCCGGTGTTAATGGAATTGTGAACTACGGCGGATTTGTAGCTGTTGTTGTATCAGAAGGATCCTAAGACCAAAATACCAATGAAAGACGTCAACTTATCCCATGATATTAATGTGCCAACAAAATTCGCCTGTCTCCCATACATACAGGGTATCACAGACCGGATTGGGAAACTGTTAAAGCGGGTGGAGGTGCGAATAGTATATAAGGCTAACTGCAAACTTGGTCAGTCACTGACAAAGGTAAAAGACAGATTACACCCACACCAGTTTATGGGTGTTAACGAAATCCCCTGCAGTTGTGGCAGTGTTTATATCGGCGAGACAGGTCGCACTGTGGCGGAGAGACTTAAAGAACATATCCGCCACTACAAATATAACAACAGCGACAAATCCGCCGTAGTCCGCCATGCCATTAACACCGGGCATGAAATAAAATTTCAATACACGAGGCTACTGTGGAGAGAAGACCAGTGGTGGCCTCGACGGGTGAAAGAGGCAGCAGAAATTTTAAAAAACACCAACAACATCAACGAAGATAGCAGCCTTTTACTCTGCGATGCATGGCGCTCGTTGCTATCTCAACATAAACAGTTTCTCTGACGAAGGCTGTAGGATACCGGCCGAAAGCTTAGGTAATGAAATAAACAACGCGGCATAACCCGAAAGTCAATTAATCATGAACAAAGATGGCCGCGGAAGTCTGAGGAATCATCTACACTGCCATGTTCGTATTGTCGGATTACGGACTGTTGAAAGTTGCAGCAGTGACCGAGGTTCGAACGGGGGACTTTTCAGTCTCCAATGAGACGCCTCGACCAGTGAGCTTGGTCTGGAGAGTGATGACGGGGTGACTAGTTGTGTACGGTGTGGAGTTTCGCCGTGTATCTGATGCCGTCTTTGTGTGGCGCGCGGCTATTGTCTTGTCACGTTCAGACACCCGAGCCACTCAGTCAGCCTGACAGGTAGGCCGCCCCGCGCTACTCTCTGCCTGCCCCCGAGCATTGCCGAGGCGCACACACAGTGCGAGCCATAAAACACTGTTCCCAACATTCACTACACGTCGCCATATTCATAACGTCAAAACCCAGGGTGTGACCTGGAACTCATGACGTAATTCTTCTGTCGTTTGACACAATGTGATGTAGTGCACCCACATATTTACTCTGTAATGAACCAACATATGGTATTGTGCCCGTTCGTCATTGCACAGAAATAGGTTTTTAGTATTTGTCAAGACACCTGTTTTCCAGTCACTAAAACGCATGTCCAACAGTCGAAGGTAAGAACTGTAGAGGAAGACAGAGATTAGAATATATGAAGCAGATAATTGAGGACGTGGGCTGTAAGGGTTATATAGAAATGAAGAGGTTAGCACAGGATAGGAAGGGATGGAGGATTGCATCAAACCAATCAAAAGACTGACGACAGCAAAAAAAAAAAAAAAAAAAAAAAAAAAAAAAAAAAAAAAAAACGCAGGTTCCAGCAAAATATTAACAGGGAGGAAGGAAAGCTGCAGAAATTACTGCGACAACATGTGACAAATTTTTTGAATTTAACACCGTCTTCTAACAATATTCTAAAAAGGTTAAAAATCAAATTAGAGAAGAATAATGTAACATTTACCAACTGTGACAAAGGTAATTCCTAGCTTCTGCTTCGAATAATTCAAAAACAGTTGTTAAGATACGGTGTTAATTCAAAAACATTTATGCAAACAACTGTGAAACGTGGTCAACAACGAAGTTACTATTATGTGGCTTCCAATTTTTGCTACATACGAACTAAATCAAAGGAAATTATTGCTAAGAAAAAGCTGCTGTTCAAATATCTGTAGAGCCCTCTTTATGATCCAGACTTTACTTAATTAATGTATAATGTATAAAATTTGCATACACTGAAGTGCAAAACGACGTAGCCTAGGAAGACGCAAGTATCTTGGTGGCAGAAGAAAGGTGTAGTTCTCGTCAGTCATGCGAAAGGTTCTCTGACGTGGTTATTGCCGCAAGATACGAATCAGCAGGCTTTGAACGCTGAATAATTCTTCTTCTTCTGTTCCCTATCTGTTCCGGATGTCGGCAGCCATCTTGGCTGTCTCGTCTCTGCTGGTTGAAGCTCGGATTAACTCCGTAGTTGTCTTGGAGGTTCATGTTCTCAGATTTTTTATCCAGGAAATTCTTCTCCTACCAACACTTCTCTTTCCCGGTATTTTCCCCTGGAGAACAGATTACAGGAGTTCATAACGGCTATTTTTCCTCATGATGTGGCCAAGGTTCTGTAACTTCCGTGTTTTTACGGTGGAAAATATTTCCATATATCTTTTTTCATTTTGCGGAGCACTTCAGCATTTGTGGTGTGGTCTATCCATGTTATTCTCAACATTCTTCGATACAGTCACATTTCAAAAGCTTCTAACCTTTTACTGATAGTTTCTGTTACTGTCCTCGTTTCAACGCCATACAGGAGAACAGAGAACACATAGCAGCGCAGGAGTCTCATCTTCGTGGTAATTGGTAAATTACGACTTTTAAAAGGATTATTCATTTCATTGAAAATAGTCCTGGCTTTAACAAAACGTAACTTTGTTTCTTCAGATAGATCCCATTGGCTATTTACTGTGGTGCCAAGATACGTATACCTTGATACACATCCAATGGTCTTCTGGTTAATTATAATATGGCATTGGGATTTGTTTTTGCCAGTTAAAATTACTTTTGTCTTATTTACATTAATGTCAAGTCCATATTAGTGGCTGCTTTGTGACACTCTATCTATAAGATATTGTAAACACAAACGCTGATTGGTAGAGGCTAAAAAAAATCTCTGTTCACTACGTACTTCAGTTGAACCGCATACTGTCTTAGAATTCCGCTGTGAGATACATTAATTTATTGTCACTTTCAATTGCAGACCTCATTATCCAGTTTTATCACTATATTCTGATAATTGTTATGTTGGAAAACCAATATTTATTTCCTCCATCTATCATGGCAATAATCTGCTTGTGCAAACCTTTAACAAAAACTTAGAATACACTCACGTAATGTAAAAGTAATATAGTAAAGCCAGCGTAAGGTTTGGAATCAGCGGCGTAAGTGGTACTTGTGTTACACATAGTATTCTCATTACAGAACTTACTGCAGTAGTCACCAAAAATGTTGAGTCTAACCGCGCATTTGCTCTCGAAAATTCTCATCTTCTTAAATGCTTAATTTTAATTTAATTGCGATAGAACACAGGCTGGAGTATCAATTCTCCTAGTCATCCAATTACCCCTTTCTTATTTTTATATCAGAATTTAGCGTTTCAAACAATGATAACGCAAATGACTTCTCACAAGGCTGCTGTGGAGAGAAGATCGACGTGTGAAACTGGCAGCGGAGATAATGAAGACTTCCAACAACATCAACGAAGAGAGAGGCCTCTTAGTCTGCGATGCTTAGCACTCGTTCGTATGTCAACTTAAACAATATCTCTGACGAAGGCTGTAAGATGGCAGCCGAAAGCTCAGATTATCAAATCATATCCTGAAAATCTAGTAATCATTAATGATTACGCAGTCAAAATAACAGTTTTGATATTATATGAAATTAAAGGAAAGAAGCTATTGTGTTCAAGAGAGATTTTAATTCCTGCTCCGGTGCAATGAATCATAATGCACAACTGAGATATTTCGACAGACACTAAGAATTAAAAGGTTGATAAAGGAAATCCATGGAGAATTTTTTGCGAGATACCCCAACAAACTTAATTATTTAATTAAGCTATAGACTGCACGCTCCGGTGTCAATTTCCCTACACACCTATCTTCCACCTTTCCTGCACTCACCTACATTTGCCCTCTAAAAATGTTAACTCTAAATTCTTTCAACGTTTTTGATAAGCTATTCATCATTTCTCTTGGTAATTTATTCCAATTCCTGACACCCTTACCTACACCCTTGTGCCTGAAATCTAGTGCCAGCTTGTGGTAATGCTCATCTTTTCCCTTCCGTGCATTACTTTAAATTCTTACACCAATATATTTCCATGCCTCATCACCAATATACGCCTTGTACACTCCCATGAACCTCTTCACCTTCCTCCAGTCTTCCAATGAATCCCATTCCATCTCTTTTATCAAATCTGTTACTGCTTGCGATCCGCGGTGATTTCTAGTAACAAATCTAGCAGCCCTTTTTTTGCACCCTTCCGAAAACCTGTATTTGATACGCAAAATGTGGGTCCCATACACCTACCATATTCAAGCAAAGGTGTGACCAAAGTTTTGTCACCCAGTCCCGTCAAAGATTCATGTAATGGTACAGATTGACGAGCAGAGATCTAACTATACATTCAGTAACAAAAACCCTGAAGACAGATCTAATATCGGGTAGCTAGTTACTTTGTTTCGCGGATGTTACCTGCCCTGAGCAGGCGCTGTACAGTAGGCGCTCTTTGACCCAGTTGGCGCGGAGAAACTTTTAATTACATTTCTCACATTGTGCGAGCCAGATTACGCAGGAACCCTAAGTACTTTGTCAAACAAACGAACACGTGGTGAATGGATGAGCCCCGAAATGATGAACGGGCCAAGCAGGCGAGAGGGGGGGGGAGGGGGGGACTTGATAATGGCGGCTGTGACTGGTAATTCGAGTGGGGCCCACTTCGCCGGTATCCAGGTTAATTAAAAACTTAGGCTCCTCTCGCTTTTGTTACATTAACGGTCGGGGAAGCTGGTTCCATCTGCGGATCTATTAACTCACTAATCACGAGATTTGTTAAGTCTGGAAAAGGTCACTTTCACTGTTAAAGTAGGGTTTGTTGGATGCATAAGGTAATAACGAAAAAAAAAATTCTGGTTGTTTATGAGTGTTTATTATGTTCTTTTTGATATTCATTTTCATGTTTCTGTATTTGTTTTTGTATTTTTTGTTTTTTATTGTGTTGTTTTAAGCTTTTCTACTTTTTGTAATCTTTTTTTAATTTTTCTTTATTAATTTGCTGTGTGGCGCTATCTAGGTGACTAGAGAGGAAAGAGAATTGGAATAAAGTGCGTGACGGAATCATCCCGGCATGGACATGTAGGGATTTTGGGAACCATCGAAAACAGAAATCAGACTAGCTGTACTGTATTTGAGCCCACATCCTTCCGAAATCGGTCACCCTCTAAGCTCGGTTCAATTAAGATTTTTTTTTTTATTTCTCCCAGACAAACCCTTGGAGGCGTGGTACTAGAGGGTCTCAGGGACGCTTCCAGATTGGCTAACCTGAAAAATGGCATGGGAAGGAATTCAGCCGTAGCCTTGGAAGGAACCATCCTGGCAATCACCTGCAGTGACTCCCGAAAACCACCGAAAAATCATCTTCTCGAACTCTAGGTAGGAAGTAATATTTTAATAGTTTCTGGATTGAATGATTTAGATGTTTTGAGGGTTTTGTGCCTGACGAAGCTCAAATACGGATCCTAAGTTAATGAAAGCCTATTAATGACATCTGTGTTACACTAAACCCAACTAAGTTTTCTGGAGTCTCTCTCCCTAAATCGTCGAAAATATTTGTTTCTAGATTCTGCTGCTGCTTCAGACAGAGTTCCTATAGGCAAAAGTGCATACTCTGTTATAAGTGGGCCCTCAATCAATAATTCTTGTATAGGTGTCATTGGATGCCACGAGTACAGTTCACAGTACATCTTAAATTTTTCTTGGCAGTGGGGAATAATTTTTTTATATATCTATCTTGTGCCCACTATATATCATTCACATAACAGTATAAAACCTGTCAATCAATGTCTTGTTAATACCTATTATCTCTGCGGACATCATTTGTTAAAATCGGTCAAATCATCGAAAGATTTTCTAGGCCGACCCACGTTGGTCGGATTGGATTTTATGGGGATTTCGATACATCTTTTGAACCAATGATGGTGTTTCTTTAAAAATACACTCTCAGTTCTCTTAGCAGCCTGCCATTTTCTTTTAATTTACAATTTAAGCCTTGAAAACTTTTGTTCGAATTGTTGCGCTTGTTCGACCGTGAATGTCGGTTGATTTAAAATATTTTCCTCGACTAATTCCAACTTTTGCATGAAATCATTTCCTTTCTCCTGTTTACTCACATCATAAATAACTTTTCGGGTCATGAGCATGATACCAGAAGAGCTCATAACAAAGAAAATCATGGATGAATTAATGTGACGGAAAAAAATAAGTTTGTTTCATTGCAAATAATCTAGAATTTTTTCTAATAAATAGACGTCTGGCACTTTTTGGCACCTAATATTCAATGAAACACCAAGATAGTATACTAAACTAATACCATACAAGAAATCAGACTCGGGAAAGGTCCGGAAATATAACAAAATCACTCTTTAATACTTTTTCTAATAAAAAAAATCAGTAAAAAATGAGTCAGCTTACAAAAATGTACAGAAATAAAGTTTTGCGATACCTTTGGATGTATGTTACTATTATTTCAAGTCTAGGTACCTGGCTGAACAATATCCATGATTAAAGTCACCACTACTCACTTAACATCACTCAAAAATTAAATTGGTACAACTTACAATTTTCTTGTATTTGCTTGAAAACAGTACATGGGTCTTGCAATGTGCTTAGAAGATGGTTGTTCACGGGGTGCGGAATGAAGCTTATCTAAAAAAGATTGCTGATTGTTATTTTATAGACATTTGCCTCGAGTCAGGTAGATACATGTTCTTGGAATTTGCTTAAATTTTTTTTTACTTTTGATCGGCTTTTTGTGTCAAATACCCCTGTGTGCGGCGTCCTCCCGAATGCGAGGCCAGAGCGTTAATCACTCACCAACCACGCTCGCACTGAGACACACACTGGCGGGTATTTAGGGAAATCGAAATATTGATGGAAAAACCTTGTGCCGAAGCCACGCCCTGCCGGATGTGAGATCCCAGTGTTGAGTGATCGAGAAACAGGTATGGCATATTTACACACACGTTGAGACCAGACGCATTTAAACATTGAGACAGCAACTCCAGTGCTGGCCTGTGTTCGTGGGGGAAGTGATGTGCCTCTACCTGCAGGGTTGGGCAGGTGTCTGGAGCCCCGCAGATTAAAGTCGTGAGGGACGGTGCAACTTTTTCTGACTTGGACGCCTGCACTCACCCGCTGTGGACGTGGGCGAACTCACAATGGGAGGGGAGAGGATAGGGAGGCAGTCCGCAAACAAGTGTCTGCACTCTCAAAATCTATGGCTTGCTAGCTGTCCCAAATGCGAAGAAAAATATGTTGACACGGCTCAAGGCGTTACAGGTCCCAAACGTGACTGTCCAACCAAATCACGACAGCCAGTAGGGAGCGTCCATAAACTACGTAGCTCCATTTTAGACTCCTTTGGACCGCACCCCCCCCCCCCCCCCCCACACACACACACGTAGCACGCAGCTTTTTTCTGTTTTGATTCCCCAAGACATTTTGTACTGTTTTCTCTTGTCAGACTATCGTAAATTACCTACGAAGTAATAAAACGACGGAAATAAATATTAACATGCTGTTGTGTGTTCTGTACCTCATTTTAACTGTGACAAATAATATGAATTAAAAGCTACGTCGCTTGGCTCGGAACTTTCCCCCCACGCAGCCCAGCGTAGCTTTCCAGCCAACCCCTCCCTCACTCTAGACCGATCCACGTAGTTTGTGTACGCTCCCTTCTTAGCGGTTGAGGTTATTCCACAATCTCTATCTAAATGAAATTTAAATTTTAATAGCACAGAAGGAACCACTAGGATTCTGTGCAGGGTAAAACCAAGGACTCTTTACAAACAAATGTTTAAAAATATCAGTGTTCTTACAGTGACTTCTCACTATATTACGGGGGTGATCAGAACTACGGTTACAAGGCCGATATTCTCGGAACATCATCCATTATAGAGAAAGTAGTAGTGTGTGGTAATTCTAAGACATGCGGCTGGAAACTGTACAGAGTTTATGTCACTCGCCACAAACAGCGCAAGATATAGGTAAGCACAAATGGCGACCGTTTGGAAAACTCCGCTCAGTTATTTGAATTCTTTGGGCGAATCATGTAACCGCAGCTGAAATTCATCGGCAGTTGATAGAGGTTTACGGAGAAAATGTAATGTCTCGTCAGCATGTCGCGAAATGACGTCAAAAGTTCGCGGCCGTTGGAGAAAACGCCGCCGACGAGGATCGCAGTTGAAGTGGTTTCGGTAGGATGTCATCTAGAAAAAAGCACAAGCCGACAAGTGTGCGAATTATCACACCATAAATCTAACATCACATGCTTCAATTGTACTAACCAGGACAATACACCGAAGAATATAAAGGACAGTAGATCAGTTTGTGTTTAGGAAAAGCCGCGGTACAAGAGAAGCAACTCTGGCGTTAAGATTAATACTTGAAGTTCGGATCAATAAAAACAAAGGCAAAAGTGTTTAAATGTAGTAGAAATGGTACCAATAATACCAAATTAAATTAAAAAATTACGGTTGGTGTTAAAGGAAAAGTAACTGAATTCTGCTAGGTGGGAAGTAAAATTGCAACTGACGGCAGTGTAGAGATAAAGAGGCTAGCACAGGATAGGAAGGGATGGAGGATTGCATCAAATCAGTCGAGAGACTGTTTATTGCAAAAATAAAAAATCAAAGCAAGGAATTGCCAGATGGATCAAGTGGGTGAGCGCTAGTGTTCTGTCCTTGCATTCGGAAGGACGTGTGATCGAATCTGGCCCGGGAATACTTATTCACTAAATACCTTCAGGCTGAAGCTAGGATGGTTCTTTTAAAAGGCTCGAGGTGAAATACTTTCCCTTCCTTAGGTCAGTATAGTTGTAAAGGGTCCCTGAGGCTACTTACTGCGCTTTAGCAAGAGGACTGAATCGAGAAAACCAGGTGCATGAGCGATATCACTCGGGCCTGATATTAGAGAAGACTTGGGTTCAAATCCCTGGCCATCCCAATTTCGGTTTTTCAGGCGAATGCCCTAATTTTTCCTTAAAAATACTTGCCCGTTCCTCCTCTCCCATCTTCACTGGGCTGTAATGACTTCGACATCGACAAGGCCTGCCTAATGAAGGATCGTAATTCCGAAAATTCATCTCAAATCTATCCAGGACATTAATATTTCTTTGTTTCATCACATTTTTTTTCAAAATCACACGATATTTCAACAGTGCTGCCATTTCTACGGATTTATCCGTAGATCTACGGATTTTTACGAAAAGTTAGGATTTTGGGGTTTGTTAAAATATCTACGGATTTTTTATACTTTTTTATTATTTTGTTGATTTTTCCTTATATTGGTGTTTTGTCAAACTTTGAGTGTATAGTGTTATTGCATTACAGAATTGTCAATAACTGTGAATCGTTTCCTGCTCGTGTGAACCAACGATTGAAATGGAGCTCATATTTTGTTTGGTTACAAATTTTATAGATCTTAAAACACCATAATACACAACTATCGGCGCACTCTTTATGCACGGTGACACGCTGAATTGCACGGCTTACAAAGCATTGCCTGACCAATATCGAAGAATCAAAGGGGTCACAGTTTTCAACATTTCCTTTTACAGAAGATATGCTAAATTTAATGTCAACAAAGAAAATGCATGGTCACTACGGAAACATAAAAAAAACTACTAGGCATAGCAGCAGCAGTGATTAAACTGACGATGTATAAAATATGTTCAGAGATATTTCTTACTTTCAATGTAGATTATTATTTTTGTAATTTTGAAGACCTGGAAATAAAAAGTATTCTTAATTTTGACTCTCTCTTCAATAATTATTGTTTCAGTCTTTCAGTTAGCGAGTCTCCAGATTTTTGTACCAAATCTACGGAAATTTTAGCGGCCATCTACAGATATTCAAAGCCAAGTGGCTGGCAGCACTGTTCCTTTGCCCCATGGAAAACCGAATCTGGATTGCGACACGTGATTTCGAAACAACGTCTTCCCAATGTCGGGCCTGATTGTAACCGCTCATCCCCCATACTAGGCTCCTACAAGGAAAAGTCTTCTTTTTTTTGCATCGTTCTCGTTCATCCAAAATGACAGCCTTCATATGTTTAATTTAATTTAATTGCAATGGAGCACACACTCCGGTGGTAATTTCCCTGCACACCCAACTTCCCCCTAACCTACACTCACCTACATTTGCCCTCTACAAATTTTAACTTTAAATTCTTTTAACGTTTTCGGTAGGTTATTCATCATTCCCCTTGGTAACTCATTCCAATTCCTGACACCCTTACCTAAAAGAGAAAGTCTTCCTACACCCTTGTGCCTGAAATCGAGTGCCAGCTTGTGGTCATGGTCATCTTTTCCCTTCCATGAACTACTTTTCATACTTACTGCAATATCCTTCCATGCCTCATCGCCAGTATACGTCCTTTACACTCCCATTACCCTCCTCATCCTCCTCCTGTCTTGCAATGAATCCCATTCCAGCTCCTTTATCATATCCGTCACTGATTTCATTCTGCGATAATTTCCAGAAACAAATCTAGCATCCCTTCTTTGCACCTTCTCCAACTCCTGTATTTGATACTAATATGTGGGTCCCATACGACACTACCATATTCGAGCAATGGTCTCACCAAAGTTTTGTAACCCAATTCATCTACTTCTCTCGTGCATCCCATCATCACTCTCTCCAACAAGTGCAGAATTTTGAAACCTTTTCCTACCACCTATCCAATGTGTCCTGCCCAGTTAAGCTTGTTATCAAAAGTAATGCCAAGATATTTACATTTCAAGTCTTCAGCAAGCAATTCTTTCCCCACCTTTTATTTATAATTAACCTTTTGTTTTTTTATTTGTGTATCTAATTAGCTCACTCTTCTTTGCATTTATCTTCATCCCATGTTTACCAACCCAACTAGATATCCTGTCCAGATCACCCTGAAACTGTTTACAGTCCTCTATCGTTTTGATTCTTTTATACAGCATAATGTAATCTGCAAACAATCTAATTTCAGTTAGTGAACAATCAACACAATTATTCATTAGAATAATGAATAGCAATGGTCCCAATACGCTACCCTGCGGCACTCCATTTTTACTTCCACTTCCTTTGATCGAGATTAAAGACCAGCAGCTATTCACATTTCGGGTGGGGTAGCATATTCTCTACCAGTGAAAAACTGTTACTGACCTGTTGATTTGGATTAATTGCTTCCTTATAATGTCCTTTCCGGAAAAGTCGCCACCAATTAAACTAAAAATGCCGAAATGTGGGACGCTCCGCAACGGAAAAATGTTAGCAACATTGCAAAAATTATCGGTACAGGGATCATATCAACCTAAACAGGTTCGTTTTGTCATAGTGATCGTGGTTAGGTTGAAATTCGGCCTGGACCAAGAGTAAAAAATTTACGGGAATTCGTTCCGCGGAAGCCATCTCGTAAACTGCACATTTGTTTACCACGGAAGCAATCGATTGTCTCTGACTGCTTATATCGACTGTAAGATGGCGAGCGTTGTTGTACGGCATTTCGGATAAATATTTTGTATCTGTTAGTTTCATGCGACGTTTTACTACGGAGTGGAGCTAAAACGGCGAGAAAACATTACAACAAAGGATTAAACCAACATTTCAAGAGATTATCACTGATTTCGCATCGCCGGCTGCATCTACAAGCGGCGCTGCAATGTCACATTTCAGAGTTTTGAATTTAAATCTTGGCGACTTTTCCGGAAGGAGCGTGCAAAACGTGAATAGGACATTATAAGGAAGCAGTTAATCCAAATTTCAACAAGTCAGTAACAATTTTTCACTGGTGGAGAATACCCCACCCCACTTTCCTTTTATGGCTCACAAATGGTTGGTGATGTTGATCACTATCGGCAGCGATTCTGTCTATTGGAGTCCCCTGCTTGAGGTGACAGGGAGTTGTTAATTAAAGCGACGGGTGCTGAGTCGCCCTGCACGTGGTATTAATTTGCGCAGAGTGGCGCGGGAAGCCCCGCAAGGCGGACAGCGTCTCGCCAACGACGAGATTTATTCACCGCCGGGGCTTCCCCTCTTGGGGTCGTCAGCAAAGATCGTCTTACAGCAATTAGGGGGCAGCACAAGGGCCAAGACGTCCTTCAAGGACCTCTCCGCCACGCTGAATGGAACGGCAGGCATACAACTCGGCAAGAAACCAGTGAAATATCCCTACTCTCCTTTAATTAGGCGGAAAAACTGAAGGGTTTGGAGAGTTCTTACAAGGAACCGCTCTTTGAAGTTTAATAACGCTACAGAGAAACTTGTGGCGAACTTCGATCAATCGATTGAGCTGGAACTGTAGTCTCAAAACGCCCACATTCTCCCTTGAAACTGACGTCTTAGCAACATAATAGGAAGACGTAGTGAATATGTTGTGAAATTTGTTTACGAATTGAATGGAGCGTAAGAAAGGCACCTTGGTCGTAAAGAGATACCACGC
>JARYHS010009350.1:0-10510 GCA_031002005.1 Vandiemenella viatica
ATGAATACATTTATACCTTAAAAATCAATTGCACTTCGTGCAAAACTTTCTAAAAATGCGTCATAGTTATATTTCTACTTATGATTTCAAGATATTTAAGACAGATGAGTACATTTTATTATAACTGTAAATAATTTAGAGATGGACTATTTGCAACGAATTCTAGATAAGTTTGTTTTAATGAGGTGTGGAAAGGTTTATAAACCCCAATTTTTTAGGTCAAATGACGGGCATGGAGTGCTGATATCAAGTGATAAATAATTTATATTAATTAAAAATAAAATAGAACCCAAAATATAATCTACAGTGACAGAAAATAAAATAAACTATGTTCAGAAATATCAGAGGATTACACAACCACAGGATTTTTCAAGTCGAATAAAGTTACTTCAAGCAACTATTTGGGTTACCATCTACATCGTAGAAATGTGATTGCTTACCGTGGTTAGGTAAATGGCCGTTTCAAAATAAATGTGTGTCTCCACATTTTCTGCGGTATTGGATTGATCTCGAACTCTATGGCCCTTCCTTGACCTCTGCGAGTCGTTCATGGCCAGTCGATATTATCTCCCACCATTCATGGCGCCTTATCTCACATGGTCCATCGTCCTCTTACGATCGTGTAACATTAACACTGTCTCGTGAGGCAGCAGGTTAAAAAAAAATGTTTTGTAAATTAAGTCGTTGCATGAAAGCTCTCACAGAAGACGCACCTGTTTAATTCAAGTTCGGTGGACTGAAGCACTGAAGGGTATAAACCAGAAGCAGCATCTATTGGAAGGAGACAGGAATACTCGGACGCCCACAACTTCTGTTTATGGATACTCAAATGAACTGCCAAGTGTACGATAATTCTCATTAAGTTAAATCGTTTTTCAACATAACAGTTTCATTTTAGGAAATTCACGAAAATGTACATTTTTTCTTTCAGAGTGTGTCTATTTTTCATGTTTCATAATCTTTAAGACTTCTTTTGTCACTAACAAGCCCAGACGACTCAGACGAATTTAAGTTAAGCGTGGTCCTGAACCCGAAGATTGGTTGGACCCTCTCGAAGGACGCATACTAAGCCTAGTATCGGAGGTAGGACGGCCAGTTCCTTTCCTCCTTACCTAACCTAACCCAGTAATTCTAAGGGGTAAAGGGGACCTACAGTTTAACGTGAAATTCAAACCACGGAAACGTCCTTGCGTACTTCACATTACACAGTAAGTTATGCCAGAGGTGAAGGTCGGGTTAAGGGCCTTCGAAAATCTCCAACGAGATAAGGATTCGAAGCGAGGAACCTTTCGATCTCCTGTCAGACGCCTTAACCACTGGGCCACCAGACTGTTCTAAAAGTTATCTTTAGATTATATTATTTCAGTCCCCTCAGCAGAAGATCAACTTCCACCTGGTATTATCTACAATAAGAATAGCTTATAATCTGCGATTCACTCCCAAACTGTATTTTCTTGAAAAGTTCTGTCATGTGATTCCATCAGACTATTTATTTATTCTACTTTCAGTATATCACTGGTTCTTTCTGTATCCCTTATTTCATTAAAAATTTACTTGTTAATCCTAAAATAACTCCACGTACTTGCTCAGAAGGTCTATCAAATCTGAATTACACCTTACCTGCCTAGATTGGTGGATAAACTATTAACGATTTGGCTTGGCATTTGGGAGGTCGCAGGTTCAATCCCTGTTCCGGCCATCCAGCTCTGTGTTTCCCAAAATCACTCCAGGCGATGATCTGGATGGTTACTCCAAATTTCCATGATCGAATTACTTCCCGTTTCTTGCTCGGAACACCCTCCTAACGCTCTCGAAATCGATGACACAAGGAAAGAAAACCTCTCTGAAAATATTTAAAACTTTAAAAAAAAAAAAAAAAAAAAAAAAAAAAAGAAATTGGAAATAAATTAATTCCTTCATTTTTTCGTGTTGCCTCGTTTTATTTATTCAGCTGTAAGAATCTGATTCTTTTCCATGTGTGTGTAATTATATCGTCTTGTTAAAGCAATAACTTTATATCCGCGTGTACAATGTAACAACCGCCAAATGAAATAGCCTAGTAGCCTCTAAGCTTAATGATACCTGTGGTTACAGCATGAACATTGTCATTTATATATTTTCGCGAAGAGAACTTCATTTTAATGTAGACCCTATACTATGCTGCAGTCAGGCCTATTAACAAAATACCTCAAGTTCTGAGCTGCTTAGGAAAGAGCCTAAAAATAGACTTCCTGCTCGACCATCACCTGCCCTACCCGTTCCACTGCCAGCGAGTTGATTTTTTTCTCTTATTTTCTCCTCATTTTGATTGCTTACACCGGTTCGCCAGCTTCGTGACACCATAATGAATTGACTTGCCGCTTGAAAGCGCCAGCGATACACATGAGTCACGATGTCACAGGCAGTAATCCCTAGCATATTGGTGTTGCTGCATACATCAGCTATAATACAAGAAACAGAGACAGCAACATATTGCAACATATTAACGGAAATGGAATCAGCTTTGAAACTAACGTTTATTCGACAGAAGCAAGTAAAAAACGTTAAATATTTCTCGATCACATTATCCTCATAATTAAATCAAATATTTAGTAATTGTAAGGCTACTTTTCACAGATATGAAAAGGACCTTTTACGGTTTAATTTTACAGCTTTTGGGTTAAAATAATTGATGGTCGTATTGAATCCATCGGTAAAATATTTTTTTCCGAAAGCGGCTTATCAGCAACAAGACACAAGCATTGGAGCATTTTGAATGATAAGATAAGGTAGTACAATTACAAGGGACACCTTTGACTTCGAACGCTTGGAACAGCTTGAAAACATGCTTAGAATAACAATCATAAACAAAACAGTGGTGTGTGTCATTTCCATGAAAAACGTTGCATTCTACCTCAATTAACATTTTAATAGAGCGAAACAAAGTAACAAGAAATCAATATCATTTGAAGGAAATTATACGTAATTTAATGACGTCAGTGTATCATTACATTTTCAATCAATAGTGCCAATAATTCTCCACCTAAAGTACTTAATATAGCGCAAAACATCCACATACAGCAGTACCACACACCTGATAGTGCTGATATTAATCCTCAAAGTGCAGATGCGGGATTTCGATGAAGTGGTTAAAACAAAGTGGAAGAGAACAATGTGCACACCTCACTAAAGCCACGCTATCACAATCGAAATCACTTTCGCATTCACGCAGTCCAATATCAAGAGCGACAATAATTACATTTTCAAATGATGATGGTATGTCAATGTCATAACCTGGCTTTCGCCAAGCATATTGCAACATAGGAATATATGTAGCTGCAGTTAACTGATTGTAAATCACAAAGTTTCATGATGAAATAACGATCACGTATCTTCACTTGTGGTTTGGTACATTGTAGTCTTACAAATCAGTAATCCTTCTGATATAGAGCTTATATTGCCGAAAGAAGTAAACATCAAGGGGTTGGCAATGTTTTGTTATTCTCTGTGGCAATATCTTCAGCGTTACATAGGGTACGATATGTATGACCTGACCAAGAATCTCACAACAATAAGCTCTTTTCTTGGCTCTTAAATAGCGCTAGCCGACAAGTGCGGAGTTCTTCATGGAAATGACACACACCATTGATTTGTTTATGATTGCTTGTTATTCTAAACATGTTATTGTGCGATTGAGCGTTCGAGGTCAATGGTATCCCTTGTTACCTCCATATGGAGCTAATGTAGCTGTAAGGCCTCAGGAAATTTAGGATTGTACCAGCAGGAACACTATTTTTCGTACAATACAAGTTTCTTGTTTTAATTTACAAGTTAGCAGAAATAACTTTAGGTATTCAAGAGTTCTCCTGATACCTTCTAACTATAATTAAACTGTTAGAAGTACAAAGTGAATGACGAAAAGCATGACACCCATTGCATTTTTTTTTTTTTTTTTTTTTTTTTTTTTTGTAACAGTTTAACGTCCCTTTTTAACAACGTGGTCTTTAGAGACGGGAATGGATGGGGGCAAGGAATGGGAAGGAATTCGGCCATGGCCTTTTTGAAGGAAGCATCCTGGCATTCGCCTGGAGTGATTTGGGGAAACCATGGAAAACCCAAATCTGGATGCCCGGACGGGGATTCGAACCGCCGTCCTCCCGAATGCGAGGCCAGAACGCTATCCGTTACACCACCACGCTCGGTACCCATTGCAAGGAAGTAAACAAAACAGTAAGGCTGAAAATAGAGAATTCCATGCGGGACTAAGCAATTAACATTGAAGCATGTGGAGGAATTACAAAGTAAATTGATAATCTGGAAGAGTATCATGAAGGATTTGTGACTGACCTCCATCTCCCATCAGAAAGTGATTTGTACAGCGGTTGACTTAACAGATTAGATGAACAGGAAGGACTGAACAAGAGGTATTTGGACAAGCGTTGAACGATGGGCTTCCACTCGGAATAGCGCTGATAGGACAACATTCGTAACAGAATCGTAAATGGGAAATAGGCCACTTGTTATTTCATACATAAGTTTGTAAACACGACCAAGCTATAGAGTTATCTTCGCAAGTATATCTAATAATGAATAAAGAATGGTGTAATACACAAGAGTAGATGCACTGAGGATATCTTTATTAGCATTTACCTGTAAACTTCGAATCTGATTGACAAGCGACCAGCGATCGTGCAATCTGAGCGGCTATACTATACCAAACAAACAGAGTTGTTACTATTACAATAATCTTCTTCCATCTCTTAGTCGAGGCTGCTTCACTCTCTTTAGACCATAACACCCCACAAGCTGTTTTTGTGTTAAATGAGAAGATTCCACCAGGGCCGGCGCTAGGAATTTCGGGACCGGGGTAAAATGGACGACCTTTTTTTTAGCTCTACAAACTAGAGGTGGGCAAAGTGACTCACTAAAAAGAGCGGTGTTCATTTGATCACTCTACGAAAAGAACTAGTTCTTTTGAACGGTTCACTAGCTCAGTTTTATTTGAGACCTTTTTTTTAGGTCTCACCCCTCAGAATCCGGTTACACCCCCACTTTTCGATCAAATACCCCCTTAAATCGACTTTGATGCAATTAGTAGACTTTTTTTTTTAGCTGTACAGTCCACAAAACCCACGTGAACATACTCTTCTTGATCTTCGGAATTAGCCGACTTATGACCGACTCACCTACTCACCTAGAAGAACTACCGTTCACTTTTAGTGAGCGACTGCTCACTCGCTCTTTTAAAAGAACTGCTCTAAAGAACTGATTCAATCGCGAACGACCCATCTCTACTACAAACTAGCCGGGCGACAATGGGCGGATTCTTGGCATCGAGGCCTGGGGGCCCCTGCAGCCGGTGATCGGGGCCCCCCATCAGCTTGCGGGCCCGGTTACATTTGACCCGCTTAACCCCCCCTAACGCCGGCCCTGGATTCCACAGTTACTACGCGATTATTGAGATGCATGGGGCTTTCATTCATCACTCTAAATCTAAGTTTTGGAGCTGATATGCCTAAGCCAGTCACCAGTTGGGTAGATGTCGTCATTGTAACTCAAACATGACACAACTGAATTTCTGCTTCTTACTCAAGCGCTGTTGGAGGCTGCGATAAGTTCTACGATTCAGCATATGTCACGTGTTGACGAGCGTTTTCCTGATTACTCAGTTTTCCGTTCCTCTCTCGCTGTCGCCGATCAGAGAAAATATTTTATTAATCCCTAATGCCTTTTTTAACCGAAGATCACATAAAATGTCATTTTAAAATCCTGCAGTTGCACATCAGGATTCCTGCCAATTTATTTTGGTCGTAACAACTTTAACAATAACATCGCTGGAAATGAACGAAGTTTTTCTCAGCGTTGTATGTTTGTTAATTTTTCTCGTGAAACTAACCGAGTTAAACTGTTATCAAAAGACAATATTTAGGCAACTTTAAATCTTCAGTTTGTCTAGAATGCGCTGTTGAAAGACTTTGCTCCGTCGCCATCATCAGGTGCAGATTGAACAACTCGTAAGACTTGAAGCTTGCAGTTTGCCTAGAATGCACTGTTGAAAGACTTTGCTCCGTCACCATTTTTAAGGAGTAGATTGAACAAGTCGTAAGACTTGAAGTTAGCAGTTTGAATAGAGTGCGTTGTTGAAAGACTTAATCAATCTACAGCTGAAGATGGCTACGGAGTCCAGTGTCGCCGAAATATTTTGATTAAATAACAATTTAACTCGATTAATTTCCCCAGAAAAATCAATTAATAATATTGCTGCTTTCACACACCAAAATAAATTACTACAGAGCGGACTGTAGTGGCATTCAAAGGTTCTAAAATGATAACATCCCACTCCTTGTAACATCCGGTATTCTAAAAGAGTTGGAATCACTGACAATGTACGACATGTTTTGATTTTCAAGAAGTTGAATTTCAGTGACAACTTTGGACCAACTTACCCTCCAAGAATAACATGATTGGATGATAGGAAACTGGAGAAGACAGTGCTTAGTGCTTATATGGCAAATATTGGCGATAAAACCTGGAAACTGGGCAAAAGAGTAAGGATTAGTACGGAAAGAGAAGGGATCGAGGGAGATGTCGAACAATTGATCCCAATATTTTGTGACGCAATATATGAAGGTAGCTGAAGTTCCGAGATATACCAACAGACAGTACAGTGAAGGCGCCTATCAAACCGGCTGACCACTCGCTGACCTCGTGCAGCCAACGAATGCTTTGTTGTGCCAGCACTTTAGGCGTTGTTTACGACCTCGGTATCTCAGACAAGTGGAGGAAGGCGCGAAGAGACACGACCACAAGCGAGAAGGCGTTATCAGAGCGGTTCAACTCAGTTACTGTTCTGCGGTCAAGCCGCACGCATCGACGCTGACGGCGGCTGGCGACCTACACTGGTCGATACTTTGTCTAGATGTGTATCGAAAGAATAATCGACCATGCAGCTTCGAGAAAAAGGTGCGTCTCTACTATCTAAATATCAAATGTCGTGTACCGCGCAAGAATTATTCAGATCTTACCTAACTTTCACTTCATGAGATCTACAAATTCTCCTTCTAGTGCTTTTTGGTTCCATGTCAATGGAAATAAAATTTGAGAATCTCAGTGCCAATTTCTCTTTTGGTAATGCTCGAAAGTTTTAAAAATCTTCATCATCCACAGTTTCCAGCCATTATCAGGGTCTGCTTTGAGCACAAGCGTCTTCTGTTCCCTCTCTATTTCCACAACTTTTCCTTCATCACTCTAGTCCATTCCTTAGCCCTGTTGTCTGTATAACCCCCCCACCTCCTCTGAACCATCTAACCCTTGGCCTTCCTTTGAACCATGTGCCATGCATCTTACTTTTATGCATTTCTTGGCATCCGATCTCGTTTTTGTTGCACGTGTATATCACATGTGCCTATCTTCTCTATTCTCTCCTGCAGGCTTGTCAACTTCTAATTTCTTACCTCGTCCATCTTTGTCACTACTATTGTGTTTTCATATCTCGATTTTTTTTTTCTTTTTTTATTATTATTATTTTTTTTACGAGTGTTAAAAGAAATAAAGAAAAGATTTAAAATAGGTGCAATTAGTTATATTTTGAGTTATTTTTACGATGCATTTTTACAAAGGCGAAATATGACTTTTAGATTACTTTTTCCATATTATCTTTCCTCTGTTAAACAACGTGTTTCACTTTTCTGGATGATAAAAGTAAAAGTTGACACAACAAGAGAGCAATAGGAGGTATAAATAGCTACGTATTCCATCATGCGCCAAAGAATCTCACACATTTACTTCTGTGTTCTTCAGCACAATAAAGAAACTACCACCCAACGTACAACTGTGAAACTGTTGAGATTTGCTCTATACTGCAATGCCTAGGCTTACGACTATCATAAAATTCACAGCAGTAATGAGCATATTTTTTCAAAACTCAAGACAGAATAAAATCGTTGATACAGGCGAATTTCATTGAGATTATAATCCTGCTTCAAATTCAACTCCAATCAAACAGAATAAAAAACTGTTGCTTGTTCATCGCTCTTATAGTTGCCACAGATGTTGGTTGACCTGTATTGAACTTTTTCAAATATAATTTTGTTATCTTTGGTACAGGTATCAAAGATAAGTTTCAAGACGAAAGATTCAAAATATATGTTCGTAAATAAAATAAAACGAATTTAACTAAGCAGATCTAATTACTGTTAGAACAGGGAGAATGGTCCTATTTGTCTCGGAGCGACCATAGTTTAAGTATTTTCCGTGAAATAAGTAAAGATCTCAAAACAATAAATTTTACAAATTTCTTTAGGGTTTTTTTTTCGTTATAATTTAAACATGTTGTTTTGCAGTGTACAAGATAATTATTATTAACAGCGACACTGTTTGACTGTAGCATTGGAGTATGTTATATAAATTCGTGCTACGCACGTTCTAAATATGTCAATACTTATCGGTCTCCCGCGTCCCTGTCCCCTCTCTGTCTCTATGACGTCAGGACCAGCGGACATGTGTGTAAAAGTACCGCTTACTTAAATAGTATCCCGTCGTTTCAATATCGGTGCTTCGGAGGAAAATATGTCCATCGGAATTACGTTCCACCATTTACATACAACAATTGATACATCAATAACAGTCTTCAGAGAATGGTTCACTGTTGCTAACAGATAACATGTTTTAACTCTCCGATTCCCGTTTAATGAACGAAAAATACTGAAATCTGTAATTATCGCACACAGATGTCTGTTTCGATTAACGCCACTCAGTTTAGTAAATTAATGCTGTGCAGTTAAGTGTTTTTGAATGTTAGAAGATAAGAACCAGCAACCCCTAGTGTTTTCTAGCAACACAGTGAAACAACAAGAGAGGAGAAATAGTGATATTTCTCAGATATTAGATTCTTCTTATTATCTGTTTCACTTTTCACGACACAAAGTTAATTTACGAAATTGCCGTCATAAAGAGTTTTCAGTAATGACGGGATAAAGTTATCTCCTACAATTGCTATATTGCTTCAGACTCCATTTCCGTATAGTAATGTCGACCAGTATATTTTAAAATTTGGTTTTTCTTCTTTCGTCTTTTTTGAAGGACGAATCGATTTTAAATCATTGTAAAATAATATACATTAAAGCTACAACAGTTAGAATTTCGATTTGTAACACGACTAAATATAAAATATTGATTTATTCCAACACATTATATCCTGAATTTATTTTTCCCCATAAGCCATAAAGCTGACGTCTGTTGGTGGAATAGTACAAACTAACTTGGACTAACGTGGACTAGACTTTATTGATAAACATATTTTCCTATAATATTTTCGCGTGAATTCTTTAAACAAAGCGGCAAACAGTAAAAACGCATGTAACTGCATCATGGTTTTCGGAATTATATTTTCGCGTTATCAGATTGTGTTGGAATACATGAGCACAAAAATAAGGCACGTGTTCCGATGCTAAAAGAATTATTATTAAAAATCTTCAAAAAAACTTAATTATTATCAACTTAAAAATCTATACATGATATAATTCAGAGAAGAGCCATCTAAAAGAAAATTCATTAAAAACGTATAGTTACTATAAGAATTATAATATTTAAGGAAGTTTCGTGTGGAAGTCATGATTTTTTCGAAATTATCTGTGGGTGTGTTGGTTCCCAAAATTGTGGCACTACGGTATGAAAATTCGTTTGGAAGCTTCGCAATACCTTCCAACCTTTTGAATCAGAATCAAGTTTTTTTTCTAATTTTAAATCTTGACGGCCCCGGAAACATAGTGGCTAGAGCACTGTTTAGTTACACCCAGAGTCACCAGTTCCAAACCCACATCAACGTGGTTTTGATTTACTCTGTGACCGTCTAGAGAAGTCTGTAATATATTGTGTAGTAATATGTAAAAAAAAATAGCAAAGCGTATTAACTGATGTCTAAAATCAAATCTTGTATTAGACGTCTGACGAGGAGAACAAATGCGATTTCTAAATCCACTATTATACCAAAATTAAATAGCAGGCCTTCTTAATTCTCAAAACTAGGGAAAAAAAATAACGTGCATTACACTGAGTCCATCATTGTTTGGATGCTATACCTCATTCAGAATTATTGTTGCACCTACAGAGGGCAAATCTTTTTTTTTTGCGTTTTTTCTTCGTCTGATTTCAATATATACAAAACCCATGCTTATTCTCGCTAGCACATAAACATATTTTGCAATGTATAAAATGATTGATACAATTAGTGTGTGCTAGAAATTATTTCGTTGCCTGTCATACATTTGGAGAATCATACTAACTTAATTTAGTATACAAGTAAAGATGTGGTTAAGATGAGTAAAAATTTGGTTTCGTACCGGAAATCTAACGTGGGACCATAGTTTTCAAAACAAGCATCCTAACAATGAGCATTCAAATGGCTCTAAACTGATTTTTAGCTCCTCAATCAACAGTTTGAAATAGAATAAAAAATATTAGAAGGTGGTGGATGCCTGGTACAAAATAAAAACCTATTTTGTATTTGAATTACTTCAGTACAACCTAACCC
>JARYHS010009354.1:0-22062 GCA_031002005.1 Vandiemenella viatica
AAGCACTATTCTGTTGTGTATTTAAACTATCTGTATGAATTGATTTTGAGATGACTTGGATTGTAAAAGTTAGTGTTATGTACAACAGTATCATGAAGTATTGATTAAACGTATCTATAGAACTTTATTTGAAAATATTTAAACTATGCGCATAAATTAATTTGAATAAAACAATAGTATGAAATGCTCATAACGTTCTGGAGATAAACACTCCCATTGGCACTTGTGAAATAATTAGGATAAGAACGACTTACTAACGTCAGCGGAGTGCATTCTTTTGTGATTTAAATAATGTATAATCTCTCAATCCACACAGTAATTTTTTAACATGAATCAGTAAGTCTTGACTTCAACTAATGTTTGTTGTATTGTTTTCAGTAAAAATTATTTACAATGTAAACTAAATACGGAATAAGTAGACCAATTAACAAATACAATTACGAGTTATAAGATTTAGTTTTTGAATATTAAACTCTTGTGATTCTAATAAAATTATAGTTTTATGCCTAAGAAACACGTTTTTGTAGCAATCTGATCTAAAAAAAATTAAAATTCTCTTAAAAGAAAGATTTTGTTCAGCGGCGAAAGGATATTCTACAATTGAGTATATTTAGTATGTTGAATAAAGTTTAAATAAGAATAAAATCAATCACCAGAAATTTAACTTCAACACAAAAAAGCATGAGTGTCTAGATCTCAGTTATTTTAAAATTTCTATCTCCAGCTATTTGTAATGGTAGAGTCACTGAAAGTAGCTAGAGAGCAGCCAACGCAATTTTACATTAAATTTTTGGGAACTCACTTTATACTTATTTTAATGTTATTCAAGAAATTAAGTAATTTTTAAATGTGTAACATCCTATCGGCACTGAACGAATTCTTTACTTAAAAATTATTTTAATTTTTTAATTCAAATTCCTACAAACAAAGCAACACTTTTAATTTTTAATTCACCTCCCGATTACCTACCATCCAACGCATCCTCCATCGCAGGGACGAGCCCTTCCGAATTACCCGCCTTTACAACAAGGAAGTTGAGCGAGGCGCCTTTCACCGCCCAATAACAGTACCCATAGGCGAAGTGTGGCCGTAGCGCCCTCCACGACCAGGCCGAAGACCCTTCCAAAACCTGGCCATATAGCTTAAGCATCTCTGCTTTTCTTCGTAAGCCCCCCCCCCCCGCAGGGATAGGACGGAAGCCGCAGCGAACCGGACAACATCGCGGGATTGCCCTTTCCGCACGCCACTCGGCAACCGACAGGCCCAGCGCAAGCCACCTGCCGGCTACACAGCCACGCGCCACGAGGCAAGCTCCTAGTGTGTGTTCCCTCGCACGAGGTACGGGTTCCCTCGCACTCGTCCAAGCTTCACAGAGAACCGTCTTAGTGCGCGAGTCACTGCAGAGCCCCGAAGGTCCCCACAGTTTTCTCAAGGAGCAGCTCCCCCACCCGGGCGAACCCATGCACTACCAGTACCCTCCTTTAAAGGAGACCTATTATGGCAGCAAGCCCATGTTGGCAAGGCTACCTCGTCACCTGATGAGCACAGTCCAGGTCACTTTCGTGATGCCTCTACTTCACCTTCTTTTGCTGAAGCATGCATCAGTTACCCGATTATAATCGTGATTGGGTAGTAAATTTCTGCAGCTTTTTATGGAAAAGCCTTTTACCCGTTCACGGGGTCCCAAACCCTTCCTCATGTTGAGAAGGTCCCCCTTCGTCCCTTTATGAGTCACGGTCGAGAGGGCTTTGGCCATATCTCTACTCCACATCTATTTGTACGATGCCGCCTTCGTTACCCGAATATACACTGGATTGGGTAGCTAAGCTCGAACTTTACGCGCGTTAGAGCTAGAGCGTAACATGTCGCAGTCTATAGAACTGCATTGTCATCCTTAGTGCCAGGAAAATACATCCTATTACTAATGTCTGAAATGGCATTTGGGGCTGACTTTCTGCTTTTTTATCTTAAGTTGTTATCCTATCTTTTTACTTTATTAATAGCGTTATAATTGAGTTAATGATAAGGGAGATATTTTTTATTTTTTTTTACGGTCCTAGCTTACATTTAATCCTATTGGAGGTTAGTTTAATGCACAATCTTGGGACCTAAATAAATGGGGATCCTATTTACACTAATGGTGGGTAAATTGAATTCTTACTGTATACAATGGGACCAATACTTATGATGATTTGGACCGTCTTCTACTTATAACTACTAACGGGTTGGAGGATGGGTGGAGGGATTTCAAAAGGAGAAGTCCTAGTTAGTATCCTTTTTGGATGCCTTCCAGGAAGCATTTCCTCGTCGATATTTCCTATTTCCGAAATTTCTACGTGGGGTGAGTTTCCGCATCGAATGTAGAAATGTTCTGATGCTTCCTTTAGATCGTGGACATAGAGGACACTTTCTAGTCCATACTCCCTGTCCGCCCAACCACAAGATTGCACCCACTTTGGGTACTGTATTCTATACAATATAAGGGCTACGTTGCGACAAACTTGCATACAGAAAAGGGAGGGGGGATTATTAATTAATAATCTGAAAAATGAAAATATTTTAAATATAATAAAGGCAGTATAAGGAACCAGAACCATTAATATTAGACACAAAATAATATCCCATTTATTGATTCTTATGGCTTTTACAAGGTCGGGTAATAATTAACTTTACGTTAAACATAGTTCGACCAACAAAATCAAGCAATACCCGACGTTTACAATCCGCCGATGAAAGCAAACAGAAATTAAATGAAATATTTCATTAAATAAAACAAACAGCAAAGTTAACATTGAACAACATGGCAACACAGGCCATCAAATTGAAGCTAACATTTTACTGTAATAAAGGATTATCCCAGGGGCGCCGTATAAAGTTAAAGAAAAGCATCAAAATGAATTTACAAACAGCAAGATGCTTGAAATTTACAGTGAAACATAAAATCAGCTAGCTCAGTGATTTAGTGGCGGGAGCAGAGTCCTATCCCAGTGCCGCTTAAGGGTTCACAAGTCCGTTAAAAACCCAATGAATAGTGACCGTCTGTATCTGGTACATTACCATAAAAACATCGCAGTGAAGTAGCGTGACATGCTCAATGTCACTGCATCTTTGGAAGCGAAATAAGCGGGTACGACCGCGTTATTAGAACGACTTCCAGATAATGGCAGGCATACCATATAACCTTTCGCTTCCCAAAGCAAGAGTGTGATCACAACCAGACAATGATCACCAGACGAGAGCGTGTCGGCTGACACGTCTGTTCATCAACTCGTCCCGGCAGCAAGTGTCGCTTAAGATGGCTTCTTCCTTCCTCCTCGGAAAGTCGCCACTCCACATGTAACAAAACTCCCTAGAATTAGTACTGTGGATCCCAATAAATGTTCATGATTTGCTATCTACACATGTCCGTCGTCACGTGTATAATATCGCGCCTCGCATTCGCTGCAACCCTCCGCGCGTTTTCTGCCTGGCCTTCAGTGCAGTAGCGGAGTGGGGTTAGGTCAGCGCCCCGGCTAACGGAAGATAGCCGTTGTGAAGCTGTGGCGCCGCCAGGTCGGAGAGGTCCCCATTGTTCCACTCTCGAGCGTCCGAAAATGGCAGTTTCCAGCCTCCAATATTCACCACCTTACTGAGCCACGAGTTTTACAGAAAATAAATTTACAACAACTATACCTTTGGCTGCCCTGGTTTAACATATGTTTAATCTATCCAGACAACCCCCATTATTTACGCTATTTACACGTCCCAAGATTGAATATAATTAATAAAAAATTGAATATAATTAATAAAATTATGAATGTAATTAATAACAATTTAATTATATTCATTGTGGGTGACGCTGTCACACCACAATATACCTGCTACCCAATCAAAATAAAATTATGCAAATAATTTTATTTGAATTATTCTACCTGTCTCCAGTTGCAACAAAATCATTGCCTACCCTAGAGTCTCACGGTTCCAGTTCACTCAAACTATCGCATACATGTGACCTTTTAAAATATGTAATTACGACACGTGATTCTGGTTAACACAAATTACAATGAAATGCCTTATCCTAATATGTGAAAGTAAACATCATAAAACATTGATAAGTGCAATATATAAATAAACAACAAATTAGACCTGTTCATTCAACAAAATGAAAACAGATTGTTCACACAATATATCAACCTTAAAGCGATATAAATCAATTAATTATTTACAATGGACGATGCAAATTCAGCACATGTGTTGAAGTTAGATTTCAGCAACAACATAATAAATAATTGCACCGAATGTTAATTATTGTGGTCGACACAAGCATGTCGAAATCACATCAATACGAAAACCAAAGGAAATAAATCTCTCAGCGAATTTACATGACTTCCCATAAAATTCAAAGGCCAGTTTTCGCAAACAAACGACATTGCGCCTTCCAAATTTCTACAATCCTAGCGATGACATCACAGCGGTGAAACTAAGCCATCAGCTGTTCCAACTTTGTCCGTTCCGTTGTTGTCAGCAGGCGCTGTACCGTTAAGCTTTCGGCTCGGGCTACCTGCTTCTCGGCCATCCTGATAGCAATCTTTCCAGGAAACTGGCTATCGGCACAGCTGTTATCCCAAACAGCTGGGTGTCCCTACCTGCTTCTGCTGTTAGCGCTAAGCTGTTATGCAATTACTCGTCTTCAGGACTGACACTTTCACTTTCTAAACACATGCGTCTCATATTACAAATTTATGCTTATGCTCTTAAATTATTTATATTTTTATTTACAGACGACGTCAGTCGCTGCCGTAAATTGTTCGTTATTCAGCTTGTGTCCGTTGATAAATTTTACACATCCCGTTGCTTCATGTTGCGCGTCTTATTAGATTGTCAGGATCGCCAATCGCTGTGCAAGTCATTATATTATCATTATCATAGGTAAACTATTTAATACCTCGCGTGGCATCACGGAATTTATGGCTCTACTTAGTGCTTAAGAATTCCTCTATTCATTTGATCAGTACATTTTCTCACGTTTCAACGAAGAACTGGTACTTAACGAGAAACTGCCGAACGATGTGGATCAATCCCACAGTCGAACAAATTTGCCTCGACAAACATATGCATAAAACCCTTGGACCATTCATTAAACACAGCCGAAGGAAGCATCGCAACCTATTTTATGGAACACGACCTTTATAAAACCTTGGACTTACGTATCAAGATGACCAAATGGGTAAGAATCGCAACTTATTTAGTTCAACGCATTCTTGATAAATTGATATAGCAGTCAGCTCATTGTTTGGACCAAAGTATTCTCCTTGATTAGGATGAGTTTATATGTACTAACCAAACTCTGAAGGTTTCTTCGTTCTTAATAACCGTATGCCATATTGATTCGCTCGATGATTACGCGACACGCATACCATATCTTTTATTATCTAATAATGACTGAAAGAAAACGGTCATCTTCTACATTCATTAAACGCCTACGTTGATAAACTTCTCAAAATTTTGCGGTGACCATCAAATCCTTTTCGTTCGCTCATGAAAGGCAGTAAAATTCTTCTACACGGCTGTAAGGGTGAATCTGCGGAATCAGCGATTCAACGCTGAATGAACGTTTCTCTTTACGACTCCAAAATTCGATATGTCCAAGACCTCGCCCGTTTGTCATCCTTTTTCGGCATGCTTAATAACTCGATAACAACATCTAAAAGGTGAACTTGAGTCGTCCATGGACCTTCTTGTGGAAAATGAGTCTGTTTGCGGAATATGCGTCTTCGCCGCATTCGACAGAATCTCGGGTGGCTCGAAACTTTGGACTTACAAGGTCCCAAGCTTCTCTTTGTATCGACCTGCCAGCCAACGGAATTTCTCGAAACACCGTTTTGTAAAGCTGCAGGTGTTTGGTAGCGGATTCGGCAGATGGTTTGGTGGTTCCGGCATATGTACAGTTACTCAGGTCACCGACACGGCTGACCACGAGGTCTTGCGTACTCAGTGCCACGTCACAAACCATCTCACTCCGACCAATTTCAATAAACCACTCAGAAAAACATTTCAAACCCCGCATTTGTAAGCGTGAATTCCCTGAGGGCAAGGAGTGAACAAATTGATTCCCGTCGCACTCGAAATTGCGGACGGAAAATTTCCACCCGATGTTTAGAGATCGCGAACTCGGTGGACCGTTTCGCTTTTCTCCAAGCAATGAAACTTTTATGGACACTTCTCTGGCTTGAAGGAAGCACATGTACCGCGAATCTTTCGCCTCGTGCCCTAGGAATGTCTTGTATTTTCTTGACTGACGTTCCTTTTCTTTCGGCCAATGACCACGCAAACAATTGAAATTCCTGAGCTCAGAAATTTTTCTCTCCAAGCAGCAAATTTCTTTTATCAGACGCTGAGTGTTGAGTTCATCAAACGTCTCATTCGCAATCTGCAATTCTTCCTCAGATTGATTGTAGTGAACATGCTCTAATTCTACATCGGTTTGCCCGTGATTTTCAAGGTTAACAGTGAAAGAATCACTTATTTCCGTCACACTGGTGTTGAGCTTTAACGCGACTCCTCTGTTCGCATTCTCCAATGAAGTACAAACTATTCGCACGTCATCAGCAGGCTTTTCCACTGCTGGGATGCTCCTTCGCACTTCAACTCTACATTCTCTTACTGTCTTGACAGACTTCATCGCGAACGTTCCATATTTTATCATTCAAACTTTTTGTTTGTGAAATCTGCGCATCGAAATGTTTCCTTATGTCCTCCCTCAACGAATCAAAGGTTTTACTTAATTCCTCCCTCAATGAATCAGATTTTTGACTTTGTATATTCAATTGCTTATTTATGTCCTCCCTCAATGAGTCAGAATTTCTATTTATTGCATCAACTTGCTGTTTCATTAATCCGCTCAGCGCGACAAACAGTGGGTCTTGAAATGGCGAGGTCGTCTGTGGCAATTCTGCCGTGCTTTGCGATGCGCCACGTGTTTCAACATCTGTCCGCATGGGTGGATTTTGAACATTTCCATTGTCTGGGCTTGGAAAATTTTCTAACTGTTCCCCATCTAGCGATGTATTTGAATGAATGCTGCGCGTACTTGGGGTACCAATGCAACCTTCGTCCGCCAACGGTATTTCGCGTACTTCCGGTGTTTGAACCATTGCACTTATTTGCTCGGAGATTTTATGAATAACTGACTGATCTGCCCTATTAATGGTGCGTGATCTCAACTTCATAGATTGATCGTATGACCCAAAATTCCAACTCCGAACAACAATTAGGACAATCGACAACAAATAAAATACAACCGGCACGATTTAAATCAAATGGATACAGCATTAAATAAATTTCCGCGCATAAATCCCCTCAACATTAAATAAAACCCATCCAAAAGAAACAACAAGGAAAAAACAACGATGTTGTATGCGACACAAAACCTCAACACATGAGCAAAACTAGCATAAAGAAAAACTTTAATTCCTATCATTCATTAAAATTTCAAAAGCACTGACTCGAAATTTCCTTTTACGTTAATCATGCTTGATGCAAGAAAGCAAAACATTTACTTGAACAACTGATTGAAATAAAATTACACATTTAAATTTAATTCAAGCATGGCAAAACAAATTTCAACACATAACTTATTCTAAAATAATAAATAAATCAACATAGGTCACATCCATGGATTTTAAAACTTGTAAAATTTTTCGAAAAAATTTCGACTTGGGAAATTAATTAACCAACATTCGTCTGCGCCAAATTATAGCGTCTTACAACGCGTTAGAGCCGCACGTTGGTAGCGCCAATTGTATTCTGACAATAAGGCTGTTGCCTGATTAGCATAACAGGGAGGGGGAATTATTAACATAAATCTAAAAAAATGAAAAATATTTAAAATGTAATAAAGGGAGCTATAAGGAACCAGAACCATTAATATTAGACACAAAATAATATCCCATTTATTGATTCTTATGGCTTTTACAAGGTCGGGTAATAATTAACTTTACGTTAAACATAGTTCGACCAACAAAAACAAGCAATACCCGACGTTTACAATCCGCCGATGAAAGCAAACAGAAATTGAATGAAATATTTCATTAAATAAAACAAACAGCAAAGTTAACATTGAACAACATGGCAACACAGGCCATCAAATTGGAGCTAACATTTTACTGTAATAAAGGATTATCCCAGGGCCGCCGTATAAAGTTAAAGAAAAGCATCAAAATGAATTTACAAACAGCAAGATGCTTGAAATTTACAGTGAAACATAAAATCAGCTAGCTCAGTGATTTAGTGGCGGGAGCCGAGTCCTATCCCAGTGCCGCTTAAGGATTCACAAGTCCGTTAAAAACCCAATGAACAGTGACCGTCTGTATCTGGTACATTACCATAAAAACATCGCAGTGAAGTAGCGTGACATGCTCAATGTCACTGCATCTTTGGAAGCGAAATAAGCGGGTACGACCGCGTTATTAGAACGACTTCCAGATAATGGCAGGCATACCATATAACCTCTCGCTTCCCAAAGCAAGAGTGTGTTCACAACCAGAAAATGATCACCAGACGAGGCGTGTCGGCTGACACGTCTGTTCATCAACTCGTCCCGGCAGCAAGTGTCGCTTAAGATGGCTTCTTCCTTCCTCCTCGGAAAGTCGCCACTCCACATGTAACAAAACTCCCTAGAATTAGTACTGTGGACCCCAATAAATGTTCATGATTTGCTATCTACACATGTCCGTCGTCACGTGTATAATATCGCGCCTCGCATTCGCTGCAACCCTCCGCGCGTTTTCTGCCTGGCCTTCAGTGCAGTAGCGGAGTGGAGTGAGGTCAGCGCCCCGGCTAACGGAAGATAGCCGTTGTGAAGCTGTGGCGCCGCCAGGTCGGAGAGGTCCCCATTGTTCCACTCTCGAGCGTCCGAAAATGGCAGTTTCCAGCCTCCAATATTCACCACCTTACTGAGCCCCGAGTTTTACAGAAAATAAATTTACAACAACTATACCTTTGGCTGCCCTGATTTAACATATGTTTAATCTATCCAGACAACCCCCATTATTTACGCTATTTACACGTCCCAAGATTGAATATAATTAATAAAATTGAATATAATTAATAAAATTATGAATGTAATTAATAACAATTTAATTATATTCATTGTGGGTGACGCTGTCACACCACAGTACAAAACAGGAAGTCGCGGGGGCTCGAAACCCTGGGTGCACCAAACAACATATCTTGCCATCTCGATGGAAAATCGAGTGTATGGACGCCGACCCCAGGGGGCATTATAAGAAAGTAATCGGTTAAAGTTTAATATGGTGTACGCAAGATTTGTCATATTTTTTTCACAGGACTAGTACCGACTTCACCGTTTCGCGGCGCTACCATTGCACATATGTTTATGAGGAGACGGTAATTGTTTTGTTTTTGCGTCTAATCTGAGTGTGTAACATGTATTGAATGCGTATGCAAATTGATAGAATATGAGTAAGAAAAGTGAACAATTCATACAAGAATGTAAAGTGTGAAACCCGTCTATTTATCTGGTATTAAACCATGTATTGAACTCAAGACAACAGATAATCTTTTGCAATTAATACACAAGCGAATGCACTAGTAAAATTATTTCTGAATCAAAATTAAGGTAAGACATTTACACAAGATAATTCAGTCTTTAGAAAGTCATACGTGTTGTCTAGCACAGCAGTATGTCTGTTATGTGCTCGACAAACTTGTACGTGAATTAAAGTTGTAACCGGACTGAAAAGTGTGCAAGCATTATTCTCCAGTGATAAAAGAATGGGAATAAGTATTTCAGAACCTATTAGAACCATTGGCATAGCTGATGGGGGGGGGGGGGGCGGTCCACCCGTTTAGGAGTGACACCCGCATTTAGAAAATAATAATCGAAATTGGTGTGATACAAGAAGAAATAAAGAAAGAAAACATAATTAGACAATTAAACTGTAAATCAACGAAAATATTTAAAGAAAAATGTTAGATTTTCCTTTGAAAATAATAATAAAAGCAACCAAGCATGTGTCGGAATACGCGTAGTCTAGTCTTCAAAATTGATTTGCTAATTTAGAATTCCATTAGCTTTCAAGCTAAGATTCACAAGCGCCTTGAAGTATTTTCCAGTAATTTTTAATTTACTGTATTATCTGACAGATTCGTGTTATATAAATTGAGTCCATATCGCGTAACATCCGATTTACAAGCAACACTGTCAGGTTTCAAATCAATCCGAACGGATCCAAGTGTTCATAGATGTTATCGTGTGTCGTTGGTAATCAGTTTAAAACAGTCGGAGCCGCGTATCTTGCTAGCGAAATCGTAACATTAGTAAGCACTTAAACTATTGGTTCATACAAGTTTGCTATACTTTATACTGATCAAGAATATGTAAATATGAACGCCATGAAATAATTAAGCATACTAAAAAACGAGCTGTTGTGAGTTATAATCTTAGGATTTACCATTTTCGTTTATACTATCTTGCCATATTGACTATTGAACATGAAGTAACTCAAATTGTTAATTCTGAAAATGTGATTTACGAGTTTGCAGCTATTAAAGCTAGAAAGAGGAGATTGTGAAACCAATTGTTTTTTGTTTATTTGAATATCTTTTAAATGTTGTTAATATTACAATTTAACTACCTATTATTTTTAAATAACAACAATTTTTTATTTAATTATGTTTCATTAATATCATATTTTATACTTACACTTATTTTACTTAATTTTGAATTTAAGTTTTCAAAGGATGACACCACGTATATCCGCCCACGGTGTCAAGCATGCTAGCTACGCTACTGGTTTCAACAATCATTTAAATTAGTAATTTTGAAAATACCAGCTTCTTAAATCTAGGAAGAAACAATGTGCCGGGCAAGTTAATGAGACAAATCCTTTCCTCACTGTTTATGCCTGCAGAAATGAGAATTTTGAGTAATCAGAAATTTGTATATATGTGAAGTTAATTCATGATCAATTGGTTTCAAGTTGTACACAATGTTAAATGACAAAGCCAGGATGACAGTAAACGTTGTCCATTCTTCATCAGTCTCCAATTTCTTTAAAGAGAAGTTTGAATTTGTCAATAAAGTAAATTTCATGTGAATAAGATTAAGAATTTATTTAAAAGTTCACGTTAGTGGTAGGTAAGAGGTAGAAACATGGAAATTTACGAGTTTCAGACTTTTTTTTGTAATATGAGGGTAAAATATTATGTGATTACCAAATTTCAACTTTCTATGGCTACGAGAAGTACCTTAGAGTTTTGATGATCATCAGTCAGTCAGTGAGTGAGTGATAAAATGACCGAAGATTGTATCCAAATATCATCCGAACTAAGAACAGTAACGGACTAAACTGTAGTACGTTTGCTAAGATTGCTGATATCTGTGCACAACAAAAATTTGAGGAATGTAGCGTGAATACGACTGAAGAAATTGATGTTCAAAAATTGCCCGAATCGCTTCCACAAAAGGGTAGGCAGTGCCGCCGTTGACTCGACAATCCAGCCAGAAAAATCTTTCTGAGCTAACATCTGCTGAACATTCAATTGAAATAAGTGAATATTTAAATTTATCAAGAATGTGAAGAATTTGTTCTAATGTAAAATGTAGCTAAGAGATTGTTCAAATCCACTGAAGGATGTTCTATAACATTACGGCATGAAATAGTTGTAGATTTAAGATTGTTGAAAAACAGGATACTGCAATTGTAATGAACTGTTACATTTCTATGGACAAGCCATGTTGCAAAGTTTGAATAAATACCACGTATGGTCCTGAGCGAGTAACCGTACTGTATACGGATATGAGTGCCTCATCAGATTAAATTCGCACGGGAAACTATTCGAGGTTAAGTCGGCAGCTGTGCCACCTTGTTAAGTAATGCTTGACGCTCGTTATCAAGTGGGGTCATGCTAATGTATAATAATAATAATGTAAACCCAAGGCTGAAAAGAGCCCCTGCTCTCCACCAGCCCGCCGCCAACCTTCAGTTGGTGGAATGAAAAAAAAAAAAAAAAAAAAGAGGTACCGGATGACTATATAGACCAATCAAGGCGTCGGGTAGTTTGTTAGTCCATCAGTTAGCCACTTGGCCTTTCAGCAGTCAGTCAGTTGGAGTTCGAGTGCAATTGAGTCGGGAGAAATCCAGACGCTGACGGGAGCTGGAGATATGACCGGGAGATAGTTTCCGCTCTCCCCCTGCCGTCGCCACTATAAGCATACCATCCATTTCCAATGGGCCGAAGTCTATTGCACGAACTATCAAGTAACCTTTCTCTTCATGTACTCTCTGTGAGAGCACCTGTAAATATGCCGGTTCAAATCCCAGTCCGGGCAACCAGATCTGGGTTTTCCATGGTTTCCCAAATCACAACAGGCCAATGCCGGGATGCTTCCTTGAAAGGTCATGGCCGAAGATTTTCCCATTACTTGACCCCAATCCCATTCCACCTCTAATGACCTAGAGGTTGACGAGGCATAGAGCCATAAGTTAAAAAAAAACTGTAAATATATTTTTTAATCCAAATTCGTATAAATTTGAATTGAATAGGTCCATTACATACACTTTGTTATCTCGAGATCAGTAACGTAGAATTTTCAATAACGAATTTTGATTTAAACTCTTAATAAGTAGTTGTAAATTGTTTTGTCGAACCAGCAGAATGTTTTCATAATTAAAAAGTTATCTGCAAGAAAAGGAAAAAAAAGTCTTGCATTTATGTTGTGGAGCTTTAACCTTTTACGTTATTCTGAACTGAAAGTGACGGTATTTTGCTAAAGCTTGAAGTAACTATTAATTAGTGATTTTTTTTTGAATAACTGCAATCCATTAACATTAAGTCGTTTAGAGTGATAATATTAAATTGATACATGGAATATCAGAACAATAGTTGAAATGTTAAGCGAAGTAGTTGACTTTTGAAAAACACTATCCAGGTATATTTTGATGGAAGTCAAATACAATCACAGACTTTTGAATTAGGAACTAAAATTAAAGTTATGGAAATTTGCTGTGACTAAAGTCCCAAACAAATGTCGAAATCTGCCGATTATGGGTTTCTAGTCGGTAAAAGGAAAATAATATTTCTTGACCTTCATGACGTTTTATTGAAGTTACAAACTGCCAGTCAAGGCGAGACGAATCGGTTACCACTCGCCAGACGAGAAACAGATCCTGTTATCATAGTGCAGGTTGTAATGTCACCCGCTGCTTCAAGGCTGAGAGATGAAAATTTCTCTCTTGGCTTGGGTGTAAAATCAGTTGCAATTTTCCTTTAGAGGAGCGCTGAGTGCTTGTGATTGCTCGTTCCCACTCTGCTGTCACTGTAGCCCAGCTGAAAACCATATGAAGGCATTATTCAAATATGGAGCGCCAACCCCACGCCAAGAGGCATAGCAGACGACGCCCCATAGCGCATATATAGACCAACCTATCACCAATTTTGACTCAAGTTAGGTGTGCAATACTAAGGTAACACTCGCTTTTTGATATTACACTGCTCTTGTGCTGAAGAGTTATAGGAATTTCTTCAAATCACTCATTTCTGGAGATATTTCTTGAATTAATAGTATCATCGTAAGGGTAATATCTTTATAGAATGAATGATGGTTAAAAGTGTCGTGCCATCAATGACGTCAGTGACATTGTGTGTTTTTATCAAGTGATAGAGTAAACTAAAATTAAGTGAGTCGGAGTGTTTTCCTTTCATGTTTACTTTCATTTAATAAAGTAGTGGAGATAGTATCTAATTGTGAGATGATTTGTCCATTAAGTAACACGTTCTGTTATACTCCGCACTATCTAAGAGGGAATAGTTGTTTAATATTGTATGCTCGTCTCAAAGTAATTACTGATATGTGAATAGAGCCAGTAGTTTTGTTTGACTTAAGAAGGAAATTAAACCCACCTTTTTTTTAACATAAAGATGCATATATCGGTTGAGAAAGAGCGCTGACAGCTGTGTTTTGAGAGAGCCAACACTGTGTTGCATTGTTACCGCCCGGATGCGAAAATATTTCCGGGAAATGCCAAAATATTTTTTTTTTAACCGACTTCAAAAAAAGGAGAAGGTTCTCAATTCGTCTGTAATTTATTTTTACTTTTTTTTAATGTTTGTTCAGCGAAATCTTCGCCAATTTTGAACCGATATAAATGAAATTATTTTAGTGGATATGGTATACCTCGAAAGTGATCCCATATGAATTTCATTGAGAAACCACCCCTTCTACCCCCTTCCACCACTTAATTTTTATACAAATCCACGTTTTTTGTTCGATCTCGATGAAACTTTGGACATATATAGCCAAACATAATGAGAAAAATACTGTCAACTTTTGATTTAAAAAAACTGAACCCTATCTTCCCATCCACCCTCTAAATTTTTGCCAATTTTTTTTATTCAAAGCTACAGTCGACACCATTTAACTGATCTCCATTAAATTAGCAATTACATGTAGTTTTTCATGGAGAAGGTTTCTAACCAAAGAAAAAAATTAGAAAAACCACCCTCTCCCCATTACACCCCTTAATTTTATAGAAACCTTCATTTCCTTTCTGATTTTTTTTGAACTTTGCCCATGTATACTTTAAAACAAGGAGGAAAATCCTGTCAACATTTGGTCTGCCAAAGCTCAACCCCCCCCCCTCCCTTCTTCCACCCCTTTAATTATTGTCAATGTTCTTCATAAAAGGCTACACTCGACGCCGATTGACCGATTATCATATAAGTTGGCATATACATGTAATTTTCATCGAGAATCTGACCAGAAAATAAATAAGTAAAAAACCACCCTTCTCCCCTTTACACCCCCTAATTTTTATACTAACCCACATTTTTTATCCGATTTCGATGATACTTTGGACATGTATAGTCAAGAATAAAGAGAAGAATTCTGTCAATTTTTGGTTTGAAAAAACTGAAGCCCTCTTCCCCTATCCACCCCCTTAATTTTTACAAATGTTCTTTATACGAAGCTACAGTCGACACCATTTAACTGGTCTCCATTTAAGTTGGCATATACATGTAATTTAACATGAAGAAGGTTTCTGACCAAAAATAAATAAATAAATAAAACCACCCCATGTCTCCCTTTACTCCCCTTAATTTTATAGAAATCTACATTTCTTATCAGATTTTTATTGAACTATGCCCATGCATACTTTAAAACAAAGAGAAAAATCCTGTCAACATTTGGTTTGCCAAAGCTTATCCCTTTTCCCTCCTTCAACGCCATTAACTTTTGTCAACATTCTTTATAAAAAGCTACAGCCGCGATCGTTTGACCGATTATTATGAAAGTTGGTGCTTATATGTATTTAAAGTGTCTGACCAAAAGATCTAAAAACCACCCCCTCTCCCCATTAAACCGCTTATTTTTTATACAGAACCACAGTTTTTATCCGGTTTAGATAGAACTTAGCAAATTTTTGCTATAAAACAAAGAGAAAAATAATGCCAACTATTGATTTGAAAAAACTGAACCCCTCTCCCCGTTTCCACTCACTTGATTTTTGTCAATTTCTTTTTAGAATGCTACAGTCGACACCATTTGACCGTTCTTTATTTAAGTTGGCACACATATGTAATATTTCATGCATAAGATTTCTGGCCAATAAATCAAAAAAAAACTACCCTAGTTCCCCTCCATTTAATATTTGTACAAAACCCACATTTTATTCCGATTCGGTGGAACTTCGCATGCGTATACTTTAATACAAATAGAAAAAGAAAAATACTGTACACATAACTTTCACAAAAACGCAAACCCTATCCCCCTTTGTACCCCTTTAATTACTGTCAATGTTCTTTATACAAAGCTACTGTTTATTTCTGATTTTGAAGGAAGTATGCACATGTATACTGCAAAACAAACAGAAAAATACTGTCTACATTTGGTTTCGAGAGTCCAAACTCCGCTCCTTCCTTTCCATCCTTTAATCTACAGTTTGTATCCGATTCTGAAGGAAAGTTGCATATGTATACTTTAAAACATACAGAACAATTGTGTATAAATTAGGTTGCAGAAGCCTAACCCCTCTTCCCTACTACCCCCACCCCTCCTAATTTCCAATTTTTCTTTATAGATACCCTCAGTGTTTATCAGATTTCCATGGAACACTGCACCTGTATACTTAAAAAAAAAGAGAAACATAGTGTCTACATACTGTTTACAAAACCCTACCACTCACTCACTTACCCCATTTAATTTTTGCAAATGTTCTTTACACAAAGCTACAGTTTTTATCTGGTTTCAATGGAAATTTTGCACATGTATTCTTTAAAATAAAGAGAAAAATACTGCCCACACTAGCTTTACAAAAACCAAACTACTCTTCGTTTCCACACCCCTTATTTATTTTTATACATACCTATAGTTTTATCTAATATCAACAGAAATTTACACACATATACTTTAAATCAATCAGAAAAGGCATTCTATATTTGGTATACAAAAACCCAATCCCTCTTCCCTTTACTCTCATCCTTTTTAATTTCCAATGTTCTTTACAAAAATCCACAATTTTAAATCCCGACAAAAAAATTAAGCTAATTTTAAGTCATGGAATAATATTTATAAAATAAATGAGTCATAATATCTCAACATATACATCAGATTTCAGCTTGGATCCCAATCATTCACGTTGTGAAAACCAATTAAAAATCTATATATTTTCTGTGTGATGCCGGAGCAAATAGATATATTCAAGAGACAGATTTCTGTATGTGGTATGTATTAATGCCCAGATGTTACATGTTTCGGTTACCGACCAGCAGCTTTAACAGACGTTATGATACGATCGAAACATTGCCTGGATTAAAATGTAAACTGACATTCCTTAACACAACACCCAATTCACCGCATTCTGGAAGTTGTTGTGGTATATAAAGACAGAATTCTTCTTTGAAAGCAAGCGTCTTTACCACTGAGCTACCAGGAAGCTCGCAAAATGGGAACTGCTGCGGCATATTTAAAATACAAAACAAACTATAATAAAACTAAAAAAATAATTAAAAATAAAATAATTGTTTAAAAAAACATAAACCGCCTTAAAAAAAATGGCACGAAAAATTTTAAAATAAGTTTATACCTTGCTTAGAAAAAAGTAAATCTAAATGGACAATATTTTACATTACTGTCATTGAAATTTTTACATTAATTAATTTTTGGAGTCGGTGCCAGCGAAAGCATGAAAAAACAACAATAATGAATAACAGTAAAACATAAAGAATCATATTACTGCTTACCTGCAATTAATGCTAAAAACATGTTTCAACAAAACTGAAAATTACAGATGATACGCCGATATTATACTAACTGTAAATCGTTTACTGCTTAATGCAGCCTACCAACTGACACTGTAGCACCAGAGATATGCCTGGATGACCAATAAGGCCGAGCCACAGATTAAAATACTGTTAATTTGTTTCCCTAAGCTGTCTCCTGCAATAACACTATCTGAACTCACGGACATGCTATAAAATATTTTGAATTTTTGTTCGCACTCCCGTTTAGCCTCTAACACCAAAAGAAGTCCAGTAATTCGATCTTCGCGATGTGAGAGCTGGCATCGAATCCAAAAATAACTAATTAATGTAAAAATTTCAATGACAGTAATGTAAAATATTGTCCATTTAGATTTACTTCCTCCTAAGCAAGGTATAAAGTTATTTTAAAATTTTTAGTGCTTTTTTTTTGAAGGAGGTTTTTATATTTTTTAAAACAATTATTTATTAATTTTGATTTTTACTTGACACGAAGTGGAGAAATTGACTAATTTTCCTTAATTATATATATACATGGAAGGTCTGAGGTGTTGTGTCCTAGCTTTGACTTTCCTTATCTGAAACCAGCTAGTTGACCTTAAATCTAAAGAACAACTGCATTCTAAATACCAATGAGGAGGAATAATTCTTATATTCTAATTAATATATGTTAAAATAGCTGTTTAGCTTAGTTAACCGTCGGTTTTCGAAGTAATTTTTAGCAATTTGATTCAGTATAAGTCAACCACAAGAATACTGATTGAAGGATTCTCGTGTTGACGCCTGTTATTGATGTTGCAGGGCTGGTGCGGGGGGAGAAGCCCACTGGAATCACCAGTTTCGGACGGGTGAGTTAATCATTCATTATAGATTCCGGCCTAAGTTAAAAGGACCAGAAAATATAAACAGTTACTCTTGTGGGAACCTTGTGGAAATGAATTTTTCAATAAGTGATAATTAGTAAGAGGTATTTTAATTTTAGAAAACCATGCAAGTCTAAAATGGCAAGAGTCTTGACAATAATGTGTAGTGTCCCATTCGGTATGCCTCGAGATTTACTCATTTATAAACAGTTTTATTATTCATAACAAAATAAATGATTGTGGTTAGGGTTCTCTTCAGAAGTGGTCCTTCACATTAGTACAAGTCAAACATAATATATTCAAAACGACCGTCTTGACTTTATTAATCTTGATACATGAAAAGCAAAATTTATTTGACGAAGCAATTACTTTAATGGATAAATTGTTGTTTCCTCGCAGGTAGCTGAATTTACAGTTCATGAGTTATTTAATTTGGAGCTCGCTGTGGTCAGTCTGTAGGTGATTGCGTCCATAGGAGTTACCGTAGTGTTGAGCAGCGCAGGTCACGCGAAGAGACGTGTCGGCGACCCCGGCGAGGAGAGCTGCGTCGAGCCGACCTTGCGTGTATTCACCAGGCCCCAGGTAGTTCCGTCAGCTGAGCGAAGGGTGGAATAGAGTCTGATGTCTCTCCAACAGACAGCGGAGTCGTACTCCCCTGGGAACCGCACAAAAAGCCCGTGCCCTGCTCGTTGCGGAGACGGCCGCGTCGCACGGTGGGGAGAAATCTCAAAAGTTGGCCAAAAGTAAAAAAAAAAAAAGTTTTATTTGGGGAATTTTAAGTATACAGTAGGGTAGACTGACTCCCAAAGTGTCTAACTTCATGGTTAGAAAAGGTCTGAGGCTTGACGCAGACGCTGTACAACATTTGAAACATGACCGTTGAGCGAGCAACTATTGTGAGATACAGAGGAAGTAGATCAGCCGTTACTTTGAACTGGTGTAATAGTTTCAGTTTTGAGCAATTTTCATCATTAAAAATGAACGGAGATCGTGATGATGAGTATAATATTTACATGTATCACAAATACATAAAAAAAGGTTAAAGTTATTTATTTAAAAATTGAAATAGCTAAACCTGTAAGTTACACGGAATTTCACAAAAAAAACCTTATTTTAACTTCATTCTATACTATTTATCTATGAAATCTCAAGAAAACGCTGCTATTCTACAATTTTTGCAGCTTAATTTATCTTCAGTTTACCGGTTATTTGTTTTTGGTCGTTTTCAATTTCATGTGTAAATCATAAGTTATTGTCATAGTTATTAAAAATATTTAAAGTATAATCAATTTTGTTTTTTGGAAGTATTATAAATCTATCATATACATTTCTGAAATAACACATCATTCCAAAATCTAGCAGCTTAAAACAATGTTCTTCCAAATTTCGCATTGCTAAGTCCACTAGAGTTGGAGATGATGGTATACCCATAGGTGTTACCAAATTTTTGGTTATAAATTAGTCTGTTATTGGCAAAATTAACGTCATTAATACGACATACTGAAGAACACCAAACGAAATTAACTTCCTCTTTTTAAATAATCTTTAATAATACCTGTATGGATGGGGTTAGCTTTAAATAGATTTTATGGGATATAAAACGCTAATACAAGTTATATTTTATTGCTCCAGAATCTGATGGTCCAACCACGGAGAGCGACGATAAAGTTGACTTCACACGAAAAGAAATAGGAATGTGTAGTACACCACACTTTCATCCACAAAGATTTATAATAATTCAAACACTTTTTTTGAAAGCTATTAAATTCTAATACATTTTAATTTTTTAATCTGCCATATTGAATCCGCCCTTGTTCTTTTTTGTATTGTTAAAATTGGAATCTGTATCAGCGAGCTCATTAAACCCTGTATACAAATTTGTATGACAATTGAAACATTTTTTAGACCATTTTTAATTTTTAATCGGCCATATTGGATCCTCAATTTTTTTTCAATTTTGACATTGGAATCGTAATCAGCGTGCTCAAAACCGATTTTGTACAAAGTTTCTTTAACTTTCGATAACGTTTCCCTATTTAGACCAGCTTTTTGAGATTTTGCCCCACTGTGCGTCGAGTTCACCGTCCAGCCTCTCTTGCGTCTAGTCCACGCGCCGAAAATCAAGTGTCCCTCTCCGTCCACTCTCCACCCGATCGTCACCTTTATCCCCGATTGGCCGAACATATAACAAGCATAAACAAATTATTAGAAACTATTCTATTGGATGGACATAACACCACCACCAGCATCATTTTCTCTGTACGTAATCCCCCTCCATATAGCCATGGTTCCTCTCTTCTGATTGGGCATCGGTGGATGTGTGTTTTCAATCCTGACCTCATAATCGGTAATAGCAAAGTCAACCAAGGTAGATGGGGATATGATGAGGTCGATGACATGGAAGTATGACTGCAGTGAGGATCAGATTGTTCAGCACATTGTAACATTACAATTACCTTCCACCGGCTACGAAGTAGTGTCCTCTGGAGCGGAAAGATAAATGTTTTCTAAGTCAGTCCTATGCGAATTGTCGCAGAGCGCGGCTCACGTAGTGAACGCATTGTCCTATATACCTACTGTATGATGTAGTTTCGTATATGTAACTGTGTCTAGGAAGAACTGTATGTCGTCGATAGGAACTGTGATTATAATAGTGAAGTTCGAATAGTATTTAATTAACAATTGAACGTCAAGTTGTGATAGTGGATGATTTAGCTGGATGGAGATATGAATTATAATTTTCCTTTTGTCTCAAGAATTCTGTAATCTTTCAGATACGAAGTTTCGATTAGCCTTTACTTTGAAATTTGATGGTGGCCAAACCGTTCACAAGTGTTAACGTGATTTATCAATAAACCTGTCGTAAACATAATTATTCTTATTAATGAACTTTGTGACCTTTATTGACTGTCTTATAATTGCTGCTTAGGACGGCTTTGATTTCATCATCTGGAGACCGACAGCGCAACGAACTATATAAAATTAATTAGTGTGCTTCTAGAACTGTGCCTTTGAGAGAACTTATTTTATTTGAGAGTATTACACATTATTTTACAATGTGCTTGCACTGTAATAATGTTCAAACCATCAGCAAAATTATTCACCCACAACACCCATTCAGCAACACAATATAAAATAATTAATAATCATAAATCTCACTGACTTTTGTCAGGTCGTTCATTACTAAAATTGTTTATCAGTTTTATGCTGACCATTAAACATTCTCACTTCATTGCTCATTTACATTTATACAAATTTAGGTCCACTATATTCCTTAAAAAAATAGTCAGATAGACCCCCGCTCAAAATTGTCTTAAATTTGCTTTCCCCCAAATTTTATGAAATACATTTTATATATAAATCACTCTCATAATTTTATAGACTTGTTTAATTTTTACAGAACTCAGTGATTCGTTTATTTTTGCTAACAAAGATATGAACAATCTTGTTACTGTCAAGTAAGAACATTAAACCAAAGAAAACACAATTAAAGAAAAAAACTTAAAATATTTGCATTTGGGTGGGCTATGCAGCTTAGACCCCATACCAAAAAAAAATCTGTACGTAATACGAGGTAGCGAGTTCACTCGCCCCTCAAAATTAATGAGAATGCTTCTTTCTGCGTTTCCAATCTATCCTTGCAAACTCATACTAAAAAACCAACTGTCTTTTTGGATATAAAACGTCTTTGCTAACACTAAACATAGTTACAAGATTATAAACAAATCCTACCATTACCCTGAAAAGGCAAAAGTTCATTAATTGTTCTCTCCCATCCTTTAAAAATTTCATTTCAAATCGATGCTGGCTTTGTGCCTTGGACCAAAAATTCCTTGCCCTCTCCTACCTTGTTGCATTCGAAATACGCGCGACGTTGATATTATCTTGCTCTCCAGATACGTTCATTTTACATATTGCTACCATTTATCATATTTTC
>JARYHS010009356.1:0-28012 GCA_031002005.1 Vandiemenella viatica
CTAGCACGTTCTATAAACTATTACAGCTTCCTTATAGTGAAGTACGAACTTGCGTCACGCGACATTATCTACTCGGCGGAACAACCCGCCACGCTCGCTCGTTATTTTTTTTTTTTTTTTTTTTTTCATCTGCTTCACTTCTATCTAACAGCGAGGTCTTTAGAGACGAGGAAGGATGGGGGGGCAAGGAATGGGAAGGAATTCAGCCATGGCCTTTTGAAGGAAGCATCGCGGCATTTGCCTGGAGTGATTTGGGAAACCATGGAAAACCCAAATCTGGATGCCCGGACGGGGATTCGAGCCGCCGTCCTCCCTAATGCGACGCCAGAACGCTAGCCGTTACACCACCACGCTCGGTCGCTCGATCGGCCAGCGAACACTTCATACTGCACCAACAGTAGCTGTTGGAGGCCAAAGATACTACAAATACAAAGTTCTTAAGGACTGTAAACTAAAGCTACACCGATACTACTACTCTATAGAAACTCTGAAATAATATTCTACAGGATACATACATTTACACAAATGTTTAAGATACCTATAATTAATAAAAAATAAGATAACAATATAACAATAACCGTAATAATATTAATAACAAAAATGATTGAGTGGTGGGGGATTGTGATAAAGTTACAGGTGTTACGCCATAACAAAACAAAAGAAACGTAAGGCAAGATTTCAGGTGAAGGTGCCCAAATTGTGTTGATCAGGACATATCGATTCCAGTGCCTTAGAACGGCTCTCCAGATACAGTCAGCCTTCTGTCAAATTATAGACAGTGGCACTGACTACATGATATTCACTCTAGTACCGAAGTATCTGAACGGCTCACCGGGTCTATTCGACCCTCTTTAAATGACACTGTATGAGCAGCCTCCTTGGTCCGCCGGTCCAGCTATCACCAGCAGGCAGTGGGAAGGGACCCGCCTCCGCTGCCAGCGGTGGCGCTCCTCTATCCCTCACCCAGTCCGTAAACATCAAACGCCCGGGTAGCTGAAACGACAGGGCTAGCCTGTCGCGCGTGATGGTACTTACAATTAGGCTGCATGGAGCGGCCTACAAAACCACGGTCTGTGGGAAGCCACCATAAGGTTATTGCAACGAGGTGTTGACTATGCTATCACCCTTCTGCTACCAAGAACTGGGAAGGAAAAATTTGGAGCCTTACCGTCTAGTATGTCTCCAAGGCTTATGCGAAGAAGTCGTTCACTAGATTCTGGAATAGAAATGATGTTGCTATACCCAGGAACCCCAATGTTGCAGACTCTTTGGACGGAGATAATCCTCAATGGTAGCTTTCGTAAGGAAATTAACTAAACTTGTTTTCCCCAGCCTTGAAAAAGAAGCAGCTTATTAGGTACAGAAATAAAAAAAAAGTTGATTATGATTATAAGGTGGCGGAAGAATTGCTTGTTGAAAACTTGAAGTGTAAATACCTTGGCATATCGTTTGATAGCAAGCTCAACTGGGCAGGACACATTGGACAGGTAGTAGAAAAAGGTTTCAAAAATTCTGCACTTGTTGGAGAGAGTGATGAGGGGATGTACCAGAGAAGTAAAGCAAATGGGTCACAAAACTTTGGTCATACCATTGTTTGAATATGGTGGGGAAGTATGGGAGCCACATTTTGGGTGTCAAATAAAGGAGTTGGAGAGGGTGTCTCCGGAAATTATAGCAGAACACAAACAGTACCCGACATAATGAAAGAGCTGGAGTGGAATTAATTGGAAGACAGGAGGAGGGTGAAGAGAGTCATGCGAGCATGCAAGGCGTATGTTGGTGATGAGGCGTTGAAAGATATTGGTGTAAGAATTGGAAGGGGAAAGATGACCATGACCACAAGCTGGCACTCGATTTCAGGTACATGGGTGTGGGAAAATTTTAATTCGTAAGTAAGGGTTTGGAATAAGTTACCAAGCGAAATGATAACTAATTTAGTAAAAACCTGGAAAGAGTTTAAAGTTGAAATCTGTAGAGGGGAAAAGTAGGTAGGTACAGGAAAGGAGAAAAATGGGTATGTAAGGAAATTTCCACCAAAGCTTGCGCTCCATCGCAATTAAATTACGTTAAAAGCATGTGTAGGTGTGCCGTTCCTTTGCTCGGATGTAATGTACTAATGACTCTAATTACTGGTCGTGAAAAGTAATGTCACGTTCGTGAGTTGTATGAGGATGAAAGAAGATTTAGTGTGAAATCAGGGGCATAGGTTGAGGTCTTCGTTCGTGGAACACATAGAGGAGGCCATAACTCTTAATCGCCTTGTCTGATGCACAAATAAGCGTTAACCTAGCCTCATGTTGAGATACGAAGGGTGATCCGAAAATAACATTAGAAAGCCTGTAGTGAAACGCGTACATTTTGTTTCATACGACCAATACAGCCAACTAATAGTTTCGTTTTCCACTCCATATCGGTTTAGCCACTTGTCGCTTCGTGGGATGAGTTTGAATCTTCCGTGTTGGTAAAAATCATGTCCTTGCGTATTCAGCCACGTTGTCGCCAAGTGTTTCACCTCCTCGTCTGAAGAGAATCGTCGGCCTCCTAGGTGATCCTTCATATGAGGAAAAAGTTGAATGTCGCTTGAATCGAGGTCCAGTCTGCTGATGCCGTGCTGGGTCGGACACTGCGATCCTCGTCGGTGACGTTTTCTCTACCGGCCACAAACTTTCTACGCATTCTGCGACATGCTGACGAGACGTTGCAGTATCTACGTAAGCCTGTACCAGCTGCCGGTGAATTTCAGCCGCGGTTACATGCTTCACCCGCAGAAGTCGAATAACCGAGCGGATTTCTTCGCAAGACCAGTTTTTCAAAAGAGTCGTCATTTGTGTTTACCTACAACTAGCGCTGTAGGTGGCGGGTGGATGAAACTCTGTACAGTTTCCAACCGCATGTCTTAGAATTACCTCATAATACTAATTTCTCTGTAACTGACGACACTCCAAGAATATCGGTCTTGTAACCTTAGTTTCTGATCATCCCTCGAATTTGTATTTGATTCCTGGTTTAAGTTACATAACTTATGTATGTTTCCAGCTCTCTCTTCCCAGTGCTAAAGTACAAGAAGGAATTTTTTTCTCCTTTGCGGGAATTGAACTAATCGAGAGACATACAGAGATAGATGTGTCACGTAACAAATAGTGGAAACACCTCCTCTGCACACCATTCTTCTTGTTATAAGACCCCAGTAGACTGCGTCAAAGCAATGAATATGTCCATATTCAAAGATGGAACCTTCGAACCTGACAGTATCGGGAGCAGAAGATGAGCCATGGTGTCAAATCTGTGCAGTGGGGTGAATAATGAGTACCCACACCAGTGTCGTAACTATGACGTTGAGGCCCGTTGAAAATTAGCAAATTGGCAAATGGGTAGATTCATCGGATGGGGTCCCCCCTCAGTGCCGGATCTAGGGGGGAGGGGTCAAACGGGGGCACCCATTTTATGGGCGACCTTTTATATTAGCTCCACTATCCCAGGCAGAGACAATGGGAGTGGTCTGTTTGAAGGGCCTTGGTCCGGGAGCTCCCTCCTGCTGGGGGCCCGAGGTATTTTGCCCGTCCTGACATCATATTGTTACCCCAATGACCCACACTGCTCCATTGGGTGGGGTTGGTTGAAGTGCAACCAAAAATTAAGTTACATTATCTGTATGGAGGAACGTCCTGGTAGCTCAGTGCCTAAGCGCTTGCTTTCAAAACTTTCACTGCTCCTGCCCCAGGCGCAAGAATTTTGAGAGTTGTGTTTAATCATATGAGCTAAGCCAGGACGCTCCGTGGTTCGGATTCCACGTTAAACTGTAGGTCCCAGAGGAAAGGAACTGGCCGTCCTACCTCTGACACAATGGCTTAGTATGCCTCCTTCTGGAGGATCCAACCAACCTTCGGGTTGTGGACTAAGTTAAGTTTTATCTGTATGGAGGTGAATGGTCAAGTAATACCACACACCTCTCATTTGACCGCAGGTTTGTTAGACCCGTCAGTCAGTTCCAGGAAAAACCTTCGAGTTCATTGGTATCAGAGCCTAGGTCTTCAGTTTCAAATTCGGTCTATCACATACTGCAGTTTTTAAGCTAGTTCATAATCACGTAAACTATGAAAATACCATCCAAATCGGGTCGATTCCTAGGAAACGATCCCGTATAGGTTTATACATGTAGCAGTCTACACATATTAGAAGAAGCTGTGGCTAAGTCGAACTGCAGATACGACAAGAATGACAACTGACACAATTTTTTTACAGAATAATTCACAATGAACTTAGTTTTATCAATAATTTAATCTACTATCATAAGCGCCTAGTTACTGAAGTTATTATTCAGTATGGATGGAAGTAGTTCCGTATCTATCATGTTGAATGACACCTGGCCCAGTAATAAATATGTAACATAAGGTAATCGGATTCATAATTTATTTTTAATTTCATTGATTCCCTAATTCTGACATCATTAACTCAGTAGAAGTTCCATCTGTTTAGCTGAACTACAACAGAAATACGTATAAATTACAAAATAAGGTTATGAATATTACATAACAACAATTCTATTTAGGCAACAGAAAAGAAATGGATTACCAGAACATTCCTTTCACCCGTCATTTTTGAAGGGCTTAGAGGCTATTAGAATAAAAAACAGCAGTAGTCCCAAGGGGCTGGAGGAGGGGGTCAACAAAGTGTGACATCGTGTGACAAGGGGGGGGGGGACGTGTCATAAACTTTGTGACATCACATGCATAATTTGTATCACTTTTTGGCTCGTGGCGGAAGATGAAGACGATGTTGACACATCAAATGTTCCCAACACTATCGAAACCAAGAATGAAATGACTTTTATGCCAATAAAAAACAGTATCAAGGAATGGGTTCAAAATCCATGGACACATGATGACTCAATTTTGTATCATTAATTCAATTTTTATGGTTTTTTTTTTATATTTTCTTAAATGTTTGATTTATTGTTGATATGATTTTTTTAACTAGAAATACATAAAACATTTTGGAAGGGCTGTTTTAATTTATAAATTTAAAATTGCAAAGTATGTGACGTCACACCAGAGGGGGGTCCCACAAATGTGACAACCTGTGACATGGGGGGAGGGAGGGGCCCAAAAATCATGAAATTCGTGTGACGCAATTTGTGGATGGGCCCCAATACAGTACTGTGCCACTTGTACGGGGGCGTCCGTTAATCACGTGAGATGTTTTACCAGAATTCCGGAGACCCCCCCCCTTTTTATAGTGGTGAGATCTGCTTGGATCTTACGCCTCCCCCCCCCCCCACAGTTTACCTCACGTAATTAAAGGTCGCCCCCTAATGCTCTTGTAATTTCCACCTCGCCTGATATCACGTTTTTTTTTTTTTTTTTTTTTTTTTTTTTTTTGTAACAGTTTAACGTCCCTTTTTAACAACGTGGTCTTTAGAGACGGGAAAGGATAGGGGCAAGGAATGGGAAGGAATTCGGCCATGGCCTTTTGAAGGAAGCATCCCGGCATTCACCTGGAGTGATTTGGGGAAACCATGGAAAACCCAAATCTGGATGCCCGGACGGGGATTCGAACCGCCGTCCTCCCGAATGCGAGGCCAGAACGCTATCCGTTACACCACCACGCTCGGTCTGATATCACGACTGTTTACTTTACCCCAATAGTCTCAGCCTTATTGTTCACGATTCTGTCAGAAGCCTTGTTGGTGTCCAGTGCTACATTGTCACCCTGTAGCCTGTGTGACGGCACGCCCTGATGTCGTGCCGGGCTCGTTTGTAGATTAATGTGATACACGCAGCCACAAAAACAAGCCGGAAGGTGTGCGCTTGATTCCCACGGCGGTCCCCGACGCCGGGTGAAGATGTGGTTACGACAGTGCGCGGAAAATCCCTGGCGGCCTCCCCAGTCCTTGATGCTGAGAGAGTCTCCAGCAGTGCCACGCGAGTACACAGCGAGTCGACATGGGCAGACCTCGACCGCGAGATCGACTCGACCCATCACCAGGTGAGTCGAGAGTCACTCCATACGGAAGGCCTAATATTATATATTTTTTACTGCTTTACGTCTCTCAACAGCGAGGTCTTTAGAGACGGGAAAGGGGGGGGGCAAGGAATGGGAAGGAATTCGGCCATGGCCTTTTGAAGGAAGGATCTTGGCATTTGCCTGGAGTGATTTGGGAAACCATTCGAACCGCCGTCCTCCCGAATGCGAGGCGAGAACGCTAAGGCCTCGTATCCACTTGAGCACGCTCAGGCGAATGAGCCGCTCAGTGAAGCGAGCGGCTCAAGTGTGGACGCCTGAGTACGCTCGCAACGAACGACAGCGAGCGCGCTAGGGGCGAGCCGATCGGTTGTCGGTATTTTGGAATGCTCAAAGGCGAGCCAGTGTTTGTTCAGTGCTCAGTGTGGACGGTATTTGGCAGTTTCTACAATGAGCGCGAGCACGTGGGACAATGTAACTTGCTTAGCTCTAATTGATGCGTATGAATCAAGAGGGTGTAATGGGATAGCTCCAGTATTATAATCGAACTAAAAAATAAGGTGCATGGCGTGAAATCAGCGAGATATTAAACTTTAGTATTGATGATGTAAAGAAAAAAATAACAAGCCAGCTTAAGTCAGTCAGGCGAGAACGATCAAAACAGAAGAGAACTTCTATAACGGGAAGGGGTAAGTCTTTTTTAATAGTATTTCTCACAGCTGAACGGATTTTGATTGAATTTGGTGTTACGAAATTCAGATCCTAAGTGCCTAAAATCATATTGATTTAGTGCCAGGCAATATAATTGTTTTACCAATTTTATTAAAAAATTGAAATCAATGCCATAATTTTAAAAAAAACATAAAAATAACCTTTAAATCTTTATTTGTAAACACAAATTAAAAATAGGTACTAGCCTTCATATAATTTTGGAGTGATTCAATAGTGCCATCACAGACTACCCGTACTAAACAGATGATGCTTTGTTTATTAAGTTTGAACATATCTGCAGGCATGTGTAGGGACTTCCTGAGGCTAGGAATCTTAAAGTTATCATTAATTTTATCTTCTGGTGGGGTCGCCTCACGCATAGGCGTATCGTGCATTTTAATATGAGGTCTAACTAATGACAGCAAATGTTCGAAATCGATCTCGTAAAGTTTTGAAATAGCTCATTGTCTTCTTCTAAAGTCAATTCGCAAATTAAATTATTAAGATAATTTCTTCGCTGACGATGAATTTCTCTAATCCACCAACTTGGTAATTTTCTTTTCTGTTTTGACATCGCATGGATAATAATAAAGGCCGCAGCTACGCGTGACGACACGTCAATAGCCGAGCGTTTTATGAGCACTGAAACCAGGCTCGTTCGACCAAAATTTCCTTTTCCTTGAGCACGCTCGAACGAGCGCTCTCAAATGAATGAGCGGCTCATTCGCCTGAGAGTGCTCAAGTGGATACGAGGCTTTATACCTCCACGCTCGGTATGCCTAATCACCAACTTTTCCTCGAAGCAGTCCACATGTTCAGCAGCTACTAACGAATACTAAACTGTGTAATAGTTGGATGTGGGAGATGGGGTGCACAAATCTTGTTCTTGATCACCATTTCCGAACATTAGTGGTCGGCTGCCTACGCCGAGATTTCTTCATAGTTGGCAATGTCAGATTTGGAGCTACGGTTTTATGGCCGCATGCCCTTGCTTACGGCAAGCATTTACACCTACTACCATATCGTACTATGGGGGCGTCCATAAATTACGTGAGGTGAAATAGGGAGGGGGGAGGGTTTAGGGAAATCTCACGTGAGGTTTTGGAAAAATTGTCGGACTGTAGAACAAAAAAAGTCTACAAAACAACGCGAAAGTCAATTTTAGGGGGGGTATTTCGTCGAAAAGTGGGGGTGTTACCGGCTTTTGGAAGTGTGAGACCTAAAAAAAGGTCTCAAAAAGTTGCGGGGGTGATTTCTAAAGGCGCATTCCCACGATCCCTTGTAGGCGAGGCGAGACGGTACGGGACCTCATTAGCCGAAGTATAGGGACGACCGCGGGCCGCAGGTTAGTCCTAGCTTACCTCGCCGCCACCTCCGCACCACGTTGCCTAGTGTCGTTTGGCACAGAGCATTTTACAGCAACAGAAGGGGTGCGCACCGCTGCTGCAAACCGATGGCAACAACGCACCGCTACACACGCCTGTGATGTTTACCGACTCAGAGTGGGTAGCTGCGTCTCGTCTCCGCTAGCAGAGGCGGCCCTGTTCCCATGGCGTCCCGTCCCGTCTCGCCAAGGGATCGTGGGAATGCGCCTTAAGGGGGGCTCACGGACCAGATCTCATCAGAGGGGGCGGAGGTCGGACCAGATCTCACCAGTCGCGGAGAGGGGGCCGGAAATCCGGAAAAACACCTCACGTAATTTATGGATGACCCCTATGTAATAATAGGAAAAATGCAGAGTTATCATCTGTCTACACTACTGGGGGAATGTTGTCGTGCCATCTGCCTGAGAGACGTGGAACTATGTTATGTGTGCGACAGGTTTATTTTTGTTTGTGAAATGTGTAGTTTATGGGGCGGAGATTGGGAACTGTCCCAGCATTTGGATTGATGTTGCGAAAAACCGCCTGAAAACCTGATCAGTGCTGCCAACTCTAAGATATATTTTATGCCAAATCTACATTTAGAAAATGCCAAATATATACTAATGCTTTCGTAAAATGCTGAAAAATAATGCCAAAAAAATTGAAGGGAACATTAACACGGATACCAGAAAAATCTCTACCCAAAATAAACTCTACCATTAACAGGTCTACCATGAATATCAGTAACATTTAACACTTCTACCAAAATGAAATCCTACCAAAAAATAACTATGCCAATAAGCAGTTCTACCTAGTAACATCTCTACCAATTATGAACCCTACAGCATGAAAACTCTGCCATAAATATCTCTATGACGGGAATACCGACCGTGGTGGTTGAGCGGTTAACGTTCTGGCCTCGCATTCGGGAGGACGCGGGTTCGAATCCCCGTCCGGGCATCCAGATTTGGGTTAACTATGGTTTCTCCAAATCACTCCAAGCGATTGCGGGGATGCTTCCTTCAAAAAGGCCATGGCCGAATTCCTTCCTGTTCCTTGTCCCCAGTCCCATCTCGCCTCTAATGACCTTGGTTGTCGACGAGGCATAAAGCAATAAGTTAAAAAAAAGATGGGAATCTCTACCAAACGGTATATCTGCCATAAATATGTCTACCTCTTTTTCTCTCTTCCATTAATATGTCGATCTAATCGTAAACCTACAAATATAAAACTTTACTAGAATAACTTTATACCCACACACATCTTTACCAAAAATCAACCTTCCTTAAGGTAACTTTACCATTTTGTAACAATACCGAAAAACAACTCTGCCAGAATTTAACCCTACCAGAAGAACCAAACTTGACTGTGTAGCATGCAGTTAAAGAGCAGAAATTATTAATTATCTTACATCTGTAGGACACATATCTTGATGTGTAAATTTTATCTCGAAGATTATCTGAAACATAACTTAAATACATGTATTTTAGTTAAAAATTGTGATAAACAATATACGATTAATGTTTTATAGAAACTGAATTATTTAAATTTGTTTTAAAAAATTCTTTGTAAAATTCCTTTTGGAGATGCTTGCTTTACACATGTAACATGTATAAAGCAATCAACTTAAATTTACCAATAATTAATAACAATTCGTTGTGATAAATGAACAATACTAAAATATTATCGCTCCGAGAGAATCATCGACTCATTAGGAAAAAATGGTAAAAAATATGCTGTATGCTAAAATGAATATTTTTCATCCTAAATCACTTGAAAATATGTCATAAAAATGCAAAATTGGCAACACTGAATATTTCTTTTTTATTATAATTAAATGCAAAAAAGTTTGCACGAACAAGCAGCCAAAACCTGGTAGAATAGGGAGTTAGCAAATGTCACAAAAACCATCCTAGTTGAAACACCGTGAGACATGGATGCCCAAGCTCCTGCGGGGGCGGGCGGGGCCGGTTGGGGCCGGGTACACGTGGGATTAGCAGAGATGCTATAGCTACACGGCCAGGTTTTGGAATGGTCTTCTGCCTGGTCGTGTCGGGTGCTGACTCCACATGTCTCCCCGTGGGCACCCTTAATGGGTGGCGAAACGCGCCTTGCTCACCGTCCCCGCTGTAATGGCGGGTAGCTCGGAGGAGTCTATCTCCTGCGGTGGTGGTGGAGCTGGGTGGCGGGTATTTGGGGGGTATCTGTGAGGAGGATTATGGGTGTCAATCCGGTCGCCTCCTTTGACCAGACCCACATTCCCACTGCTCTATCTGATGCCTAAGGTCAGAGATTACGAAAACATTGATGCCGTGGAGATGTGTTGCTGGTGTAGAATGCTGCGTGTTTGTTGGACTGAAAAGAGAACAAACACACAGCATTATAAAGGAGCTACCTATGTCCAGAAGTCTTCCTGCCAGAGTGGTGCAGAGAATTCCGCCGTTCTTCGGAAATACAGTGAGAAGAAAATGAAAATTTGGACAAATTGCTCCTGTAAGGAAACGTTGATGGCAGAACGGCAAGAGGAGGGATGTCGGACAGATGGTTGGATCACCTTTTCAGCAACCTCTCAGCGCAACAGAAAACTGGCATCCGTTGAAGAAACACGTTGTCGTGAGTGTTGTGAGGTAGACAACGTGGTGATAACGCTCTGAAATTTCCTAAACATCAGAAGATTAATTGCAATGTCGTTAATGCGCAAGTGGCATTTTTTCTACATACCTACTTCGGCTGTACCAGGTACACTCATTTTAAATACAAATAATTTCACTTTTCCAGGAGTATCAAGATGGTCGTAAGGGAAGTAAAAGCTGCGGGAATGTATCGAGGTGCAAGAAGAAACTGCAAAGACGTGGGAGAGTGGGGAACATCTTCGGCTAACTCAAGGATTTTTTTTTTATTTTTTAGATAATAATATTGACCGAGACTGGTTGGTGAGCGGTAAAATTTACGCCTGTATTTTTTTTTTTTTTTTTTTTTTTTTTTTTGCTTATGGCTTTACGCTTTGTCGAGGTTATTAGAGACAGGAAAAGACTGGGGACAAGGAATGGGAAGGAATTCTGTCATGGCCTTTTGAAGGAACAATCCCGGCATTGCCTGGAGTGATTTGGGGAAAGCATGAATACCCAAATCTGGATGATCGGACGGGGATTCGAACAGGAGTCCTCCCGAATGCGAGGCCAGAGCGTTACCTCTCACCCTCCACGCTTGGTGCCTGTCATTCAGGACAACGCGGGTTCAAATCCCCGTCCGGCCATTCTAATTTCAGTTGTCCATGGTTTTACAAATCAATGCAGCCAAATGTAGGGTCCGTTCCTAGAAGGCCATGGCCGAATTCCTTCCCGCTCCTCATTCCGAATGAGCATAACTAACAAAAAGAATCCAATTGTTCAGAAATACGAGTAAAACAATACAGTTATTGATATGGTCGATTCTATGAAATATTTGGGACTAACAGTACAAAGGAACATGAAATGGGACTTACACATTAATTCGTTGGTAGGTAGAGCTAATTATAGGCTGCGATTCATAGGTCGAATATTGAAAAATTGTAATGAACAAACAAAGGAGATAGCGTACAAATCTCTTGTGCGTCCACATTTAGATTATTGTTGTGCCATTTGGGACCCGTTTCGTAAGGGGTTGATCGAAAGTATAGAGAAAGTACAGAGAAGTGCCGCTCGATTCGTGACTTCTTGCTACAGTCCTTATGAAAGCGTCACAGAACTGATTAGTAGACTAGGCTGGGAGTCTCTGGTAGACAGACGACGCACGTTTCGTTTAAACTTATTGGTAAACATGCGTACTCCCACTTTCACTGACGAGCATAGTGAAATACTTCGTCCACCAACCTATTTGAGCCGAAATGACAGGATAGATAAGATTAGAGAAATAAGGTGCCGCAATGATTCTTATATGAATTCTTTTTTCCCTCGTACCATTAGGGATTGGAATGCACAACAAAGAGATTAGCTTTGGTGCTGAGCACCCTCTGCCACCCACAATTTTGTGAATTGCAGAGTATATAAGTAGATGTAGATGTAGATTCCCAGTCCTTTCCTACCTCTGATGACCTCGACGTCGACGAGGCGAAAAGTCAGCAAGGTAAACAAAAATATTAATACTATGTTCATTTTAGCCATCTATGTGCTGCAGTTATCCAAGACGCTTTATTTCTCAAGTCAGTGACTTTCCATGATTTACCTCATTTGTATTTTTTTTTTTAATTTTTTTTTAAAAAAATGACCAATTTGGTTCTTATTCCTTTTTCCTCGAACAGATGCGTTATCTCTGCGATTTTCATCCTTAGAACTTTTCATTCGCTGTAATGGCTCATTTAGGTTCTTTTATGATTATTTATTACTACTTTTTGAAATGTTTTTAAATTGATATTTAAATGTCATTACTTGTGTTTTCATTGCTTTTTAATTCAGCTATTCATTTATGGGGAGATAGGATACGTTTCACGATACAAATAGCTTGTTATAGACACAAACATTTATTTCATAGTCATCCCAAAAACTGAACCAGAAGAATAAAGTTATTACAAAAAAGCGCCAGAAAATAAAATGCATGAGATGCTAAGTTGATATAGATACAAACTCAAAGAAACTGCCATCCATTGAAACAATTAATGCAAAAGTTATTTTTTCGTCCACGCTAGCTCTTTAAGGGGAATTTTATTTAGTGGTGCTCTTTTAAAATTTGTAATTATATTCTTCTGATTCACTTTAAGTGTTAATACTACGAAACAAATATTTGTTCGATGTAACGTTTCCCATCTCCCCATAAATGGTTTTCTGATTTAAGACTAAATGAAACCGTAAATAATCATATTTATATATTGAAAATCAATTTAATAAGATTTCAAAAATTAATAATAAATAAATAGAATTTTTTAATTGCGGCTTTACGCCTCGTTGTTATTGTTGGGTTATCTTTTTTTTTTTTAAATGGCCATTAGCGCCCTACCTTGTTGACGTCATTAGAGAAAGTTTTTATTTTTCTTATTTTTTGATTATAGCTTTACGCCTCGTCGACGTCGAGGTCATCAGAGGCGGGAAGGAATTCGTCCATTTCCTTTTGACAGAAGCATCCCGGCATTCGCGTGGAGTGATTCGGCGAAACCATAGAAAACCCAAATTTGGATGTCCGTACGGGGATTCGAACCCGCGTCCTCCCGAATGCGAGGTGGGAAGAGAATGGGGATTAGGAACGGGAAGGAAATCGGTCCTTTTGACGGAAGCAACACACCATTCACCTGTAGTGATATGGGGAAACCGTGAGAAACCAAAGTCTGGATGCCCGGACGGAGATTGGAACCACCGTCCTCCGGAATGCGAGGCCACTACGTTCTGTAATCATAAAATCACCCGCGCGTTGTATCAGTTAGTTGTAACACCGTCATCCGCAGATTGTGCATCAAAGTCCTGGGTTAAACCTCTCCGCAGTGCGTATGGAGTGACGGCATACCACACTGTTGATGGTAATTCGTTCGTTGGATGGGGACGTTAAGCATGGCGACCCCTTGGTATCTTTTGGAAAAGTAGACTTTCCCCTTCTCTCATTTCTCACCCTCAACATAAACAATAACCTGCGCTGGACACACACACTATCCTCACTTACAACAATACTTAAACAGGAAGACTGAGGGAGGTAACGGTAAACCAACCCACTTTATTCCTCATGGTAGCAGCCCACCTCCGGATCCGAGCAAAGTGTTCATCATAAAAGGGCCTAAAGGGTCATTACATTAGGGGGCATCCACAAATTACGTCACACGAATTTCATGATTTTTGGACCCCTCCCTCCCCTCATGTCACAGGTTGTCACATTTTGTGGGACCCCCCCCCCCACCTCCTCTGGTGTGACGTCACATATTTTGCAATTTTAAATTTATAACTTAAAACAGCACTTCCAAAATGATTTATGCATTTCTAGTTAAAAATCATATCAACAATAAATCAAACATTTAAGAATTTTTTTAAAAATACATAAAAAATCGAATTAATTATACAAAATTGAGTCGTCATGTGTCCATGGATTTTGAACCCATTCCTTCATACTGTTTATTATTGGCATAATAGTCACTTCAATCCTGATTTCGATAGTGTTGGGAACAGTCGATGTGTTAACATCATCTTCCGCCACGAGCCAAAAAGTGATACAAATTATGCATTTGATGTCCCCCCCCCCCCGACCCCCTTGTCACACGATGTTACACTTTGTTCACCCCCTCCTCCCCCCTCAAAGTATGACGTAATTTATGGATGGCCCCTTACGGGAACTTCTTCCCTGACCCCAGTTTTTTATAGATGCTGACGAAATTGTATCTCCATCTACACTTGAGTCTTTCTGTTCTCGAGGAAGTTGAGCATTCGTTCTTGCGACTTGTTCCTAGAAGACCATCCGTCTTTTCCGCATTGTGATTGAAAAGCAAGATATTTCAGATGAAATGGACAAGGGAGGCCAAATTGATAGTGTAGCACTAGACACTAGATCTGTCTAAGGCGTTTGACAGAGTAAGCCTTAAATGGTAGTAAATAAGGGAAAAATCATTGGAGTGGATAAGAAAGTCATTTGCTCGGTAGAAGAATTTTTAAAAGGTAGAAAACAGAAAGTTAGGGAAGGAAATGTAGTATCAAAAGAAGTTGAAGTAGAAATGGGTGTACCACAGGGTAGCGTATTGGGACCATTGCTATTGATTATTCTAATGAATAATTGTGTTGATTGTTTACAATCTGAAATTAGATTGTTTGCAGATGACATGTATAAAAGAATCAAAACGATAGAGGACTGTAAACAGTTGCAGGATGATCTGGACAGGATATCTAGTTGGGTTGGTAAACATGGAATGAAGACAAATGCAAAGAAGAGTCAGCTTATTAGATACACAGATAAAAAACAAAAGGTTAATTATGAATATAAGGTGGGGAAAGAATTGCTTGCTGAAGACTTGAAATGTAAATATCTTGGAATTACTTTTGATAACAAACTTAACTGGGAAGGACACATAGGACAGGTGGTAGGAAAAGGTTTCAAAGTTCTGCACTTGTTGGAGAGAGTGATGAGGGGATGTACGAGAGAAGTAAAGGAATTGGGTTACAAAACTTTGGTCAGACCATTGCTCGAATATGGTAGTGTAGTATGGGACCCTCATTTTACGTATCAAATACAGGAGTTGGAGAGGGTGCAAAAAAGGGCTGCTAGATTTGTTTCTGGAAATTATCGCAGAATGCAATCAGTGAAGGATATGATAAAAGAGCTGGAATGGGATTCATTTTAAGACTGGAGGAGAATGAGGAGGGTCATAGGAGTGTACAGGGCATATACTGGCGATGAGGCATGGAAAGATATTGCAATAGGTATGAAAAGTAGTGCATGGAAGGGAAAAGATGATCATGACCACAAGCTGGCACTCGACTTCAGGCACAAGGGTCTGGGAAGATTCTCTTTTTTAGGTAAGGGTGTCAGGGATTGGAATGACTTACCAAGAGAAATGATGAATAATTTACCGAAAAATTTTAAAGAATTTAAAGATAAAATTTGTAAAGGGCAAATGTAAGTGGGTGCAGGATAGGGGGAAGATGGGTGTGTAGGGAAATTGCCATCGGAGCCTGTGCTCCATTGCAATTAAATTAAATTAACTTCTCGACTTTTCATAGAATCCTTATTCTTCTCGCAGGTGGAATATGAGCTTGTTTTGATATTAACGTACCTTGTAATTCTTTTTTCATTGTTAATTTTAGTTAACGTACAAAGTTTTGATGTTGAAATAGCTATTTGTGCTGTCTCTCGTAATGTAAATTTGCTCTAAATTTTTCTCGCTTTTCTACTTCACCGGAATGCTTATTGCCTAATGGTTCTGGAGTGAGAATTTCAGCGAAAAAATGAACTACTAGAGTAAAGCCCATTACACGATACACGGCAGCATTCGTGTCTAGTGACAAATGCATACTGATAAGTACAATAGTGATGGGCAGATCGATTCGTTTTGATGAATCGTTTGGAGTTGATTCACTCCTTGCTGAGATCCGATTCTTTTAAACGACTCCTCGATTCTTTTCGCGTTATATTATGAAGGTAGAACATGATAACGGTTTATTAACTGACGAGGAGGAAATTATTAACAAATGCTAATTGAAATTTGTATTTAGTAATTAAACACGGAAGCTATTTATCATAAAACTAGGTATTCTATTATTTAAACAAACCAAAAAAACTAATTTTACATAAAAAATGGTGCATTTTATAAAGAATATTACACCAATTTACTATTTACAAAAAGCATTGTCGTTAAATTTTATGATGTGCGTCGTCTTCGATTTTCAGTCATTAATTGTCCAACCTTCGAAATAAATCCATTCACACGGTACAAATGTTGTTTGAATACAAAGTCTTTTAAGTGCCAATTTGGAAATATTCTCCTTATTTCATCCCACCACGTAAGAAGGTCCAAGTTTCTCGGTAGAAGAGGTTCGCGTAAATATTTATCCACCTCTATGACAGCCGGAGCTTTTTCATTAGGAACATGAAGTTCCTCAAGGCGGCTGAAGGACTCAACGCACTCATTCCGAACAGAAGAATTTGGTGTTGGTGGTGGTTTACGTAAACAAGCTTCTTCCTCAGATTCCTTAAAATCATGTTCTGGCTGAGCTCTTCAATGTGATGACATAAGTAGTCCCTTTATTCTTTTAATAATAGTGTTATAGGATTCCCGGAAACAACTGACATCCCCAAATCCTTGTTTCTTGAAACTTGGGTCTAAGAAAATGGATTGACCAACCAGTTCTACGGATTCTGTTACGCCGAATCGTTTTGTCAACTCCACCAAACCCTCCCCCAATTTACTAACCTCCCCTAAGAGTTGTTTATTTGCTAATGTAAGTTTACTCTCTTTCTCTTGGTACGACCCAATACATACCTACCTTTGAGAGTGACACTGTTTCTGAAAAATACTCTGTAAAGGTCACATGAGAGTTGACAAGTGCTAATACTGCAATAATAGGCTCCTTAAGAGTTAAAAATCTATTTAAAAAAAAAATATATGTGGAGTTCTGCCTAATGGGAACGTCCTGTTTCAATTTTAAGAAATCTTACGAAATTTTGCAATTTTTGAATTAAATTAAATGGCAATGGCACGCATGCTCCGGTGTCAATTTGCCTACACACCCATCTTCCCCCTTTCCTGCACCCACCTACATTTACCCTTTACAAATTTTAACTTTAAATTCTTTCAACGTTTTTGGCAAATTATTCATCATTTCTCTTGGTAAATTATTCCAATCCTGACACCCTTACCTAAAAAAGAGAATCTTCCTATACCAATGTGCCTGAAATCGAGTGCCAGCTTGTGGTCATGGTCATCTTTTCCCTTCCATGCACTACTTTTCATACCTACACCAATATCTTTCCATGTCTCATCACCAGTATACGCCTTGTACATCCCCATGACGCTCTTCACCCTCCTCCTGTCTTGCAGTAAATCCCATTCCAGCTCCTTTATCATATCCGTCACTGATTGCATTCTGCGACAATTTCCAGAAACAAATCTAGCAGCCCTTTTTTGCACATTCTCCAACTCCTGTATTTGATACGCAAAATGAGGGTCCCATACTACACTACTATATTCAAGCAATGGCCTGACCAAAGTTTTGTAATCCAATTCCTTTACTTCTCTCGTGCATCCCCTCATCACCCTCTCCAACAAATGCAGAATTTTGAAACCTTTTCCTACTATCTGTCCAATGTGATCTGCCCAGTTAAGCTTGTTATCAAAAGTAATGCCAAGATATTTACATTTCAAGTCTTCAGCAAGCAATTCTTTCCCCACCTTATATTCATAATAAACTTTTAGTTTTTTATTTGTGTATCTAATAAGCTGACTCTTCTTTGCATTTATCTTCATCCCATGTTTACCAACCCAACTAGATATCCTGTCCAGATCACCCTGCAACTGTTTACAATCCTCAGCGAATAAGAATCATTTTTAATGATTAATCGTCATTGACATTGTCAAATTTGGATCTTTTAGGGCCACATGCCCTTGTTGATGCCAAGCATTTTATTACTACTGCGTACTAATAGAGGAATTGAAATGTTACCATTTGTCTGTGAAATGCATAACTTTCTTCTGAGTGCGATAAGACTAATGTTTGTTTGAGGAATGTGTAGTTTCTCAGAGGTTGAAGTCCGTTCCGGCATTCGCCTCGATCGTTGCGGAAAACCACTTATAAACAGCAGTCAGTGCGGCCTGTACGCGGGTACCAGGACTCGTGCCCGGTCCCGTTGTACCTCCCTGATCCACTGTGCAGTGCCTCAACGCACTGAGGCATGCTGCCGGGTTTTAATTGCAACCTCAAACTCGTTGGAGAAAAAAATCGTCTGAATCTGTTTTATTTTTATTTTATTTATTCGTTGAGGCCAACTAGGACCACGTTAAGCCTTTGTGCATTTGGCAGCGAGTTTCATCTTCTTTTGCGCCCAGAAATCCTTCATTCGTTTTGACTCCGCCTGTTTGCGCTCCTCTGTCCAGAGTGTACCGCGTCTTCTGTTGGAGTGTTCGTCTCGGCTTCTCCCACTTGTCATTAACTTCTTCCAAAATATATCTCTGTTGAAAGCATCTTCTGGTTCTAGTCCCATCTTCTTTAATATTTGCGATCCAGGGCATTACAGTTTTGGGTCTGGAATCAAATTAATTAAAGATTGTTTTTGTTAGTCTGTTCTCCTCCATCCGTTTGAGGTGGCCATAGAATCGAGCGCGTCTTTTGCGGATTGTTTCAGTGATTTTCTCTATTTTGCTGTAGACTTCTTTGTTGGATCTCTTTTGATGGACGCCATTCTTAAAGTTGGAACCCAGAATCCCTCTAATAATTTTAATGTCTTTTTTCTCCAGTTCTCCCAGAAGTCCTTTATCGGCATTCAGGAACAAGGTTTCAGCTGCATACAAAACTACTGGTTTCAGAACTGTTTCATAATGACGTATTTTAGTATTTTGTGAAAGACATTTTTTATTGTAGACCTGTCGCGAAGTTTGGTAGGATATTTCTAGTTTTCCCGAGTTTGTCCAATCCGTTTTTCATTATGATCTCACCAAGGTACTTAAAAGTTTCCACCTGATTAATGTCCCCGTATTTGGTTTGAACTTTCGGTGGAGCATCCTTGATGTTAGTCATTAATTTCGTTTTCTCAAAAGATATCTGTAAATTGGTTTGATCAGCAATTTCCTTCAGCAAATCAATTTGTATCCTAGCAGTTTCTAAGTCATCTGATACGATAGTGATGTCATCGGCAAAAGCCAGAGTGTCTATTGTGATCCCTTTAGATTTAGTTCCTATTCTTGATGGGCTGCAGTCAATTTCCTTTAATTTTGCTCGCCATTTCCGAATGATCTTTTGGAGAACACAGTTGAAAAGTAGTGGAGATAGACCGTCACCTTGCCTGACACCAGTTATGACTTCAAAAGGATATGACAGTCATCCTAAAAACTTAACTTTTGATTTTGTGTTTGCCAGTATGGATCTACGAGTAACTATAGCCAATAATTTTAGGTCAACTCCAAGTTCATTAAGGATGTTCAAAAGCACTTCCCGATCTATTTATTATTACTAGAGATCGCCCAGTGGTCGAAATTCGACCATAATTCATTAAGTTAATTAGTTTTTTTTGTAACAGAGTAATAATTATTGCAAATAGTTTTTTGAATTTGTTCTATATCATATACTGTACACATTGATGTTTTTGGCTGCGAGGGTGTTTCTAAAATCACTTCAAATGTGGGTAGATGCACATATGTTATTAAGCAAGAAATACACGTTATTACATGTCGATATTATTTATGTGTGTTTCTTACTCTTAATCCTTGGTCCAGGCTACATTTCAGCCTAACCACAACTGCTATTAGTTACGGTAGACGCCAAGCAATATATCTTAGCACTGAAAAACAATATGTCAGCCCGCACAGAGAAATCGTAAATGTTACATGATTTTCTATTTGCATATGGAAAGCAGTTTTTATTAAATAATTAAGACTTAAAAACACGTGGAATAAATGTCAACAGCTATGAACGTGTATTTCTTGCGTAATAACATGTATGTATCTACCCACATTTCGAGTGATTTTTCCTCATTTCAACATAATATTCGAAGGTTACGATATACACTTTAAATCAAATATTATCGCCTAAGGAATGTGTGTACCAAATTTAGACCGACAGGACAATATTTGTAGGTTCCGACGTAATGCTAAACTCAGTATATAAAGACTTTGCGGGAGTAGTTGACGTCACAACGTGATATAGTGCTTATGAAAGTTGCTTAAATAACTAAATTCCTCGTGTCTTTTGCTGTGACAAGAAGGTTCTGTTTTCTTTCTGGTCCAGGCTGAATTTCAGCCTAACCACAATCTCCGGTAATATTGGCGGTACAAATTCATAGCCTCAATCACACGCGCATTAATACAATTATTTTATCATAAGTTAGCAGCGTCTTGTATCGCGACGTAAACTTGAACCGACTTTGCTGCCATACATGTACTCACTTTTTTTTTAAATACCAGATTTCGTTCAAATGGTGGCTCACCATCATATTACAGCTACATCAATTTGAACTGCATCATTGTAACATCGTATATCTAAATCACGATTTTATGAATTCCGAATATACTCCGTTTCGAAATGTTGCTTCTTGCTTATATGTAAATTCAGAGATTAAGCTCGACTCTTTGGTTTCACCAAAGACCACAGAGTATCTCAATGCTGGAAATACACGTCACATAGTTGGCTCCGATCCGATTTCACCACACACACGTTCGCGAATTTATTTTTCATTTAATAATGTAGCTGTAACATGTTTTAACTATGCTTATAATTTTTTTTTTCTTTACTGTTGACCAAAGATCACAGACATTGGCAGAATCGCTAAGTGTCGTTGCCACTTAAAAACAATTGAATGTATACAACGAATGATTTATTTTATTTAATTTAATGTATTTTTAACACATATTATATGTACATTTTGGCTTTATGCACTTCTTCCCCATATAAACTTTAACTATGCCAAATCTCACACTTCTCCGTGCGCGCAATATTCTGAAAAATGTTTCCAAAGTTTTCGCTTAGCGTATTAATATATAGATTATTATTTTCTTTACGATTTACCTCCTTTCTACGTGTAGATTATTAATGACTTCCTATAGCCTCAAGTACCGACGGTCGCTGGTTCGAGTTCGACCCGTGGGTCATTTTAGTTAAGTGATAATGTGGTTATTACTACGTACGAGAAAATAAATACTAAAATGTGGATAGATAAAATTAACTTTGTCCACAACGGGAAGGTTGGTTGATCCTCCCGAAGCAGGCATACTAAGCCATTGTGTCAGAGGTAGAACGGCCAGTTGCTTTCCTCTTGGACCTACAGTTTAATGTGGAATCCGAACCACGGAGTAACCTGGAAGAGCTCATATTATCAAACACAACTCTTATAAATTGCTGCACTCATCGGGGTTAGAACCCTGGACCGGAAAGTAAGCACCCTTAACCACTTAGTCATCATACTGCTCTGTAACTAGATATATGACCAAAGGGCCAAATGATGTTAAAAAAAGGGGGGATCATTTAAGTTTCTTTGCGAATTTGTTTCCAAAGTGTAATTGTTATAAGCCAGGGGTGGCCAACGCAGATGATCTTGCGGGCCACTTTGGAAATGCATCATAACTCCGTGGGCCACATATAAAATTATTTATCCCTATATTAGATTTAGACCCAATATAGCCACCTTTTTTGATGTAAATAGATAAAGTGCAGGATTGCACAAGCAAAAATAGCGTTCAACAAAAACCAACGAATTTTTACAACAAATAATATCAGCTGAACAACGAGGAAAAGACTATTAAAAGCTTAAGTCTGGAGTATTGCCCTCTATGGATGTGAAACCTTGACAGTTGGTACAGAAGTGAAAAGAAGATTAATTTCATTTGAGCAATGGTGCTACAGAATGATGCTAAAGATTAACTGGAAGCACAAGATTACCAATGAGGAAATTTTTGAGAAGGTGGGAGAGTATAACTCTATATGGAAGAGTATAAAAGTGCAGAGGATAATATTAATTGGACATATCTTAAGACAAGAGAGCTTAGTAAAAACAATAATGGAGGTAATGGTAGAAGGAAAGTGATATCGAGGAAGACCACGTTTAAAATACATCCAGCAGATAATGGAAGATGTTGGCTGCAGGAGATATGAAGAGGAGGGCAGAGAATAGAGCTGAATGGAAGACCGCCGCAGACCAATCCCTGGATTGACTACCGTGGAAGAAGAAGAAGACAATTTAATTATTCTGCGACCTCATAACTGTAAACTCAGAAATAAATCAGGCAATATCTTTCACATATTCACGAGATAATTATTTTAAAATCAAAGTTATTTTTTCTCATTATTTCGACAGTTCATTTTTGAATATATGGATGCACAAACAACATATTTTTTAATATTTTGGTTTTCACTACTTTGGCCATTGTAAAGTAAATATATTTTGTAATCGTATGATGAATCACGCGGGCCGCAAAAATGTTCAAGGTTGGCCGCGGGTTGGCCACCCCAGAATGCCCCCTGAGTGCGCCTAAACACCGAAATCGGCTATGCAGGTACACCAGGCTGGAGGTTCGAAGCAAGCTCTCGTGTGCCTCTTCCTGTTCAGTATATCTACTGGAATCATGGCTCGTACGCACTGGGCTGGTAGTTTAGTCGAGTGGCGAGTAGTTTAGTAGCTAAATTACTCGCTACTGACCAAAAATCGCTCGCACTACGGTCGAGTACAGTACACAAGTTTCGTGGTATTTTGCCAGATGAACAGGCTGCAACGCAATTAAATGAATGAGCTGATACAGCTTATGTTAATCGCTATTTTAGAAGAGGTGGATGGAGAAGTGTATGTGATAACAGAAAAAAAGCAATGGGTACGAAAATGGGGGATGCTTCCTTCAAAAGGCCATGGCCGAATTCCTTCCCATTCCTTGCCCCCCCATCCTTTCCCGTCTCTAAAGACCTAGTTGTTATAGGAGACGTTAAGCAGTTAAAAAAAAACTGAAAATGGATTAATAGAATTGATGAACTAGGAGCTGCAAATTGTCTTCTGAAGGAATCAGGATTAGAAGATCCCTAAGAATAGTTTGAGAATGACCAAAAGTTGTGTTAATGAAAATTCAGCTTGAAGATAACCTATTTAAGAAGTGCAATTACAAAATTACAGACAGTTCTCTACTTCATTGCCACCGGATGTAGTTTAAGGACACTCACACCTACATTTAACTGTACACGAGAAATTCAGCTATTTCCTAATTCATCACAGAAGTCTGTGAAGGAATCTATGAAACATTAAAGGAATTGAAGTAATGTTTCGTAGAGATGGATCCAGTAAACTGAGTCATTTTACTGAAGGAATGTAAACTGTTTCAGTACCTGCACCTAAATTTTTGGACTATTTTTTAAAAAAAAAAAAAAAAAAAAACTTCTGCGAGTAGATCATTTTAAAAAGATTTTTATCGCGTTAGGTAGTACTTCTACTAACAATAATAATAATATCTTATTGTATAATCTATATGCTATTGTAATAAAATAATTAGTAAAATTGTGCACTAAGCAGATGTTTACAATCTACTTCTCACCAAATCCAGGTATGTTTATTGTATTTTGTTTGTTGATTTAATATTCTGCAAGTATTCATGTTCTACATATTTGGAAACAAATTTTAAAAAATTTTCTTTTTTAGCGGCAGCTAATCAACTCGACTTAAACGGTAGATCCAGTAGGCAGTGGTGCGTGGTGGGGGGTGCTACTCGCCCGATTTAATAGAACAAAACTGATCGACTCGACTAATTTTCATTGTTCACTCGCCACTCGACTAAATTACTAGCCTAGTGCGAACGATCCATTAGATCCATTGACAAGACGTAACGACACCACATACCGTAAACCGGGGAAACTTTGGTACACTTTTTTTTACTTTTTTGAGAATTCAGAAAAAAAACAGTGCCAATTTAAAGAAATAAAGTGAGTTATTTGATTAGATCTTTCCTTCCTCTTTCGAATAATGGTATTGAAAACTAAATTAAGAATACCCAGAAATTTTCCTCCATTTATGTACCAAAGTTGGGGAAACTTTGGGACAAGTCATTTTTCTGGTTAAAATCAATAGAAAAAGTGGTTGGTGCCAAAGTTAGGGTAAAATCATTTTATTTCGTCTCAAATTACACACATTTTCAGCTTTTTTTTTTTTTTTTTGCAGTCTTCAGCACAAGTATTTTGACCCGCTCTTCTGCCTATCACTTTGACAAACTTGGGTGAGTTCAGAGGTCATTTGGATGATGTGCTCCATTAAAGATTTATCAATGATTATTTCAAATGTGTGTATTTAACTTGATCTACAACGTATGTATTTCGCATTCTCAAATTTAAAGAATTATTTTCATTATGATTTTTTTTCTTTTTAGCATTGTTAGAAAAATTAGCTATCTAATGCCACCACCTATAAGATATAATAACTATTCACTTCAAATCAAATTTAGAGCTTTCTCCAATTTAATCCTTCATTGATCTTCCAATTTCATCAAACCAAAAATTTGTAGGGGCTGAAAGGGAGGAATGCCATTAACATACCTAAATAAATTCTTTTTTGGCAATAAAAACTTTACTTTTCGCCTTGATTATGAATTGTCATTTAGAGAAAATATAATATGGCTCATAAACTATCAGTTCAATTGTTTTGATACTGTCCCAAGTTGCCCTTCGGAAGTTGTGACATTACAATACCAAAATTTATAGATACTATTGTTTATATTTTTTATTGTTGTCTAAAGCTAAGACATGTATTTCTTGTTGTATCTACCTGTTTTTTCACGTCTGCTTCTAGTTTTTCATTGCTATGTGAAAGTTTGCAGAACAACAAAGCACTTTGAAAATAGTCTCAAAATTAAAAATGGCTGCCTCTCATAAAATTTTGTGAATAAAGTTCCGAAAAACTGCTGCTATAAAGCAGCTAAATTAACACTTCGAATGGCCATAACAAAAATATTATATTTCGCAACTGGCAGCAGCAGGATATTTAAAACACTTTAAAAACGTAGTGTCCCAAAATTTCCCCTGCTGTCCCAAAGTATCACCGGTTTACGGTATGTTTGTACATCATTTGTTTTATTATATCCTTTACGGATAAAGTGAAAATCCGGGTAGTAACCATCTCAGGTGAATGACTCCAAATCATCTGAGCTGAGGAATGAAACAACACGCTATCAGCTCGTTTGTGGCATCAGGGAAAATCCCCAAACAATGGTTCTTTAATTGGGTCGTACAACGACAGTTAAAGCCTGCAGTTTGGCCGAACGCGCTAGACACTAGTGTTAGCCCGTGAATGTTTTTTTGCGGGTCCAGAATAGTTCCAATCTTTAAGATCAAAGATTATGACAGGTTGATCTGATCTGACCAGATATGAACTTCACCTATGTTTCACGCTTAGCGCGAATAAAATCTCTTGACCTTGAAGAACTCAGAAGTATAAATAGACGTAGTTATTAAACACGGACAGGGTCTATTACGCTACCGTATAATCGTTTCAAAAGGCGTAGATTCGAAATTGCTCAAATACAAAGTTAACGTGTTTTTTACCCTTAAAGTTCACTCTGAAATTTTATTTTTGTTTCGAAAACATCTCGATCTTGGTTTTAAATTTTTTTTTTTTTTTTTTTTTTTTTTTTTTTTTTTAAATTCAGGATGGGCATTCATATTATGTAATCATTCGTCGTAGTGCCCTTAACGGCCAGAGAACTTAATACAAATTCCAGATTATTAAACAGTTGAGCAACTCCAAAGAAGTGAATTGCCAGAATACTAGATTCAGTAACATATAAGGTCAGATGTCCAATCTAAACAACCAAATAACTCACGTATAGCGAACATGAACAAAGCCCGTTAACGAAAGTGGCCACTAAAATACGTAAAAAGCAAATACATCGTAATGTATAAACTTTGGTCAAGGGCGGATCAAGAAAAACAAAGATACTTTTTTGGCGTTTGTTGAATTAGAAAAAGCTATTGATAATGTTTGGTGGGACAAGATGTTCAAAAATTTTGAAGAAATCATGTCTGAAATATCGAGATAGAAGAATACTCTATTAACTATATAAGAATCAAGTAGCTATAATAAAAGTAGAGAATCACGAGAGACATGCATCAGTTAAAAAGGGCGTGAGGCAAGGTTGTAGTCTATCCCCGTTAATATTCAACCTGCATGTAGAAGAAGCAATAAATGAAATAAAAGAATTTTCATGTGCCATAAGAGTTCAGGGAGAAAAAATCAGTATGCTACGATTTGCTGATGACATTGTCTTGTTAGCAGAGAGGGCTGAGGATATTGAGAAGTTATTGAATGGCATGAACAAAATACTGAAGGAAGATTTTGGACTGAATATAAATCAAAGCAAGACAGAAGTGATGAAATGTAGCAGAAACGATACCAATCGCAGTAGATTAAGTATAAAAATAGGATCGGATGCAATACGAGAAGTAAGTGAATTCTGCTAATAGGGAAGCAAAATTACAACCGATGGTCGAAGCAAGAATGATGTTAAAATCAGAATAGCACTAGCAAAAAGAGCCTTCATGAAAAAGAGAAATGTTTTAGTTTCAAATATTGTAAGCAGTTAAAAAAAATAAAAATAAAAATAAATAAAAACTGCTCTAGAGGAAAGCAGGACCTGAGAAACGTACTGCAATACGTTTGGCATTGCATTCCTCGAAATTAGTAACAAGGATAATGTACAGAAGAACAGAAACGAAAAGTTGAAAGAGGCACCCAGCGTGTTGGGTGAGCGGTAACGCTCTGCCTTCGCATCTCGGAGGACACAGGTTCGAATCCCGGGCCGTCCCTGCAGATTTGGATTTTCCACGGTTTCTCCAGATCACTACAGGTGAATGCCGGGATGGTCCCTTCAAAAATACAGGGATGAATTCCTTCCAGTTCCCTTATTACCCCATTCCTCTCGCTCCTCTAACGACCTCAACGTCAACGAGGCGTAAAGCAATTAGCAAAAACAAAAACAAAAAAAAAGATACAGGATTGTGGATCACGTTTAAAATATGCGTGATTGGTCGATATATAGTTGGAGAGGACAGTCGAAAGTAGGAGCTGTAGAGAAAGACAACATTCAATGTATGTAAAATATATAATTGGTGGCCAGTGATGAATGGATATAACTGAAGAAATAGATCTTAACTGCAATCCTAAAACCATCTTACAGTTAATTAAATGTGCCCCAAAAGTTTTAAAGTGGATAGAAATTTATAGCCAGGAATCGTTAACTTTGGAATCCTCGCAAATCCGAGGTTGTCGTGAAAATTCCTCAGTTTTCTTGGAGCAGTTTCCAGTAACCCCGCGTCGGTCAAACATTTGCCGAGGGCTCGCTTCTCGCCCTTATCTGTAAAAGACGAACAAATACAGCGATTGTTGAGTAATCACACACGCTGATACAGTCAAAGATCAGTGTGAATGCATACTTAACAGCAAATAACACCACAGCTTTGTGTGTTCGTGTAACATTGCTGGCGATGAATGACTCTAAGCTGCCGAGTCTGGTGAGGAAGTGGTAACGCTTGGGTCAGATATTCAAAAGGATAACAGTTCGTCCCCGTTGCGGCAATCCTAAATTCGTTCTTCCATTATCTCCTGAAATCGTCTAGTCGTATAACAGAATGGCCTTTTATCAGATAGTTCTTTGTCAACATTCCTCTCATTTCCTTCCTCTCTTTCTTCTCTTCTGCTTCCTCCCCTCTCATCTTTCTACATTTTTTCCTCTCGTCCTGCTTCCTTTCCTCTTATTTCTCTTCGCTGTTTCCTCTACTACCTCTCCTGTCCCTTCCTTGTCTATCCCTCCTCTCCTGTCCTTCCTCTCCTTTCCTTCATCTCCTGTCCTTCCTTTCCTATCCTTC
>JARYHS010009357.1:0-22723 GCA_031002005.1 Vandiemenella viatica
ATTTTTAGATTTGAATAATATTGATGTATACAGTGTCCACCTATTTATTCTGCCTTCCCTATCATTAGTTTGAGTCTTGTCTCTTCATCCTACTAGTATTAAGTGTGTACCGTTTACTTCTTTAACTTCCACTTGCATTAGTTTATACCATTAAATTATTAACTAGTTAAACACGAATACTTTTAAGTTTTAAGTTAGTATTTTACTCATAATTATTATTAATTTTTTTTTTTTTTACTATTACTCTTGAACTTGATTTAGGTCAAATGTTACTTAAGTGTTGTATACCGTTATTTTGTGGAAGGTGTATATTATTTATTGTAAACACCTGGTATGATGTAAGAGAGGGCTTGACAGCCCTAATCTTGCCAGGCTAAATAAACCTTTAAATAAATAAATAAAATATTTGAATGTTAATGGTTAGTTTATTTTCATAGTTGATTAAGTATCGACGTTGCGAAGTTGAGGGTAGACGTAAATTAACAGTTTCTGTTTTCAACTGTTTTTTCATTAATTAATAACAGTTAATGCGTTGACGAAATACCTGATATGCCAAGCATACTCCGTGACGTTCTAAAGAGTAAATAATTAATGTAAATAATACTCTGGGATTCATTGACATAAAACTCAATTAAACTTTAATATCTTGTCTTTCTTTTCATTTATATAAAAATAAATTGTTTCAAATACTAAATATTATGGGCTATCTTACAATTTCCTGTTAAGATTTATTTATTTTTCCCTTCTGTGCGAGCCTCGAAGACTTACCATTTTTATTTATTTATTTAAATTGCACTCTCTTCTCCAGTAAGTGCTTTGATTTCGCGCCAAGCATCCTATGTTGTTTAATGCATTATGTTACAATTTATTGTCTTTAAACGATATGGAACGCCTTTCATATTCTTTAACAAAAGAGCGTACCATTTCGTTTCCCCGACTCATTATTAAAAATGCTTTGCTCGCCTCGCTCGGGCCCGTTCGTGCGTTGCTTCGTTATGTGTGCCCGCCACAACGCTAACAATTTCCTCCCTACCGTGACCAAACAAATTTCGCTTCAAAAATTAACTCACACGGAAACGAAAATTACAAAGTGGATTGACGGAATCCGTGAGACCTGTTACAACTTGATGTGAGAGACAACTGGCGGTAAAGATCAGCACTAACAGCGACGAATCCTCGTAGATGCGTACGGTACTTTGAGCCTCACCACGAAATGGAGATACTTAGGGGAAAATGCCAGTTATATCACTCGAAAGCCAACAATCATATAATAAGTTAAGCCGAATGGAAACTACGATTTTGAGCATGGTGGAGGTCATATTTACCGAGCGTGGTGGGTGAACGCTTAGCGTTCTGACCTCGCATTCGGGAGGACGCGGGTTCGAATCCCCGTCCGAGCATCCAGATTTGGGTAAACATGCAGAATAGGTGTGATTAGAAGGCTGTGATTTCTCCGAGTATAGTTCCTACCTGCCGCCTTAGGACGGCGCCACCAGCGCACAGAGCCCGCGCATTTGAAATACAGTTTCAAGACGAAAAGAAAACAAAGTTGTAGGAGCGCGCATTTGAAACAGGAGCCACAGTTTCAAGACGAATATCACTCATGGTCAATAACATCACCACGTTTTAAATTTCCAAGTGGAACCATGTTTTATTCGTATAATAAGTGTATTTTAATGATGTACGATGTATTTCAGTAAATTTAAAAAGCTATATATACCCAACCTAATTTTCGCACTTGTCCTGCATTAGCGCCGTCCAGACGCAACTTATACATGGTCAGTAAAATCACGACGTTGTAATTACCCATGTAGGAACCATGTTTTATTCGTGTCACAAGTGTAACTTAAGTATATACAATGTATTTCAGTAAATTTAAAAAGCCATATATACCCAATCTAATTTTCACACTTGTCCTGCATTAGCACCGTCCAGACGCAACTTATACATGGTCAGTAAAATCACGACGGTGTAATTCCCATGTGGAACCATGTTTTATTCGTGTCACAAGTGTAACTTAAGTATATACAATGTATTTCAGTAAATTTAAGAAGCCATATATACCCAATCTAATTTTCACACTTGTCCTGCATTAGCGCCGTCCAGACGCAACTTATACATGGTCAGTAAAATCACGACGGTGTAATTCCCATGTGGAACCATGTTTTATTCGTGTCACAAGTGTACCTTAAGTATATACAATGTATTTCAGTAAATTTAAGAAGCATATATACCCAATCTAATTTTCACACTTGTCCTGCATTAGCGCCGTCCAGACGCAACTTATACATGGTCAGTAAAATCACGACGGTGTAATTCCCATGTGGAACCATGTTTTATTCGTGTCACAAGTGTACCTTAAGTATATACAATGTATTTCAGTAAATTTAAGAAGCCATATATACCCAATCTAATTTTTCACACTTGTCCTGCATTAGCGCCGTCCAGACGCAACTTATACATGGTCAGTAAAATCACGACGGTGTAATTCCCATGTGGAACCATGTTTTATTCGTGTCAAAAGTGTACTTTGATGCAGGGCCGGCGCTAGGAATTCCGGGCCCGGGGTAAAAGGGGCGACCTTTTTTTTTTTTTTTTTTACCTCTACAAAATGGCCAGGCGACAATGGACGTATTCTTGGCTCCATGGCCTGAGGGCCCCTAAGTCGGTCATCGGGGCCCCCCCATCAGCCGGCGGTGCCCGGGTACTTTTGACCCCGCTTACCCCCCCCCCCCCTAACGCCGGCCCTGCTTTGATGATATAAGATGTATTTCAGTAAATCTAAATAGCCAAATATAGTCTGTAATTGTGACAACTACCTTACAGGCAAACCACGCAGGCGCTTGCTACATATTCTATTTCTGCCCCAATGAACAAATACTGCTGATTAATCTGTAATAGGTCTTACTTCGCAGTTGATGAACAAGAATTGAATAAATAATATCGTCAAGAACAACATGTTCTGACGGAATTATTTATTGAATTATTGTTCAGCAATTTCGAAAATATGTCTTCTTACCTGATTAATAATGCACATCCTAGTCATGCATTCCTAACGGCCAATATCAGTGCTACATAGAGCACTCAATCTCCACAGCACCTTCCAGAGCATCAAATTTAATAAGTTACATTTTCAACAAATTTTAAACCGAACTGTGTAGGGGGAGGGGGGGGGGGTTAGGTCTAATTATGTAAACGTGTCGGTCTGGTGCAATAGCGAACGAACACAACAGGAAAAAAAAAAAAAAAAAAAAAAAAAAAAAAAAAAAAAAGCCTAACACCAGAACAGTTGTTTTTGTCGGAATATTTGTAAAATTATATACTACTTACTACATACTCTATTCTTCTAGTTACTTAAGACACCTATGGGAATTATATGATGTTATTGTGTGATAATTAAATATTTAATATTCGCTTGTGGGAATGCTTATCACTTTAATGGAACTACCTTTTTTAACACTATTGGAATGTTTGTGACTTTGCAAATTTGCAGGCGATGCTTTACCTTTTTTTGCCCTGATATGATCAATAGAGAATGTTAAATCGTCATGAAACCAAATCTTGCTCCTCTTCGGTACCCTTACATGGATTATTATATCTCATGTAACCAAGCTGCATTATTATTATTGATTTGTATTCCAATGTTATTGTAGACAGGGAGAAAAAAAATATATAGTTGTCCCAAGCACCCATTTCAATTTATACCTTTTTCAGTTTGTTTTTCTTTTTAAAAAATAAAAATAAAAAAAGAAGAAGAATCCTTCCAGCTTTACGCTTTGTCAAAGAACGGAAAAAATCATCCATTGTCCCTTCAAAGGAACCATTCCAGTAATAACGTGGAGGGATTTGGGTAAACCATAGAAAACCAAAATCTCGATTACCCGACAGGGATTTGTAGGCACGTCCACCCGAATGCTCAACCAGGGCGTTACCTATCACCCAACACGTTCAGTTCTAGCCACCTACTTCTGCCAAACTAATGTTGCTGGTTTTTCTCAACAACCCGAGCGTAGGGGATGAGTGGTTAGCGCTCTGACCTCGCATTGGCGAGCAACATGGTTTACCCAAATTACTCCAGGAAAATGCCGGAATGATTCCTTCAAAAGGTCAAGGACGAATTACTTCCCATTCATTATCAGCATTCCCATCCCGCATCTAATTACCTCAATGTAAACGAGGTGTAAAGCCACAAGTAAAAAATAAATAAATAAAATTGTGGTCAAGGAAAACGCGTGTACAACTAGTGGAAATCTTTAAATGAAACTACGACGTTCCAGGTACGAAATTAAAGGGTAGATCGTATACTGACAATTCCAGTATCGCCACAGCAGATGCAGAATATGCAAAACATTGGAGAAAATTAGAGACTGTATATTTGGCTGGAAAATTTACTAAAATACATCTTATATCATTAAAGTACACTTTTGACACGAATAAAACATGGTTCCACTTGGGAATTACACCGTCGTGATTTTACTGACCATGTATAAGTTGCGTCTGGATGGCGCTAATGCAGGACAAGTGTGAAAATTAGATTGGGTATATATGGCTTCTTAAATTTACTGAAATACATTGTATATACTTAAGGTACACTTGTGACACGAATAAAACATGGTTCCACATGGGAATTACACCGTCGTGATTTTACTGACCATGTATAAGTTGCGTCTGGAAGGCGCTAATGCAGGACAAGTGTGAAAATTAGATTGGGTATATATGGCTTTTTAAATTTACTGAAATACATTGTATATACTTAAGGTACACTTGTGACACGAATAAAACATGGTTCTACATGGGAATTACAACGTCGTGATTTTACTGACCATGGATATGTTGCGTCTGGACGGCGCTAATGCAGGAAAAGTGCGAAAATTAGGTTGGGTATATATGGCTTCTTAAATTTACTGAAATACACTGTACATCATTAAAGTACACTTGTGACACGAAAAAACATGGTTCCACTGGAAATTTAAAACGTGGTGATGTTATTGACCATGAGTGATATTCGTCTTGAAACTGTGGCTCCTATTTCAAATGCGCGGTCCTACAACTTTGTTTTCTTTTCGTCTTGAAACTGTATTTCAAATGCGCGGGCTCTGTGCGCTGGTGGCGCCGTCCTAAGTCGGCAGGTAGGAACTATACTCGGAGAAATCACAGCCTTCTAATCACACCTATTCTGCATGTTTACCGGTAGTTGTGTCTGCAAGTGAAGTACTTTTACATATATAAGATTATTAGTAGATTTTGTTTAATTATATTGGTACGGTGTTGATGTTTTCGATAAATTCTTAACCCTTAGATATGCAAGATAAATGCTTTAATTTTCGAGCAATAGTGTTAGCGAAGTTTTAATTAAATTGGATCAGAATAACAACTGGCATTTGACGTTACAGCACAGAGCATAAGTAATTTACATTTGTTTGTTTAAATAGTTTTCTTTTACGATCGCCGCATTACTTCGCTTGAATGAAAGTAGTTCCTGATTGATCGCGATCTATGCGCCTTGGATAAGGATTAAACCTAATATTACGCGTTATAACGTAAGTTCTTAAGAGTTATTTTTGATTTCCTTTGTTTCACTGTCGCCATATTAGAGCCATATGTACAGGGTGTTTCAAAAATCACCGATATATATGAAAAATCAATAAAAACTAAACGGGCAGCGATAGAAATACACCGTTTGTTGCAATATGCTTGGGACAACAGTAAATTTTCAGGCAGACAAACTTTCGCAATTAGTTACATTTTTCAGCAACAGATGGCGCTGCAGTCTGGAAATATCTAAAGTACGATAGTTTCCACCATTTTTTTCACAGGAAATCTGTGAACAGCACACGCTTACAGCAGAAAGACGACTCACAGAATGGCGAACTCACAGACTGCGTTTACTTCTATATCTTTCAAATCGCCTGCAGCGCCATCTGTTGTTGAAAATTGTAACCAATTTCGAAAGTTTGTCTGCCTGAAAATTTACTGTTGTCCCAAGCATACTGCAACAAACGGTGTATTTCTATCGCTGCCCGTTTAGTTTTTATTCATTTTTCAACTATACCGGTCATTTTTGAAACACCCTGTAACTGTTAGCCATTCAAACGTTGTGATGTTGATAGAAATAGAAAGTTGTAAGAACTCGTGAAGATATTAGGCCAAGTTGATATCGTGATACGGTGAATGTAGTAATTCGCGTGTGATTGAAGCTCTGATTTATCATCGGCAATATCAGCGGAGTCTGTGGTCAGATCAAAATGCAACCTGGACCAGCATAACGACTGAACTATTTGCTGTAGTGGACGGCTGGTGAAATTGCATTGAATGTTATCTTATATCTTTAAACGAGCAATTCTTGTGTATACATATATATATATATATATATATATATATATATATATATATATATACTGTATATATATCGGGAAAGGCTAATGATTTGGATGAAATTTTATATTTAGACGTTTTGCTTTTCCAATTAATCTAAATACGTGCCTTACCTGCAAAAATGCGATTTTACAAAAAAAAACGAGCAGTTCTTGTATTTGGTATCTCGGAAACGATTCTAACGCCATCTCGTAGAAGTTTGAAGTACCAGTAGTTAAGTTTCTCTTTGGTTACAGCAAGGAACTCTTATATCTTTAAACGAAAAATTCTTGTATACTAGCTGATCCGTGTGAATATTTAGCACAGTTTCCGAATGGTAATATAATATTGTGGAAATAAGTAAATGCAAGTATATTTATTAATGGATAGTATTTTATTTTGAAGACCAGTAATAAATATCACTTTCATTGTAACAAAGTAGTTACAATTAAATACTACATGTTTAATTCTAAAAGATTTAAAAGGAGATATTTAGAAAATAGATATTGGCTTCGTCAGATGTGATTTTTTCAAACTTCTTTGAAAACAATATTAGCGGTTACAATGTGATCATCATTTCCTTCTGACCACATATGTCTTTAATACAAACATAAATACTACAGAATCTATGAACTCTTGAAAAAGCCACATACAGGTGTCCATACAAAAAAAAAAAAATAAAAAAAAAAAATACAACAGGTTCTGGAAAATACAATCCTGCACTTTGAAGCGTGTGACCTTGTGCTTTATTAATGGTCATAGTGAAGGTTACTTCAGTCAGGAATTGTTTTATTATCATAAAGGCACGGTTGGTTCAGGTGTGAGGTAGGAGAATAGTTTTATCGCAGTAAACGAATTTAGCACTGATGGTGTACTCGTCTAAGTGAATTACCACTAATCTTACACGATTAATTAGTCTCTGAATTAGCATTATGATATAATAATTAGTCTTTTTCTTTGAAAGCAATTTATGAGGTGGTAAACCTGCGATCTTGGAAATGGCTCTAGCGATTTGGTTGAAATTTCGTATATAGATAACGTTTTGCTATTCACGTTTGTAACACCATGTTACAAAAGAAATTTCAGGTACCACTAACCTACTGATGTAATTTAAGTTTCTCTTTGGTTAAGGCAAGCAACTGCGCACTTCAAAATTCCTAGGAAGCCTTGGAGAAACACGTTTAACTTTAATCAAACTTCACGAAAAATCTTGTAGATTGAACAGAAATCGAAAGATGCCAAGTGAAGATCGGTCATTCAGGTGCCATTATAAGAATTAAGCAACTGTGTATAATTGACTTGCCAGAACAGTACATTAAACCCGTCATTTAATAAGGGCTTTGAGGGTAGTAAATGCACAAAAAACCTGTTAATACCAGTGCAATAAAGAATTAAAAACTAGACAGTTGATCTTCGTGTATAATAAAGAAATTGGAAGAGATGTGTATTAAGTATTCCATCGTTAAATCGTTGCCGGGAGACGGCATTTTACACAAAAGCCGAGTCAAAGCAGCCGGGCGTAGCAGACAAAGCTGCAACAAGTGGATTACCCGGCGCCCCTGCAGCCAGGCAGCCAAAGTGACACGGCGGCTTTGCGGGAGTGAGACTATCACGGGGCTTCCCGCCGTGTATTGTGTTCACTTGTGCTCGCACCCGTACAAACGCCATTGAATAACTGCCTCGCCCAATTTCACGCTCCGCTCCTTTCTCCACTCCTGCGCTGGGAAAACAACGCGGAGGAAGATTTTCCGCGTTGATAATACAAGTAAACCTCGCCTTTTATCTCTGAGTATGCTGGAGTACATCTGAGTCGTAATTCGATAATGACATTAAGTGACAATTCTCTGTCGACATCCAACCATGAAATTGTAGTGTCCTGTCCTTCTAATGTCCTTTTCAGTCCGTCTAAATAACTCATCCAACGAGGAATTATTTCCAGGTTGTCACAATTTCGTCCAAAATAGGATTAAAAGATTAACATGAGACTAGTGTTGTAAAAAAAAGTTTTTTTTCTGACTTGAAAAAAAACATGAAAAAAACTGTGAAAAAAAAATGTTTTTTTTTCTGGGACATCTTTTTTTTTCATAATTACTAAATTTCAAATCTTTAAGGCATTTATCGTTTAATATGACTGTTTTGGAGTTTATACTAAGTACTTATCTTACTTTTAAATCTACTATATTTTTCTAGTTCAGTAAAAAAAAAAAAAATATTGGCAACATTGAATGAAGTTTTCTTCTACCAACGGGGATTCCCGAAGAGGCTAGGTTGCGCGAGAAGGAATCCCCGTTCCCCGTTGTTTGGATTGATACTCACTATTTGAACTAATGCTGCCAACCCTGCGAATTTATCTGTAGACCTACGGATCTTTTCAAAAAACTAGGAATGTTAAATTTAACTACGGTTTTTTGCCTCTTTTTATTACTTGTTGTGCTTTCCTTATATTCGTATACTTGTTAAATTCTCAGCGTATAATGATACTGAGTCATTAAATTGTCAGTATTTATGAGTAATTTCCTCGAAACCGTTGTCGTAAACCAACGATTGAAAACAAATAAAGCTCCTATTTTGTATGATAATAGATTTAAATTCAAACTTAAAAGACCACAATCCAGAACTATCGGCGCAGTCTTTATGCACAGTGCGTACTTTGCTTACAAATTAAAACTGCGATCTCAAAATCTTTTGTGTACAATACAACCAGTAAAAGAAAATGTAACTACTTTTGAAGTTATGGATCTAGAGGAGACAGAAGAAGAAACAGAAAATTCCGACACCGACCGAACTAGTGTTGGTAGTGCTGATACTAGTGAATGTGGTACTGACATAGAGGATGAATAAAATTATGTTAACTATATAGATACATTTATGAATCATTATGTAAGACATTATACGATTTACTAAAATTTAAAACACACATGTAAAATGTAAGTTCCATAAATAAAACTATAATTTATCAAATACATTGTTTTCTGAGATTTTCTTTTCAATTTGCTACACTACATGAGACACAATTTTTACATTTGATTATAGTCTTGGTTTTAGTTATGGAAGCACCGATTGTTTTTGTTTATAAATATATAGGCCTCGTGCACCTGTCTGTCTCTTGGTCCAGGAACCACGCAAAATAACGACCGAACTAATTTTGATGGGATTTAAACAGATTCAAAGCTTATAGCTAAAAACCTGCGATATATATTGTCACTCTACACGACGGAGAAACGGAGAAAGAAATTATAATTCGTTCGTACAGAGAACAGATATCCACCAAAGATCATACTGCGTACAGATGGACACTCCAACCAAAGATTGTTGAAGACTTGAAATGTAAATATCTTGGCATTACATTTGACAACAAGCTTAACTGGGCAGGACACATTGGACAGGTGGTAGGAAAAGGTTTCAAAATTCTGCACTTGTTGGAGAGAGTGATGAGGGGATGTACGAGAGAAGTAATGGAATTAAGCTACAAAACTTTGGTCAGACCATTGCTCGAATATGGTAGTGTAGTATGGGACCCACATTTGACGTATCAAATACAGGAGTTGGAGAGGGTGCAAAAAAGGGCTTCTAGATTTGTTTCTGGAAATTACCGCAGAATGCAATCAGTAACAGATATGATAAAAGAGCAGGAATGGGATTCATTGCAAGACAGGAGGAGGATGAGGAAGGTCATGGAAGTGTACAGGGCGTATACTGGTGATGAGGCAAGGAAAGAATTAAAAGTAATGCTTGAAAGGGAAAAGATGACCATGACCACAAGCTGGCACTCGATTTCAGGCACTAGGGTGTGGGAAGATTCTCTTTTTTAGGTCAGGGTGTCAGTGGCTGGAATAAGTTACCAAGAGAAATGATGAATAATTTAGCAAAAACGTTGAAAGAATTTAAAGTCGAAATTTGTAGAGGGCAAATGTAGGTGGATGCAATAAAGGGGGGAAGATGAATGTGTAGGGAAACTTTAAACGAGCAATTCATATATATATAATTTCGGAAACGGCTCTAAAAATTTGAAAGAATTTGGATTTGCTTTTCAAATTCACCTAAATAGGTTCCTTCCCTGTAAAAAATTTTTTATTACAAAAAAACGAGGAATTCTTATATTTTCTATCTAAAAAAAAGGCTCTAACGCCATCTGGTAGAAGTTTCAGGTACCAGCAAGCCTACTGATACCAGTTAAGTTTCTCTTTGGTTAGAACAATTCCTGTAAATTAGCTGACCCATGTGAATATTTCGCACAGAATCGTGGTCAGTCACCGAATAGTAAAATAATAATGTGGAAATAAGTAAATGCGGCTGCAACAACAGGACATTTGTGAATGCTACCAACGTTCCTGTCACTGTATATATCTGTATACAGGGTGTTACAAAAAGGTACGGCCAAACTTTCAGGAAACATTCCTCACACACAAACAAAGAAAATATGTTATGTGGACATGTGTCCGGAAACGCTTACTTTCCATGTTAGAGCTCATTTTATTACTTCTCTTCAAATCACATTAAACATGGAATGGAAACACACAGCAACAGAACGTACCAGCGTGACTTCAAACACTTTGTTACAGGAAATGTTCAAAATGATCTCCGTTAGCGAGGATACATGCATCCACCCTCCGTCGCATGTAATCCCTGATGCGCTGATGCAGCCCTGGAGAATAGCGTATTGTATCACAGCCGTCCACAATATGAGCTCTAACATGGAAAGTAAGCGTTTCCGGACACGTGTCCACATAACATATTTTCTTTGTTTGTGTGTGAGGAATGTTTCCTGAAAGTTTGGCCGTACCTTTTTGTAACACCCTGTATATCTATATGTTTTACATTAGTTGCTTAGACACACAACAAATAAATAAAGTAAATGCAAGCATGTTTACTAATGAAAGGTATTTTGTTTTGAAGAGTAGTAATAAATATCACTTTTATTGTAAAAATTAGTTATCATTAAATACTACATGTTTAACTGTAAAACATTTAAAAAGTATACATTAAAAAATAGATATTGGCTTTGTCAAATGTGATTTTTTTCAAACATCTTTACAAAACTTCTTAAAAAAACAATATTAGCAGTTATAATGTGATCACCGTTTACTTTTTGACCGCATGTGTCTTTAACACAAACATAAATATTACTAAATCTATGAAATCATGAAAAAGCCACGTACAGGTGTCCACACAAAAAAAGTGATTGTAAATATAATACTGTAGTTTGAAGCGTCTGAACTTGGGCTTTATTAATGGCCATGACGAAAGTTACTTTTATCGGAAATTGTTTTGTTATCGTATAGAAGGCATTGTCGGATCAGAAAAAGTGAGGTTAATTCGAGGTATGAGCATAGTTTTATCGGAGTGAATGTATTTAGCACTGATGATGTACTGGTCAGAGTGAATTACCACTAATCTTTAATCCCTGATTACCATTAACATTTCTACTTAACACAGTAATAGCATTTTTCTTTGTAAGCAATTTATGAGGTTGTAACAGCCCTCATACCTGAATTTTGAATAGTATTGTACTGTATGAAGTATTTGTAGTGAGCTAAAGTTTGCTTGAATATGATCTGGTATGTTTGTTTTGTAATTTCTTGTAAATCAATGTATATAGACTTTGTTTTATGAAAGAAAATTATTTGAAGTCCATTTAATATGTTTAAGAACCGAATGGTGTAAGAAAATTTCTTAAATGTTTGTAATTCCATGTATTAATGCAAGTTAGGATGTCTACAGGACAATTTTCTACAGTTTGAGATGATTTCTGCAAATAATTTTGTATTTAAGTATCTCTAATTACCATTTTTGATCATCTTGTAATGTAGTTAATTAATTTTGTATTAATTCCGATTGTTTTTAATATGTTTGATTGTTTGAGTGATTGTTAATGATCGAGAAATATCGGGCGGACGCCTTTGAAGAATTCTCGTAATTTCGATAGAGACTATATAAACAGATCGGCTGGACAGAGCAGTTAGTTGACATCATTCAGTGTTACAGAGAGATTCATCCAGTTAGAGATTTTATTTGCAACGGCTCAGAAGTGCATCTCTGTATTGTATCTATCCTTGTAAATATCGCTGACTTCGTTTTGAAAACAATAAACAAATCTTCAACATAACCTTCTGGTGGACTTTTTAATTAATCAATATATATAAATTAAACCACCGAAGAACGTAATAAGGTGGTAAACAGGACGATTTTGGATTGAAATTTGATAAGTAGATAACGTTTTGCTTTTCAGGTTTGGAACATGATTTTACAAAAAAAAAAAAAAAAAAAAAATCATGTATTTGGTATCTCGGAAACGGCTAAAACCTCATTTCGTAGAAATTTCAAGTACCAGTAAGTCTACTGATGTTTGCTAAGCTTCTCTTTATGACTAGAAAGCCTTCAAGAAAAACGTTTAATTTTAATCAAACTTCACTCAAAAATCTTGCGTATTGAACAGAAATCCAAAGATGCCAATCGAAGATCGGTCACCCAGGTATTGCAGCAACTCCCGCCACACGGCACCGTGAATCACCGCACTGTTTAACACCTCCGCTGCCCCAACAGTGCAGTGCAGTGACCCTTACATTGTTAAGAACGGTTTCTTTGCATTGTAGATAGTTTGTGACTTCAGTCTCTTATTAATCAGTGTTGTGAATAAACGTTTCTTTGCGGTTTGGCTGGTTTGGGGCTTCATACTCTTACCGTGTTTGAGTGTGAGTAAAATTATGGTACATTACACTTTGCAACAAAGAATATTTCTCTACGATACATACGTGAAGAAGAAGTCGTTTAAAAAGTGTCGCAGTAAATTTCGTCGCGAATTTCCTGGCGCTTTACTGCCAGCTAAATCAACAATTCTGCGTCTGGTTAAAAAAGTAAGAGAAACGGGTTCATTTTTTAACAAAAAGAGACTGTCGGTCAACCGTATTCTCACAGAGGAGAAAATTGACGATATCGCTTTTCGACTAGAACAGTCACCCAAAAAATCATTAAGTCAGTTAGGGCAGCGTGTGTCTCGAAATATGTTCAGAAGATGTTAAATGTGCATTACACAAGAGGGTCAACACTTCCAGCATCTTTTATAAGGTAAGCTAATGAATTACGTCACATTTAAATGCTTAGCACACAAGTTTATGAAGCGTAATTATTATGAAATAGTCCGCGGCCGACGGTCGAACAATGCCGGAAGCTGACCGCTCGCTCGCCGGGAGCAGTTTCTTCCTTGTAGCGCTAACAGTGGGTTGCGTTTCCCGGCGAACGCCCTGTACCTTAGATGTGTTGGTTTATAAATCTTAAAAGTACTTGAAAGCCAATATTTCGATGACACGTCTTTCGGATATGACAAGACTTAGAATTAATCATACGCATTATGCGTCCAAGTTCAGTAAATATTATGGCATGTATAATGGCCAAGTCAACAGATTTTTTTAAACAATTTTAATTCATCACCGAGAGAAACAATTCTTTTTCAGAAAGTGTAGTGAATATACACTGTAAAGCGTAGACTTGGCTCAGAACAAGATCTCATAAGTTTTTTTTTTTTTACTGCGCAAGCACGAGACTTATCCTAGTTTTACAAGAGATGATTTTTTGGGATCAACGGCGGCACTGCCTACCCTTTTCTCGAAGCGATTCGGGTTAGTTGTTAACCTCAATTTCTTCCGTAGTATTCATGCTACATGTCTCAAATTTCTGTTATGCATAGATATCAGCAATCTTAGCAAACGTACTAAATTTTATTTTGGTACTGTTCTTAGTTCGGACGATATTCGTTCGCAAACTTCGGCGATTTTGTCACTAACTCACTGATGATCATCAAAACTATAAGGCACTTCCCGTAGCCATAGAAAGCTGAAATTTGGTACACAGATAAAATTTTACCCATATATTACAAGAAAAGTCTGAAATTCGTAAATTTCTATATTACCCTTACCTACCCCTAACGTGAAATCACTTTCTACCCTAATAACTTTATATACATCAGATTTTCACTGTGGACTAAGCTTACTATGTTTAACTAATGTGTTAAATTTTACTTCTTACCTTTTATAACTTTGGAAGTTATTTAAATTCAAAATTTTATTTCGACAACACCCCGACATCAAAATTTCACTGTACTTCCGGTAATCCTAGAAACAAGTAATTTGGTACACATATAAAGTTTCATCCCTAAATCATAAGAAAAATCTAATATTGGAGTTTTTCCTCGTATTTATTCAACTACAATCTCAAACATGAAAAATTCTGGGCCATATTTGCGGCTTAATTGCTTCGCTCCGGATGAAGCTGTATTCCTGAGAATTTTTTAATGTGTAGAGATCAGCAAGTTTAACTAATATCTTAAATTTTACTTTGTTCCTATGCTTAGTTTGGAAGTTACTAGTAATTTATTTATGGTGGTAGTTAAACCAGCGGCAATCTGCATTGCTCGGCTACGGCGCACACCCAATGTTTTCAGAGAGTGGGGCATTGTTGGTAATGTATATTGATGTCTTTAGTTCTGAAATATTCTTAATCACCGATTTTCAACTGTGGAACATAACATTTAATCAGCGATTCGGAATAAGCGATAAACTTACAAAAAAAAGAGATAAAAAAAAATTCTTGTAAAAATAGGCCAAGTCTCGTGTCCATGTAGTGGCAAAAGTTATGAGATCTTCTTCTGAGCCAAGTCTACACTTTACAGTGTGTATTCACTTCACTTTTAGAAACAGAATGGTTTCTCTCGGTCTCATAGATCGATTATTTAGAATAAAAAAATATATGATGATTTGGCCATTATGCACGTCATAATTTTTACTGTAATTGAGGGCATAACATATACTTGTCAAATTCGAAAAAGAGTGAGGAAAAACTTGGTTTTTACCTATTTATAACTTTGATAAAGCAACACATTTAAGGTATTTATATAGGTTAACTAAAACATGGCTCAGAAGAAGATCTCTTAACTTTTTGTCACTACATGAAGACGGGACTAGGCATATTTTTACAAGAGTTGTTCTTGTGGGATCCGATTTTTCTTGGAAGGATTCAGAAACTTTAATACGACGCATATTGCTTCCGCAGGAACAGTCACATTAGGCGCAACAGGTTGAAGCGCCAGCGACGCGTAGTTCGCAGAACGGCCGCTTGGCGCGCCACCAGCGGGGGCGGCCATTACCGCGGACACAAGGGCGCCGCGCGAGAGTCTTTTGTTTATTAAGCGCGCGAAACAAGAGACTGCCGAGAGGCGCTGAGAGACGGAATATAACGAGCTAGCGGCGAAAAAAGGAAACGGAGAAAAATGAGAGACGGAAGGGTTTAATTCCGTATTACGGCGCGCGCAAGAAGGCAAAAATGGATGCGAGCCGGAAAAAAAAAAAAAAAAATGAAACGTAAAAGGTGACTCTAAAAGAAGGAACCAACATAACCTCTCAAATATAATTACCAAGTTCTGATTTCCCACTTTAATTTCTTCATTTTGAGAAAAAAAAAAAGACATTAGTTGTATCAGAGCTAAGTGAGAAATTAATTTGCCTCGCCATTCGAGCGATATTCTAAAACACGCAACAGACTGTATAATTAAGTTTTCTTTTTTAGCTACAAACGCACATATATAAACACAACTTAATTTCCAGAGTAGCAAACGAATGTGTTTACTCCAATCTACACCGTTTTATACTATTGGTTAAAAGAAATTAAACGCACACAAACTTTTGAAATTAAAATTCACTTCACTCCCGGTACCCACCACACTGTTAAGAAGATTACACACTGGTTCATGAAATTATTATGAATAACTATTAACAGAGTTTTCATTTAGACTTTTTGCGATGTGTAAATTTCATTCAACCTAACGTAAAAATATTGCCGATTCTTTTTTTTTTTTTTTTTTTTTTTTTAAATACGATACGATTGAACAACTAATTATTTATTCGAAAATTTGGAAAAATTAAGAATTTAAATTATCAAATAAGTTCGTAAAGCAACGTGAAAAATTCATCATTTTAATACGAACAGGAAAAATTCTACAAAAAAGTGTTCAAGTTTTAGTTTCGATATTATGCAGAAACTTTGATCATGATTCTATCTGAGGTTTGTAATGTAGTATTGCAGTAAACTTGTGTATCAAGTACGGTAAATATCTCAAACTATTCAAGCGTTAATCTTTGGTATTACGTTTTTCGGACTGTATTTCAGAAAACTGAAGCAACAACTAAAACTTACGCTGCAAAAACAAAAGAAAAAAAAAAGATTATAAAGAGTGGTGTGTCAATCTGTGTGGTAGAATGATCTTTGGTGGATATGTTTTGAGGTTATGAAAGGTGTGTTTGTCTGTGATGCAGTGTGATCTTTGACACCTATCTGTTCTCGGTGTGAACGAGTTACCATTTCTCGTCCCATTCTCCAGTCACGTAGAAGATATATCGCATATTATAATCTAGAAACGTAAGCTTTCAAACTATGACAACTCCACCCAAATTCTGTAGTTTTTGTGTGAATTCTGGACATTCAGACAGCAACAAATAGCCTGATCATTGATATATATATCTAGGAACTATCAAAAACATATTTCTCAACCAATAGGTAAGCTACATTTTTTTGCTTATGGCTTCGTCAATGTCATTACGTTATTCGGGGAAAGGAACTGGAAGGAATTCGGTCATGGTCTTTTCAAGGAAGCATCGCAGCATTCGTCCTGAATGATTTGGGGATACCATTTAAAAGCCAAATCTGGATGCCTGGACGGGGATTCGAACCCGCGTCCTCTCGTACTGAAAGCTACCATAAAAATGGCGGATATGCATTGAAAATGGGGGAGGATATATATGAAAATTAGAACATGTAAACAGATTATTCTATGTTTTTATTCGCACAGCAAGACATTTCACAGAGATGTTGATATGCTGTGTGCATTTTGTTCAGGTTGGTTGTATTCTGTTGAGGTCAGTGACAGTTTGTCGTACATACAGTGCGTTTTAAATTTTCCTAACTGTTTAGTAATATGCTGCAAGTATTTTGATGCGTACCAATTACACTAAACAAATAAATATTTGCTACCAAAGTGCGGTTCTACTTCTCATTATATAACAAGCATTCAACCTTTCTATTCATCGTAATAATAATAATACTAATAATATATTCAGTGGAACTTTTCTAATTCGAAAAAACCGAGCGTGGGGGGTGAGTGGTTAACGCTCTGGCCTCGCATTCGAGAGGACGCGGGTTCGAATCCCCGTCAGGGCATCCAGATTTGGGTTTTCCATGGTTTCTCCAAATCACTCCAGGCGTCTCCCGGGATGCTTCCTTCAATAGCCGAATTCCTTCCCGTTCCTTGTCCCCAGTCCCATCCCGCCTCGAATGACCTTAGCCTTCGACAAGGCGTAGAACCGTAAAAAATAAAAAAAAAATGGTGACAGAAATATGTTGGAAATTGATTCTCTTCAAGAGACAGGTTCGACGGTAGAATGATAGCTTTCCTGTCATATTATGCCGACTCGGTGTTGTTTGGGACCAATCCTTCGTTACCAACAACTTTCTATATTCAATTCTGAAAAAGAAATTCTTAATCCACGCGAACGAAGTCGCGGGTATCAGCTAGTTCCATATAAATTCTCACCAGACGATCGTAAAAATTAGTAAAATGACACAGTGCTTCCGTACAACCGTAAAATACAGCACCTTCCCGTAAATTTTACGGGAAAACCGTAAAAGTTGGCAGGTATGTTATAGCCATAACACCGTCACGACCTTAAACCTAGTTATATACAGGGTTATTCAAAACGAAAGAACAGTTTTTGTTTTTTTATTTCTCGCAAACTATAAAAGACAAAAATACGTGCGATGCGTTACTGGATAGAGGGATGTTCAACGTTTGTAACCACCGCCTGATAGTTCTATTCGCGGCCACCAACGGCGCTGTCATCTGTTTAAGAGGAAATGACGACGCAACAGGAAAACTCATTTTGACTGCAAAAGTTCTTAATTTGACGCGGGATTAATTTCCTAAAACGCCAATTGCAAAAGACAAAAAGTAAAGTAAAATTAAATTCCCGAAAAAGCAACACTCGTCTCCCCTCTCCTTTAGAAAAATAAAAATGTTGCCACCATTAATATAAACTTTTCTTCTTTTCGTTATGGCCAGCTAGGGATCACGTGCCAATTTCAATTCCTCTCCTGTTCTTTCCAGTACTCCTTCATTATTGCACTGTGCTTTCTAAAAGACTTTGCAGCTGGCACGTGTTGAGAGGTGACAATTGGGCCTTCCTCAATCATAAACACGCTGTTTCTCGAATTGCATTCTCTTTCTCTCTTCAGACCATTTTGCACCCGTTTTCTTCTCCTCTCTACCTTGGAATCCTGACATATTCGAAAATTGCTTTCGAAAATTTTCTCTTTCCATAACATCCTGTTCATTGATATTATTTCTTTTCAAATCTTTATTAATCTCTTGAATCCCGGTTATAGATGAAAATTTTCTGCCAAAAATATTTGAATATCTTTTTTGTTAGCCTGGTGTCATCCATGCGATAGATTTGTCGAAAAAATATCATTCTCCTTTTTCTGTTTGATTCTATTAGGTTTTCAGTGTTATGATATATTTCCTCATTAGTTCTTAACTTCCATTGTACTGTATTTGTCAATCGACCCAAAATTTTCCTTATAATTCTCCTTTGCAATACTGCAAGCTTATCCAGTTTATAATTTAATACCAAGCATTCACTTGCATAGACAATTCGGTTTCACCACTGTATTATAATGTCTTACTTTAAGCCTTTTAGACGGGTACTTTTTGTTGTAAAAATTCTTAGTAATACCATACGCTCTTTCCATTTTTCGTATCCTTTCTTCTACTGCAAATTTTTCTAATCCATTTTCTTGAATTATCTCCCCTAAATAATTGAAATTCCATCCCTTTTCAATTCGGCCAATATGTGTCATTAAAAATTGTGGAGAAACTTTTAATGCTTGTAATGAATTTAGTTTTTTTTCCACTTTTATTGTATTTATAGTTTGTTGGAAATAATGATGAAAAATCTGCGCCATCTTTTTTAATAACCCTGTATATTGGGGCACAGTGGTTGCACGAAACAGTATTGAAACTGTTTTGGTTTATCTCTGAAATTTACCTGCACACATTTTTGCACCACCCTGTATATTGCGAGCTGTATCTTCCAGCAGTTGGTACCACTGCGCACCACAAGAGGAGCCAACCTGCAGAAATTAAGTTTCCCAACGCGTCAGCAACGCGAAGTTTAAACGTGTTTTGACGCGGGGCTAATTTCGTAAAACGGCAATTACAAAAAACAAAAAAAATAACGAAGTAACATGAAATTCCCCACCGATGTTACAAAAGCAACACTTGTCTCCCTGCTAAATGGCTTTAGAAAAATAAAAAATTCTGTCGTCAAATTGCGTAATCCGTTTTGGTAACACGCCTACCATCCATTTAACATTCTGGAACAAAGAACTCCACATAAAGTGGGAAGCGTATAATTTAGAAACTGGCTTTGTTTCTGCAGTAACGTATTGTTGGATCGCCCATTAACCTGTTAATTAACAAGTTTACTGTTAAACGATAACGCAACAGAAATTTCCACTTTATATCGTCAACACAGGTAATGAAATTTACTGATCTGTCCCCTGTTTTAACTTTGTTTATATAATTCTCTCACGACAAAACACAGCTCCGAGCGAACATTAATGGATGGATGAGAAATAAAAATACGAAATATTCTGATACTCATCACAGCCAGTTTAGGACACTGACTTTTGCCTCTAAGTTACACTGATGTGCCAAAACATGACCACGTGCTTATTAGTGTGTAGGTCCATCTTTGGAGCGCAATACAGCAATGATTCGGAGTGGCATGGATTCTACAAGTCCTTGTTAGGTTTCCGGAGTTGTCTGGCACCAGATGTCTACGCACAGGTCACGCAATTCCCTTAAATTACGGGCCGGTGGTTTGTGGGCGCGGCGGCTGGGAACGAGCATCTTGGAAACGGCGAGGCTGGGTGGGATAGGCGGCGATCTGTGGCAGATCTGACAGCAGAGTACAATGCTGGTGCAGGCACAAGTGTTTGGGAGCACACTCTGCTGTCAGATCTGCCACAGATCGCCGCCTGTCCCGCTTTAAGCCTCCGACCTCCACGCTCTGTGATGAGGCGTGGACGTCCACCACCTTGTCGCCCAGTCGTGGTTTCACCGTCCCTCAACCACACTGCATAGATGCTCACTACAGTAGCACGCGAACAGCCGACCAGCCTCGCCGTTTCCGAGATGCTCGTTCCCAGCCGCCGCGCCCACAAACCACCGGCCCGTAATTTAAGGGAACTGCGTGACCTGTGCGTAGACATCTGGTGCCAGACAACTCCGGAAACCTAACAAGGACTTTCCGAATCCATGCCACGCCGAATCGCTGCTGTATTGCGCTCCAAAGATGGACCAACACAGTAATAAGCAGGCGGTCATATTATTTTGGCTGATCAGTGTCACTGTTCGGTAAATTTTCAAAATGTCATCAAAAAATACGTTATTTGTCGAGAAAAATGTACCCGATATCCTTCCAAATCATACATAGTATTTCCTTGTCAAATTTTATCACGATCGTTTGGTCGTAAAAACGTAAGAAAAAGTATTTATTTGGCATTTGTAATATTACTAGTACAAATCAACAAACGGATATCAGTAATAATTTTTTTTCCAAATCTATTAGTGAAAGTTGCTCCCTGAAAAGATATATTTTGAGAGAATAATTGGTTTTTGTCAGCTGTTTGGCGTTTTAAAGAGCACTCTCTTAATGCATTGTTTATGCGAAGGCAAAATATCTGGCCACCCTTTGCCGTGGAGAAACAGTCCCAGGAAATCAACTAGACAACCTAGAAGGGAACTAGGAAAGAACTACGGTAACGCCAAAAAAAAAAATCTTTTTGAGCTTTGCGGCATAATAAAATAAGATTCTTGTTTCTATCTGAATTCTACTGCAAGCGTTGGTAATGACCCTGTATACAAGCTAAGGTATCCCTGCGAATTTTCCAGGCAGTTCCTGTTTACCTGTAATATTCAGACGATTATAGGGCTCGTACAAAAGAGAGGTAACGAGGGAATTGAAGGGAATTAGGTCGTCATGGCAACCGCTCAACCGCCCCTTTATTCCCGATAGGAACAAACATAGCTGTTTAGTGTACCAACATTACGGCACGATGGATTTGTTAGCCAAGTTAAGCTGCCAGTACGTAGAGAATGGGACACGGCTACATACTCACGGCAAAAATATCGTGTTCACGTCGTAGCTAGACGAAGAATAGATAAATATGGATTTTTTAAATGGAATTACGCCTTGTCAACGTCGAGGTAATTAGGGGTGGGAGAGGTCTGGGACAAGGGACGGGAAGGAATTCGGCCATGGCCATTTTGAAGCAAGCATCCCGGTATTCGCCTGGAGTAATTTGGGGACACCATAGAAAAGCCAAATCTGGATGCCCGGACGGGGATCCGAACCCACGTCCTCTCGAATGCGAGGAAAATTGTATCAATGGAGGCTATCCTCACAGTACGGCCATGAAAACAAGACGTTTCGCCCTCTAGCTATGCCGTCATCTTCTGTTGTGTTTCTTCCCGTTAACTGAAGGTCAGTTGTGGTGTGTTCTAATGCTTTTAGCGATCCTGCAATGTATGCTTCTGCTTTGCTAAGGGCCGTGCGATTAGTTGGCGAATGGTGTACGGCGAATATTGGAGTTGGTGATTAGTAGTAGGATGATAGGAAAACCGGCTCACCTGTAGCAACTGTCAGCTGAAACAGGTACCGAGCAAAACACTTACAATGTCTTACGGAACTATTAGAAATGTTGACATGTGTCCAAGAAAGAAACAAACGTATCAAAAAATGTACTGATTCTAGAAAACGCCCACTGTTTGTCAATATCTATGCGATATGTGGTGCTTCTACCTAGCGGTAAAACGACCACTCCATATCGACGACAGCGAAGCCCAGCGGCTTGGCTCTGAACTATCTCATTTTGTTGCAAGAACCGTTTATTTGAGAACTGAAATATATAGCAGTAATGTGATCGAGGCCCGAGTGAAAATATCGGTATGTGGTGATACTATCTACCGGTAATGGATCACTCCTCATCGACGGCAGCGAAGCGTAACGCATAGCTTTAATTTTCATAAAGTTCTCTTTTAGAACTTGGATTTCAAAAAATTCCTTTCTAAATGATTCTACTAAAGAAGAGAACTTAAGTTTTTAAAACGATTTATCGATTTTTGTTAGGGATGAAGGGAGACATATGACTATTCACCAAAAAAAAAACACCTTTTAGAAATAACGTACTATATGATACTATTAAAATCTTATGAATATAAAATTTTCGTCAATACTAATAGAAGCCTCCTCGGAAGATGACC
>JARYHS010009358.1:0-141362 GCA_031002005.1 Vandiemenella viatica
GTTATCCAAAGCTGGAACCATATGCAGTGCCATCAATTTTACCAATTTGCCAGGATACTTGACATTAGCTGGATTCATATGCAGAAGATGATGTGATGCAGAAAGTGACAATTTTCAAAAAGCTGTGGCAAGAAGCTTAGAAGACTACAGGAAATATGAAGAGCACAGTGTCATTAACAATTTGGGAGACACATGTACTGTAAATATTTTTCAGGTGCTAAACAAGAAACAGTGGTTCTGTAGTCAGTGTGAACAAAAGGTAGTGTTGTATTTTATTGATGTTAGTAACGAAATAACAAACATTCTTGCTTCTGTAACTGTTAAGACAGATTTAAGTGTGTTTGTTTCTGTGCAAAGATACAAAATTCTCCACCATAAGTGCCCAATGAATACATAGCAGTAAAGTCCAAACATGTGTTTGACAGTATGATTTAAATATGTTGAGTCAATAGTGTCTAAAGAAGACCCCTTAAACAAGTAGTTGTTAAAATATAGTGAATTTGCTACAGGATAATTTTACAGATGAAAGATATTCACAACTTCAAATGATAAGCTAATTGAACAAATTCAGTTTCTATCTAAAAATGAAAGCAGGTCATATGTACAGTGGGAATACATTATTACTGGCAGCTACTCTGTATGTTTATTCACCATCAGCATGTGCTACTTTGCATAAGATTGGTTTTCTATATTTGCCACTCCATGCAATATCAGAAAGCTGGTAGGTAAGTTTAATTGAAAATAGTTTAAATATAGATGGTAGTGTAGGGTATTTGAAGATTAAGAAGAAATTTTTGAAAGATCATGAACTTATAGTAAATGTGCTCTTGGATGAAATTTACATTGAACCTTGTTTGATCTTTAAGGGTGGTACAATTTATGGTGGTAGTCAGACTAACAGTAATGTTGCTAAAACAGCTCAGGTTTTCATGATATCCAGTGTCTTCAAAATTCAAAGATAGTGTTACTATCATACCTGTTAACAACAGTTAAAATAATGTTATTACATGTACTTAATGAAGTAGAAAAGTTGAAATATCCCTCCCAAATAACTTCATTATAGAATATGATTATGAAAAGCTGACAGTACCCAATGGAACTGCTGTTCTAATGACAAAGTGCTTGGTATGTTAATGTATATTAGATATGTCTTCAAATAATTTCATTGGTGATATGCATCGAATTTCTGTTTTGCAAAATCTGCAGCCTAACGCGATGTAAGAATTTTTAAATTTTGCAAATTCATTGTATAAATGGAGGAGTGAAGTTTTAAAACAAGTACATGATATAAGCTTTACTTTTCTAGTGACTGAATTTGTGGCTTGTTAGACATGCAACCTGGGCCACAATGACAACTGAAACATTATTAGTAATTTAAGCAGCTTTAATATGTGCCATTTAAGTCATGTCATGTATTGCAGTACAATGATAATGCTGCAAAAAAGTAGAATATACTGTTTTACAAACTGATGGTTGTGTAATTTCTTCAGTAAATAAATATGTAAATACCATAGTCAATGTTTTTTTTTATTAACTCCCATTTTTCCTAAATGAAATTTTTTTAACTATAAAGAACCTTATAAACAATAAAATAATATATAGATGATGTTACCTGTAAGTTTTTAAGCGTATGAGTAGTGCAGATTTCGAAGCATGTTAATTTAATATTTTGACATGTGCACTTGAATATCCGTGTGTGTGTGTGTGTGTGTGTGTGTGTGAAAATTGGAGTGGTGAGACTAAATCTGAAGTACAATGTTTGACAAAAACTGATGTAGTGAAGCACAAATAAGGTTACCAGATGATGGTCTTCAAAAAACAGGACATTTATAGATTAATACTAAATTCTGCAAAAGTGTTGTGAGTTTCTCAACATTTACGGATGTTGCATTAAGATAAATTATAACTACACACTTAATAAATAAAAATATTTAAGATATGCATAATTCACTATACTTTTTGCAAATGAAACGTCTACAATAGGTAGTATATTACTTCATTTTATTAAATCATGCAACGTTACAACAATTTGTGGCACATTTTAATATAAACTACAAAAAATCATTAGTACATTCCTCATCTTCATCATTATTCCCTGAAGTACTCAGATATTTCTTTGATGAACCAATTTCTGAGAGTAATTTCTTATTTTCCAACAAATAATTATAAAACTGTACACAAGATAAATCCTTATAATTATATTGCACACTTATAATTCCCTTAACAGACTCAACACTGAGTCTATTTCTATCTTTGGTCCACTGACTGTTTGATAATGAAAAAATCCTTTCTACACTAGCATTGTGGCTGGGAATAGCAAAGAAAAACTCCGCAATTTTTAGTAGTTCTGAGAAACAAGCATCATTCTTTGACTCTCGGAAATATTTACATCAGATATCATTTGACAACTGATCTGTATTAACGTTAGCCTGGTTTGTCAAAAATTTCTGAAAGTTGCAAAACTGATCAAAGCACTTTACATCATCTATTTTAATATTAAGTTTTTCATTTAGGTACAGAATTGTTTGTTCCACATCTCCCCAATTTGGAGAATTCTTCAGACCCATCCATTTAAATACCAAAAACTCTTGATACTGAACCAACCATTTCTTAAGATAAGTAATTGTTGCATCATAAACATGTACTATTTCTCCTTCTAGCATATCACATTTAGAACCATAACCTTCATCCCGTTTTTTTTTCTCAAAATTTCTTTTGTTTTAAAGATTTGAAATTATGGATTTTTCTTTCCAGAAGAGCATTCAACACACCCTCAAGAATATGTATCATTTCTACCAGTGAATTTTTCTCTTTTCTAGGGGCAAAATATTATGTTGAATTAATGACATAAGAGAATGAACAAACCATAATCGTGCTTCACTAAGCTCATCTTGGAAAAACATTTTAATCAGAATTGGAATTTCACCCTGAGAACTGAAATATGATTTCAGTGCTGGATACATCTCAATTAGTCTCGTAATGCAAGGAAAAAGGGACAGCCACCTACTCTTAGAATGACACAATATTTCCCTATATTGTACATCTACAAATCACAAAAGTCCTTAAGACTTTCAGTACGTACTGTGTACACAGAAAAATAATTAAATATTTTTAATACTATGGAATCAACATCTAATGTGAGTCCTGCATCAATACCATGTTGAATGCAGTTTATGTAAAACATGAGCAGGGCAGCCTAATCCTGCTAATCTATCATTTAAATTGTTTTCAGATGGGCGAAAACATTATTTCCTGACCTCTTACCAAGTCCACTAATCCCACCAAAATTTGTATTTGTATTGTCCCCAGAAGAAGCAACACATTTATTATTGATTCCTCAAACTTCCACGGCCATCTTTGTTCATGATTAATTGACTTTCGGGTTTTGCCGAGTTGTTTATTTCATTACCTCGTTTAGAGGTAATGAAATAAACAACGCGGCAAAACCCGAAAGTCAATTAATCATGAACATTTATTATTAATACCTCTACTTCTAGGAGTATCACATATGTAAGATGCAATCGTTTCAGATTTTTCATTTGGACTACTTTTAAGTTCTATCACTTTTGTTTGAATTCCCCAGATTTAAGGTCATAGTATTGAATTAGAATTGGAAACAGTTTCACAGAACCATGGTTACTGCCGTCTGTTGCAACACCAAAACATGAAATACACTCCAAAGCGTCAATAGAAGCATTAACAGAATGAGGTGACAATACAGAATTAATAATGGCTTCTGTTTCAGTGCGAGCACATGACATTTGTTTCGCTATATTTGAGTCTATAAATAACACTTTCTGCAGTTTTCCAGTACAGTCCATTGATTTAAAACTTTGATGATGCTTGACTGTGTGAAAAGATAGGGTGCCTTCAGCTGCATGGACCAGATCATTAATTTTGGAATCCTTTTTTGCAAAAAATTGTCAACTTTGGATGAAGATGCTGCAGTACGTATCCGCGTTTTGTGTTTTTCAGTGTTTTTGTGAGCTTCTAGGTCTAGCCCCCCCCTGCAAATTAATAATTGTGCGTGTTATACGTTATTCAGTGTAAGAAAATCTGAGCTATTACACGCAAATTTCCAGTGTCATAAGATATTTACGTAAAATCGGTCCCATGGTTATAAATCTTACCTTTATTAGCAACTGAAACAAATGTTCCTTTTTTTTAATTTTTTTATTTTTATACATTCATTTTCCATTGATCCCAATATAAGAGACTGGCTCTGTGGGATGTGAAAAGTTTTCAATTTACAGATAAACAGTTGCATAACAAAATAATAAGTACACCACTAGCTGTACAGTCATAGTATATGGTACATTAAACACTTCCATTACAAAATAATACATACACCAGAAGATGTACAGTCATAGCATACATGGTACATTAAAAAAAAAAATCCATAACAAAATAATACATACACCACAAGATGTACAGTCATAACATATATGGTACCATAAATAATTATGTAACAAACTAAATACATACACCAGGAGCAGTCATAGCATACATGGTAAATTAATTATGTGAACTATATTTACACAAGATACTGGCAGTTATTTTTAGATACCTTAGAAATAAATTCTTCGACAGAGTAGAAGGAGTTGTCAATTAAAAATTCTTTCAATTTTTTCCTGAATTTATTCTTATCATCTACTAGACATTTAATATGTGTTGGGAGCATATTGAAGATATGTATCCCTGAATATCGGACCCCTTTTTGAACAAATGACAATGACTTGTAAGTCTTGTGAAGATCATTTTTACTTCTAGTGCCATAATTGTGTATTTTACTATTTGTTTCAAACAAAGTATAATTTGTGACTACAAAGGACATTAATGTGTATATATACTCAGATGCTAATGTTAAAATCCCTAACTTCTTGAACAGCTCTCTACATGAAGTTCTATTGCTAACCCCACACATAATTCTTATTACACGCTTTTGGGCTCTGAACACTTTGTCTCTATGGGTAGAATTGCCCCAGAATATTATTCCATATGACAATAAGGAGTGAAAATAAGCAAAATAAACTAGCTGTCTCATACGGAGATCACCTAAAGCTGAAATTGTACGAATTGCAAATGTGGCTGCTCCCAATCGCTTTAGTAAATCAGAAACATGTACTTTCCAATTTAAATTATGATCAATATACAAACCTAGAAATTTCACACTATCTACCTCTTGAATGGACTGGCCTGCACATTTTATGTCTATGTCAGGTGTTAATCTGTGTGATGTACTGAATTGCATATACTGAGTTTTATCAAAGTTTAAAGACAAGCCATTAGCTGTAAACCATTTATTAATCAGTTCAAAGACATAATTTGAAATATATTCTGTAGATAAATCTGGAGTGTTTTTAATTCCTATGTTTGTGTCATCTGCAAATTGGACAAATTTTGAGTTTTTAGATGAAACACAGGGTAGATCATTTATATATATATTAAAAACAATAGTGGCCCCAATATAGAACCCTGAGGTACTCCACATCTGATTAATTTCCACTCAGAAAACAGTGGACCTCTTAAGGCAGCCTTAAAATTCTCCATTGACACTTTCTGTTTTCTATTTAGAAGGTAAGAACTAAGCCATTTATTAACAATGCCATCTATACCATAATACTTAAGTTTCTGTATCAGAATTTTATGATCTACACAGTCAAATGCTTTAGATAAGTCACAAAAAATTCCCACAGGGATTAATTTATCATTTATTCCTTCTAAAATATTGTCAGTGAATGCAAATATAGCTTGTTCTGTTGAATGACCCTTTTGAAAACCAAATTGTGATTTGGTTAGAATATTATTATTTTTTAGATGTTCATAAACTCTATTGTACATTGCTTTCTCAAAAACTTTGGAGAAGGCTGTTAGTAATGAAATTGGTCGGTAATTCGATACGACTGCCTTATCTCCCTTTTTATAGAGTGGTTTCACTACAGCATACTTAAGCCTGTCTGGAAAAGTACCCTCAAGTAAAGATATATTAAATAGATAACTTAGTATATTACTTAATTCTGTGGAGCACAATTTAATTAACCTGCTGGAAATCCCATCATAACCACTTGAGTATTTGCTCTTAAGGGATTTGATAATTTTTCTTATTTCTTCTGGAGTAGCTAATTTTATAGACATAGAGTTAAATTTTTCTTGGAAGCCTTTTTTGACAAAATCCATACTGTGTGTCACTGAGCTATTAGCAGACAACTTATAAGCAACAGATAAAAAATGTTTATTAAAATTATCAGCAATTGAGAAATTAGATTCTACTGAATTTTCTTTGACAAAAATATCATTACTTGTTTGATTACTCTTTCCTGTTTCCTTTTTACAATGTCCCATATTGTTTTAATTTTATTTTCAGAATCATGAATTTTATGTTTGTAGTACATACTTTTAGATTCTTTAATAACCTTTTTCAGTATTTTGCAGTACTGTTTGTAATGTGTTTTAACATTAGCATTCTCACTGTTCCTAGAGGCAATATACAACTTCCTTTTATTAACGCATGATGTTCTAATGCCAATAGTTATCCAAGGCTTTTGTTCTTTTTGAGAAGCACGACACTTTTTCAAGGGGAAGCAACTTTCAAAGAAACTTAATACAATGTTACTAAAAATGTTGTATTTTTCATCCATACCTTGAGCACTGTATACCTGTTCCCAGTTTGTGGTATTCAGGCATTTTCTAAAACAAGTAACTGACTCATCATTTATTACACGCTGAAGTTTAAAGACATTACTCTTAGTGCTAGTTCCTATTGAAGTGTTGATGGTTAGTAACTGGGCATCGTGATCCGAAAGTCCATTGATGGATGGCTTGATGGTATAACTGAATTTTGAGGTATCTAGGAAAACATTGTCTATAGCTGAGTGACTATTATTCATTATTCTAGTTGGAAAATTAACTACCTGAGTTAAATTGAATGAACTGACTAATGATTCTAACATGACTTTACAGGGTAAGTTATTTAGAAAATCTACATTAAAATCACCACATACGACTATGTTGACTTCTTTTCTGCTTAAAAATGTTAATAAGAGTTCAATTTGGTTCATAAAAACAGAAAAGTTTCCCGATGGTGCTCTATATACTGTTACTATTATGAAAATTTCATTATTAAAACATAGCTGTGTAGCACAGGCTTCAAAATGTTGGTCAACACAATATTTGCTAATACTTATATCCTCAAAACTATAACTATTTCTAACATAAGTGACAACTCCTCCTTTCTCCAAGTTCGTTCTACAATAATGAGAAGCTAAATTAAAATCAGTTACATTTAACATACCTATTCCTGCAGTTATATGGTGTTCAGACAAGCATAAAACATCAATTCTATTGATATCATTTAATTCATTTATGTGGACTAGCAATTCATCCACTTTATTTGCTAACCCTCTGATATTCTGATGTAATAAATTAATTCCTACACAATTTTTAATTTTGGTATCTGAAAACTCATTATTGTTTAAACTAATTTCTTTCAAAACTCTCTGCCTAATACATGATCCTAATCTAAAAAAGGAGCTGCCCTAACACCATTAACAACAGGTATCTTTTCATGTGAATTTGTGGCCCCAATTAATTGTTTTGCTATGAGATCAGAAAGAACCCCCTTCCCTCTACTATTAAGGTGTAGGCCATGCCTAGTATAATCCCACCTATCAATAGCATCTACAGGTACCAAGCCCATGCCAGAGCCAATATCAGACATGAGATACCGTTCCAGTTCCAGATTCACTCGCCTCACAGCAGAGTTCATCTGTGGCCGATCATAGCGTCTCAAGACCGACATCACACTGACCCGAGTGTGGCACGTTGCTTCTGCTATTTTCTCCAGGTCATCTCTGATACTATACCTATTATTCCTGCCCAAACTATTTCCCGCTCCTCCCACTATCACTACATGATCCTCATCTGTGAACTCCTTACACAAAGAACCTATATCTTCTACTACCTGACCAAGACTAGCACTAGGTTTGAAGAAACTCATGACCTGGAAACCTGATCCTAATTTTTCCTGTACCAATGGCCCAACACCTCGTCCATGGCTACTACCTAGCAGCAAGACTTTCTTTTTCCCTAATCCCTGCCTACCAGACTTAACTACACAGTTTTTCCTACAAGTCTGCTGCTTTTTACCTACACCTACAACTACAGAAGGCTCATCTCTGTCTAACTCTGGCAAACCTATTTTTCACCCCAACAACAAAAGAATCAGAAGCCCTTCTTGTTCTAATTGCCCTTTTCCCTGTCACCAGTTCCCAACCATCTCTGTTTCCCTCCCTGCGCAGCCTGTCCAACTCCCTTCTAGCCTCTATCAGTTCAGCCTGAAGGGCACTAATCCTTTCCTCCTGCTCCAATATCTTCCTACTTTTGAAACAATCTTTACAAAACCATGGGAGAGCCTCCTCAATTTCCCCAACTTCGACGCCACTACAAATCGCTCCCCAATGAAACCATTTCTCACACCCTTCGCAAAAAATTCCAACCCTCAAAAATCTACGGCAATGTCCACACTTTTCACTCATGATTACAAGAAACTAACAACAACAAAGTACACAATACGAGAAACAAAATTTGTTGAACTTAACCTTACAAAAAATCTGCTAAATTAATTCACAAGTAACCTTTATCTAAATATATTTTCGCTCTATAACAAAAATCTGAACTTAAGCCGAGTGTTCAAAAATGTAAACAAACACAGAAAGTAAACACGGAACAGACCAAAGCACTAAATCACAAATAAATCTTTTTTGCACGAATAAAAACACTCACTAACGCTTACAGTAGTAAAATGTATTACAATTTAGAGTTTCGAATTACTATTACAATAAAAAATAACTATTAACTATATTTATTTATAATTTAAATACACACGTTCGTGCGGTACGTGTTTCCACGGTATTCCAAAGATCCTGATGGGCAGATAAGACATTCTGCCTCTGAGCTAATTCTTCCCGGTTTGAAGTCAGGAAATCGTTTTTATAATTCGTCACTGAAGACACATTTGCGTTTTGGCATGATTTCACTTGAACAGTAAAACTGCTTCACTTCACAACAACCAAAACGCAACTAACAGTAAAGCAGTTGAAAACAATGATTCTAGAAGCCGAGCTGACTACCGAAGTACTTTGCATTGTTGCGTACATAATGTTCTTCACCGGCCGCCCGGCAGCTCGTATTTCACGATAATTGCCTCGCCACCTATTGCTCAGAAATCGTAACTATATCTTGACACAGTGCCGAGACAGAAAAAGGAAAAGTGTATATAAAATATCACATTGTTGGCATAAAGGTTAAATTCTTTAGGGTTTACCATTTTGACAGATGGGAGAGTTTTATTCCCACACTTTCAAGTTCAGGCAGTAGTAAAACGGAACTAAAAAAAAGAGGACATTCCTTGATTTTTCTCAAAACCCGCCCGGACCATTTTTACGGTCCAAAAAAGAGGACATGTCCGGGTAAAAGAGGACATCTGGTAACCCTAAGCACAAAGCAATTATTTACGAATATTTGAGTATTATGAAATTTACTGATGAGATTGAATTTGAAGTAATTGACATAAAAAATCATGTAGTAAGTATAAAGTAATTATTTGTCTATATCTTTGTGCACGTGTGTGTGAATTTAATTTCGCGCAGCGGAAACTGTAAGTACGCGAGCATGTGCGTGGCTGGGCTCTCGGCCGTGGTTCGGCTATAGGCCAGCGATTCTCAAAGTGTGGTACGCGTACCCCTAGGGGTTCGCGGCGAGATTTACGTAATGATGGCAGACTGATTGTATCACGCGTGTGACATGCATCATTTAATACAATGCCTTCAAAGAAATATCGCTCCTTTCACTCGATGTGCCGAATAAGTATTAATAGATAATATGTAAATTTTTGAACGCCAAATTTCTTTCAAGGTTCAAATTCTACATTAGCTATATATTTCCATTATTCGGCACCACTCACAATCGTGTTAGGTTTGGTAACAATAGGGGCGGAAAATAATGCCTCAAGAAAGGGCTACAATGGCTTGAAATTACGTAATAATTTGTGACTGACAAAAAGCGCGCGGCATTGTTTAGTATAGTTGTTTCTCAAGTCAGTGGTACTCTGCGCGCGCACTTATTTCGGCCGGCTGAAATAAAGTTGATAAGTAATTTTGATTAAAAAGTAAGTGAAAACATGAACCAGTGGTTAAAAACCGGATCAATACGCGGAAAATGCCCAGATACTCAAAAGTTATCCAGTTCAGAAACATTGAAAACTTCGTTGAGTCAAATTGTGTCTACGTCTACTGAAAGTTCAATTTCGAAAGAAAATAAGCGGAAAACAAGTAAACCAGAAGAACACTTCATTCCATCGACAAAGAAAAGAAAATATGATGAAGATTATCTGAAAATTGGATTTGTGTGCAAAGAAGACACCCAGTACCCAGAGCCACAGTGTGTAATATGTTCAGAAGTTCTCGCAAATAGCTCGATGAAGCCATCATTGCTGCGAAGACATTTGGAGACAAAACATCAGCAGTACGTAAACAAATCTTTAGATTTTTTTGTTCGAAAAAAGAGGGAGTTGGAATCTTCAAAAAAAACTGTGACACATAATGCAACTACCAACGCTGATTATTTACGTGCGTCTTTCTTAGTGGCATACAAAATTGCAAAGACCGGTAAGTCATACAATATTGCTGAGGAATTAATTTTGCCAGCTGCTAAAGATATGGTCAGTTGCGTGCTAGGAGACTAATTAGCAAAATTGCTGGATAAAATACCACTTTCAAATGACACAATCGCAAGGCGCATTCACGACATGGCACTCAATGTTGAAAATCAACTAGCAGAACGACTGCAAAATACTTATTTTGCAATTCAAGTTGACGAATCAACAGATATTACTGGACTGCAGAATGTACTTAGTTTTGTTAGATATGTACACAGAAACATTTCTGAAGAAGATTTTCTGTTATGCAAGAACTTGGAGACTACGACAAAAGGAGAAGATATTTTCAACGTCATCAATGATTTTTTTGAAGAACATGGCATAGACTGGAGAAGGTGTGTTGGTGTTTCGACTGATGGTGCCAAGGCCATGACAGGTAGGATATCTGGACTAATCACTAGAATTAAACATCTTGCTCCTGAAGCCAAAAGTATGCACTGTGCATTGCACAGAGTGACACTGGCGTGCAACAAAATGCCTGATTAACAGTATTGTCAGAGGTCGTAAAGATAATAAATTACATAAAAGCACGTCCGCTCAACTCGAGACTTTTTGCATTATTATGTCGGGACATGGGCAGTGAACATGTTTCATTACTCTTACATTGTGAAGTGCGTTGGTTGTCAAGAGGCAGGATGTTAGCTAGGTTTTTTGAACTGCGTCATGAAGTCTATTTATTTGTGAAGGACAGTGACTTCAACCTCAAGTTAAGATTTGAAGATGAAACCTGGCTTATAAAGGTGTCATATCTAGCTGATATTTTCTCTTCTCTCAACGAAACGAAAGCTTCTATGCAAGGCTCCACGTGTAACATATTCATTGTGCAGGATAAAATACAAGCCCTCATAAGAAAAATTGAATTTTGGAAAACTTGCATGATATCAGGTGTTATTGAATGTTTTCCTCTTCTGCATGAATTTGTTTCGACCAACACCTTATCACTGGATGCCGAAGTAAAAGCTGAAATTATTGTACATTTGTCTCAGCTCTCTGATGAACTGAAAAGGTATTTTCCAGATATCGGTAATGCTGAAGACTGGGTTTGAAATCCATTTATGGTCACAACCAAAAGCATAAATTCTGGTTTGAGCATTAAGCAACATGAATCATTGCTGGAAATGTCCACAGATCGTACTCTTCATGCTGATTTTAAAAAGATGTCTTTAATTGATTTTTGGGCAGCAAGACAGGAAGAATATCCGGAGCTCTCACGTAAAGCAGTTAATTTCCTTTTACCCTTCGTGACAACTTACTTATGTGAGAGTGGGTTTTCACACCTGGTTATGATAAAAACGAAATACAGGAATCGAATGAATGTCGAATATGAAATGAGACTGAGATTGAGTAAAACTGTTCCTGATATTGACTCGACATGCGACAAAAAACAAGCTCATCTATCACATTAACTGACAACAATCTTCTGTATAAGTGTATTACTTTTATGAAAATAAAAATTCTTATTTTTTTAATTTTTTTTAGGGGGTTCGCCACTATCTGGAAAATTTAAAAGGGTTTCGCGGAGCATAAAAGTTTGAGAACCGCTGGGCTATAGCACTACTCTGCTGACGTCACCAAAGTGCACCCAGGCCTGTATCTTTAGTTGGCCGTGCGACATTTCATTGTGTCTATGTAGAGATACACGAGAATCTTTCAATGCAGTACAGTGTGACGACCATTTTTTAAAAATGCGTTGGGATACTATTTTTGTGCATTAGAGATTAAACAGTGAGGTTATAACAGGAGTCAGACAAAAAAAAGTATTTTAACATACTTTATGACTTTAGTAGATTATAAAGTACGTCTACGCAAAATAAAGTAAATTACTCTATTACAATGTACGGGTGGTAGCCGCAGCTACGATCCACAAATCACTCTTAAGGTAATTTTTTTAAGATTAATTCCGTGAAACAACTGTAGTGATCCTGCCAGCTGATTGATAAGAGCCGACAGGGTAAACTTCCACTGGAGCGGTGGATAAGGACCGATCATAAGAGTCGGCCATGGTTCTGATATGAATATTCGTCGTAGGTCCCTGCTGCAACACCTCACAGGTTATTTTGTTCAGTACATTCAGATATTAACAGTGGAATGGCTGAGGAAGCTAGGATAAATTACGGTAAACGGCAATTACCTATTTACATAAGCAAGGACTGTTGACATACATGAATATTTACATTGTTTAATTGGCTTTGAAACAAAACATTAGGGCTAAGGCCTAGGCGAGCATGTAACTGATGGGCGCCTCGCAGCCCAAACTAACTGGAATATTGATATGGCCAAATGATTGACCCTCTGACTATCCACACCCAGCTATCGCAGCGGAGCCTACTTCAGTAGCAGACGCCAGGCATCATTTTCTCTGCAAGCGCCGCCCTGGCGGCGCCGAGGCCTCCCGGCGTCGGGTGTGGTACATTGAAAGACTTTCGTAGAGAGACAGACTGACCACTGCCCCCAAGGTTTAAATAGAATATCCCCTCCCTATCACAATTGTGGGGAGAGGGCAATACTCCTCGCTAACCTGCTGCATGAAGTCACTTTACCAGCTTGCATTAATGACAAGCGCATGGCAACTGGCGACTTACAGCTTGCTGATTGGCGTTTTACTTCTCAGGTCATAGCTCCTAGTGCTTAACTATTTCATGCTCGCCCGCCCTGGATACTGACTTGAAAATTAAGAAGTTTTTAGGCAAGTGATCGACCTAGTTCACTACACAACCAAGTGTAGGCTATACCTTAAAGGAGACTGATGGTCGCGAAGGAACCCGTCCGTCACACGGCCGTGTTACGGACCAGTGTCGACGAGAGGGGGCCGAGCCGACACTCGGCCGAGTGTTGGCTCGGACGTGGTGCGTTCTAGTGTGGCCCGACCTTAAGGAGAAACCTCATAAACAAAAATAACGGGTTCCAACAAAGCCAAGCTTGGAACTCAGCACTGAAGCGACTCCTCAAATACCAGAGCCAAGGCACAGTGTGCGACGGAGGTGGCTCACAGACTAAAGGTCACTACTCGACGCGTCGGAGCGTACCACCCCAACCACCGCTATCGAAGCGCCGTGGCGAGAGTGGAGGTGATAGGTTGAAGGGTATAAATACCGACCCGGCACGTCCGGCCCAGCAGTCGCGTCCTGGACTACGCTCCTCACGCCGGCCAGCAGACGCATCCTGAAGATGATGGCACGTTACATCGTCGAAAATTCATTCATCCCCGATCAATTGATCTGGCCGCATGCCCAGAGAGATCTTCAAGCAAAATCAACTGATTTGCAAGCCATCCTAAATGAAAATCTGAAGGAGTTAGAAAAACTATTCTTTCAGCGACTATACTACAGTAAACAAATATTGTAATAATTTGGCAATTGCCAATACAAGAATGGAATTGACAAGGCTGAAAATTGCTCTAATACAAACAACAAATGGGAAGCTTTGTGATGTATTAATCAAACCATAGTTGTATTTACAATACTTATAAATTATTCAGAGACCTATAGGTATTGGCTGTTATATGAATTTTCATGTACACTAGAAAATATATATTATTGCTATCAGGCTTCCACAGTTAATGTAGCTTTGATAGGTGAAAATCTAAGAATTATAACTGACATACCCATTGGCATTACCGATTCCATTCTGACCAGGTACACTGTAAACACATTTCAAGTCTTGTGGAAGCATACTTTATACAATAGAAAACCTATAATGTACAACTACTTTGTAGATCTAAAAAATATGCGGTGTTAGATCACAACGATCTCGATAATTCTGCTGTTACTAGCCCTTTGCTTGTACTACACGACTAGTGTTGCCAGGTGCAGGTTGTTAAAAATCGGGACGGAAGGAGAAAAAAAAATCGGGATTCTGGGTTACAAATCGGGACAACCCCAAAAAATATGTTTTTGTATAATTCTCGTTTATCGTATTTTTATGATATATGGAGAACAGAGATATTTCATATAGGTATCTGTTTATCATATAATAAGAAGTTATTAATATTATTGCTAAGTATGTATTATATTAATAGTCAGACTTGTTGACTACCGCTAGTAACAAAATATTATGGAAATAATGTATTTTCAAGTTGAATTTTAAGTATTAATGTATTCTATTAATAAGTTTAAAGTATTTAATTTTTATTAAAATTGTATTTAGGGTTAGATTTCATTGCTTTTATCATAGCTTTTTTTTTTAACTTAATTATTCAGATTCATGCGCCTCGTAAAAGTCTTTAAAAACTTGAGCTCTTTTGGCATAGTATGAAAAACGACTGTGCAGTTTCAGAATGAAATTCTACAAATCAAATTTACTCATACCCAGAGCATATTTTACACTGCTATGCAAAATGTGTGCAGGACATACCACTGATATAATTTGATCATTATCTTTGTGTCACTAAATTTTTATACATATCTGATAGAGCTTCATTTAATTTAATTTAATTGCAATGGAGCACAGGCTCCGGTGGCAATTTCCCTACACACCCATCTTCCCCTATCCTGCACCTACCTACATTTGCCCTCTACAAATTTTATCTTTAAATTCTTTCAAAGTTTTCGGTAAATTATTCATCATTTTTCTCTTGGTAACTCATTCCAATCCCTGACACCCTTACCTAAAAAAGACAATCTTCCCACACCCTTGTGCCTGAAATCGAGTGCCAGCTTGTGGTCATGGTCAATTTTTCCCTTCCATGCACTACTTTTCATACCTATTGCAATATCTTTCCATGCCTCATCGCCAGTATATGCCCTGTACACTCCCATGACCCTCCTCATCCTCCTCCTGTCTTGCAATGAATCCCATTCCAGCTCCTTTATCATATCCGTCACTGATTGCATTCTGCGATAATTTCCAGAAACAAATCTAGCAGCCCTTTTTTGCACCCTCTCCAACTCCTGTATTTGATACGTAAAATGAGGGTCCCATACTACAGTACCATATTCGAGCAATGGTCTGACCAAAGTTTTGTAACCCAATTCCTTGACTTCTCTCGTACATCCCCTCATCTCTCTCTCCAACAAGTGCAGAACTTTGAAACCTTTGCCTACCACCTGTCCTATGTGTCCTGCCCAGTTAAGTTTGTTATCAAAAGTAATTCCAATATATTTACATTTCAAGTCTTCAGCAAGCAATTCTTTCCCCACCTTATATTCATAATTAACCTTTTGTTTTGTTTTGTTCATTCGCTTCAGCATAAAAGTCAATTTTTTTGAATTTGTGGTTTGCCTGGAAAGTCTTACCATCGGCGGAATATTTTTGTATCATCGAGTTAGGACATTATAAAATGTATCATTTTGAAGAGCTTCGATCGCTTCTGCGTAGATGTCGAGTCTAAACCACTATTTGCAATCACACTGGCCCTTGTTCTTCCAAATGACAATTTTTCAGAAATTTTAGAATCGTTATGCACAGTACGATCGAGTTTTGATTCACTTTCGAATGAACTGAATGACAAAGTGTGTCTGACACTCCCTTCTTTTTTCTCGTGTTCATTACATTTCTGTGTTTTGCTATAACATTTTTGCCACCATGTCATAAACTGTTTTTGACAGGTTAGTAGGGTCAATTGTACCATAGGCTGTGAAGAGCACTGCTGGTTGGGTTCGATGCGTCACGTGATTTCATTTTTGTGACGGGTGATGGGTTTTTATCAGTTAGCTAAAAAATCGGGACATATGACGTCCCGACTCTGGGTAAATCGGGACGCGTCCACAGACCCCGAAAATCGGGACGTCCCGCGTAAATCGGGACACCTGGTAACGCTATACACGACAGAAGCTGGATTAACTGCGAAATGTCTATGTTTTCCTTAAATATTTTCGCGAACGTTAAATTCGAGCGTTAGATCGCCCTTATCATATATCACAACTAGATATTTGCAATGGCATCACCCTATGATATAGTAATTAGCTGTTGGGATGAACACTTAAATCAAATTGTTAGTCAAGTAAAGCTGTTAGGTTCAGGTATCATCGAACAAGCCCCTCATTGCAGACAATTTCGTCATATCTGTTTTCCACTAAGCAATCATCTACACAAACCTATCTTGATTTGATTTGATTCCTGAATACATGCTGCACATCTTTGGCAAGGAAATACATCACAGCTAAAAACTAACTGAATTAAACCACATCCCTTCCATATTTAATGCTGAACTAGCAAAACACAACAGGCCCAAGACTCCGTAAGATACTACCATCTATTAGCTGCAGTGGAAACTCAACCTCATGCTTAGTCTAGACATAAAACTTTGTAACAACCATTAACTTAACCACTATTGTAACAGTAGTTTTTGGAATTATTTTATATTACTTGTTTACTTACAAAATTAAAAAAAACTAGGCAAACGCAATGCTGAAATACCATTACCTACTGCATCACAAATTATAATTACTTTACCAGGAACAGGTAACAACAGTAATAAAACTAATGAAACTAAGACTACCATAATCTTTGTAACTATGTACGCAATTGTATGTAACTTGTATTCGTTAGTGCTGGAATGTAAACTAATTTTCTTGTCTTATTATCGTAGAATTGGAAACCACCCCACACAAGAGAATTTGGAATAAAATGACTAATGTTGCTAACATGTTGTGAACCAGGAATAAGAATCCAATACCCGAGCTTAAAAGTAAAATTCCACTAGCTTAAAGAATTAATTAAAAGTGAGCATTGAGGACAAAGGTGATCTTCCAGTAAAGAATGTAAGAGGCCATTTTAGGAAAATTGTAAAAAAAGGTAACAAAACACGGGAAAACAGGTTATAATAAAGAAAAAAAAACATGCAACGCCATGTGAGGAGTATCACGCGGCAGCTGACTGCAGAAACTCATGTGTATCGGCAGCGTGACGAATATGGGCGCGGAGCCGATTACGTGAAAGTCTTCTGTAACTCCTATCGAACATTTCGGGCATTGATCGCGAATTATGCCGATCTCTACGATGGATGAGAGTCGATGTATTCGACACATGTCACGACGCGTGACTTAGCTGGGATAAAAGGAGCAGATTCTACAGACTTCGCTTCGGTCGCTGAAACAGGCCATGATGACACTTTGAAGGTGTAATTATCGGCAGGAGGTCTTCTTGATGCCAGTCAAGTCTCCGTCCCACGCTAATGGAAGCAAGTAAGTGAATACATTATAACGTCCACTGTTACAGAGCGCACCGAATCCTTGTTCCGGGAAATACTACCATTTCTGTACGTTACTCCAGTGGTTGGAATAAATAGGGAACTTCACCAACTTCTTTCATTTTAATGCAGCACCTACTCGTCAATCTATACTGATGTAAAAAAAATCACGACATCAAGAAATAATTGATGTAGAGTAATTAAATGTCGCGATACATTTGTCTAGGTGACATATTTAATTGATTAAAGTTGCAAGATCAAAGAGTAATGTAAGCGCGAGCAAAGTCATCGTAAATGTGAAACCGCCACAATATTGAATGTAAGCATGCATGCATTGTATCGCACAGGCAGGCCCGCCGTAAGCGGGCGTGCAACGCGTGCGCCGCACGTGGGCGGCACATCGAGGGGGGGCGGCAAAACGAGCGATCGACAGTCGCCACCCCCCGCGATAGTTGCCACTCCATTGTCGCCGCGACGAAATTTGCAGCGTATTATGTAAGGGGCGACCTTTTTTTTTTTAGCTCAACAGCTGCTTCGGCCGGCCGCCGACACTCGGAATGGCAACAATGGGGGCGGCAAATAATGTTTGAAGGGGCGGCAATCTCACAGTTTTCTGACCCGGTTCGGAAATTTCCTAAATCCACCACTGGCTAGTTAGACAGGGGGCGGCATAATCGGAATTGCACGCGGGCGCTCATACAGCTAGCGGCGGGCCTGCGCACAGGTGCCGAATGTCAGCTTGTGGGATTGCGTTCCATACCTGTTCCACTTGGTCGATCAATACAAGGATGTTTAATGCTGCTGGAGTTGTCGTCCAGTGATGTCCCATATGTACTCGATTAGATAAAGATTTGGTGATCGAGCAGGCCAAGGCAACAATCTGTAGAGCATCCTGTTGGAAAACACCGCCTGGAATGCTGTTCTTAAATTGGAACTCAACAGGTTGAACCATCAGACCGACGTACAAATTTGCAGTCAGGGTGCGTGGAATAATTATGAGAGTGCTCCTGCTGTCATACGAAATTTCTGGCCAGACCATAACTCCAGTTGTAGGTTCACTGCGTCTAGGCCGCAGACAGGTGGAATGCAGGTACTCACCTGGCCTCCTCCTGACCAACACACGGCCATCTCTGGCGCTAAAGCAGAACCGACTTTTATCACAAAACACAATAGACCTCCACTGATCTCTCGCTTCACACCACTCAGATCGCAAACGACGGTGGTGTGTGGGAAGTGGAATGCACGCCACAGGGCACCTGGCTCGGAGCTGTCCTTACAGTAACCGATCTGTAACAGTTCGTTGCGTCACTGTGGTGCCAACTGCAGCTCGAATTGCTGGTGCAGAATCCGTCTGATCCGCCAAAGACATTAGCCGAATCGGCGGTTTTCCCTCCCGGTAGTGCCACGTGAGCGTCCAGAGCCCAGTCTACTTGCGAGCGTAGCTTCTCGTGACCGCTGCTGCCAGCAATCGTGCACAGTGGATATATTCTTGCCAAGTCTTTCTGCAATATCGCGACAGGAAAATCCAACTTCTTGTAGCCCTATTACAAGATTTCGTTCAAACTCAGTAAGCTCTTAATAATGGCGTCTTAATAAAGGTATTTTTGACCAACTCACTATCACTACGCCCAATCTCGCAGGTAACTAACGTTCACTAACATTACAGCCCGTATTTACAGCAAACCTGTTTTGTATCTTCGTGACGGCGCTACTAGCTCCACTCTTATGCGATTTGCCAAATGCTTTGTTTTTGCAGACTAGCATGATTCGCAATTTCACCGTTCAATATCCCTATAGATGCGTCTAAATCGTGCTGATCAGCCTCGAAATATGTCGTCATGTTTTCATCCCAGTTATTTTATAGTGAATCTTAATATTAATTTTTTTTTTTTATCTTACATGCGAATTGTTCAATTTCGTCGCCCAGCTTCCTTTTTTTAATTGTTCGCTTAGAATCTAGCTGTCTAATTCTTTGAGAAGAGCTTTATAATCCCTTTATGTAATACAGTCAGGGGCGGATCCAGGATTTTGTTTTGGGGGGGGGGGGCTTGGCTTGAGTGAATTTTGGTTTAGAGGGCTTTGGGGGGGAGGGGGCTTGAGCCGTAGAGCTAAAAAAAAAAAGGTCTCAAAACTACAATGTCAGGGGTGGACCAAGATACTTTTGGGGGGGGGGGGCTTGAGCCCCCTAGCCCCCCCCTCCTGGATCCGCCCCTGATTACAGTCATCATTACAGCTCAAATTTCAGAGTTTCCTCGGTTAATTTTTCACTGCTAGTTAAACCTCCTAACTTAAAAACATCAAGTTTATTACAAAAAACTCATTTATTGATTCAGTAGGCTTTCCCCCGAAAGAAACCAAAACTCTAGAACTAATCGTGATTTTCTGGGTAGAAGAATTTTTAAAAGGTAGAAAATAGAAAGTTAGTGCAGGAAATGCAGTATCAAAAGAAGTGGCAGTAAAAATGGGAATGCCACAGTGTAGCGTAATGGGACCATTTCTATTCATTAGTCTAATGAATAATTGTGTTGATTGTTTACGATCTGAAATTAGATTGTTTGCAGATGACACAGAACGGTAGAGGATTGTAAACAGCTGCAGGGTGATCTTGACAGGATATCTAGTTGGGTTGGGATGAAGAGAAATGCAAAGAAGAGTCAGGTTATTAGATACACAAATAAAAAACAGAAGGTTAATAATGATTATAAGGTGGTGAAAGAATTTCTTGCTGAGGCCTTGAAATGTAAATATCTTGTCATTACATTTGATAACAAACTTAACTGGGCAGGACACATTGGACACGTGGTAGGAAAAGGATTCAAAGTACTGCACTTGTTGGAGAGAGTGATGAGGGGATGTACGAGAGAAGTAAAGGAATTGGGTTACAAAACTTTGAGCAGGCCATTGCTCGAATATGGTAGTTTAGTATGGGACCCACATTTTGAATATCAAATACAGGAGTTGGAGAGGGTGCAAATAAAGGGGCTGCTAGATTTGTTTCTTGAAATTATCGCAGAATGCATTCAGTAACAGATATGATAAAAGAGCTGGAATGGGATTCATTGCAAGACAGGAGGAGGATGAGGAGGGTAATGGGAGTGTACAGGGCGTATACTGGCAATGAGGCATGGAAAGATATTGGTATAAGTATGAAAACTAATGCATGGAAGGGAAAGGTAACCATGACCACAAGCTGGCACTGGATTTCAGGCACAAGGCTGTGAGAAGATTCTTTTTAGGTAAGGATGTCAGGGATTGGAATAATTTACCAAAAACGTTGAAAGAATTTAAAGTTGTAATTTTTAGAGGGCAAATGTAGGTGGGTGCAGAAAAGGGGAAGATGGGAAATTGCCACCGGAGTGTGTGCTCCATTGGAATTTAATAAAGTTGCCAGTAAGCTTATAAACTCAAAAAATGCCAAAGCTGCAATAGGTTGTCGACTTGTCTCTGCTAGGCTCTACTGCTAGATCGCCGGCTGCCGCTGTTATCTGCTTATGGGGTGATGCTTCGCTTTGGCTGACTATACTGGACAGCTGCTCTGGTATCACAGTTCGGAGCCGTACAACGCCTCGAAGATCGATGATCAATTTCTCCACCAATATCTCGTCACTTAGCTACCGTATGATCCTACAAAATTAAGTCTTCAGTCATCATTTTAATGTCCATATTTTGAAGATGGCTGTTGTGGTTGAGGTGTTATACTATTAAATGCATTTCTTTACTAATTTCCCTAACCCCTTCTTTCTAGTCTTCAGCTCTTGATTGTTAATTGACAGATAGGTGGGTCAATATTGCAAAATGAAATTAAAATGATTAATAAATAAATAGAAAGTGATGGGTTACTGGCAGGGTCTTACCGGTGGTTAGGCCAGGATGGTATCTGGTGTCAAGGATATTTTGGTTCGAAAAGTCCCATCTCCAAATTTCAGATGTGTGTTGGTGATGTATGGGAAAAACTCTCACCGTAAAGCAGTTGTTGGTTGTTAAGAGTTGAGAGTATTGGCATGTTCTGCTACTGGAAGGAGTAGGTTGCAGATGTGGATTGTGTCTGTGGCCATTCATTCTGTCTGTCTGAGAGTTGATTTTTAGTGTGGTCTACATATGAATCAAATCAGTACAGTGGCTCTGAACTGGCAGCTTAAGGTCATGTTTACTTATGACAAGTAATTAAAGTGTTCGATTTTACTAAAGAAAACATCAGATTGGATGCAAAATATTGTACTACATATGTTGTGAGGAGTTTGTGCATGCGCGGCAGCTCTCTCCATTGCATGTAGAGGAAGAACAACAAAGTGGGGATAGAACAGAACGACCTTAAGCTGCTTCTCTTCAGTGAACATGGTATATGAGGTGCATTGTGGAAACAGTAGCATGTCCAGTAATGGGGGAGGTTTCACCTATAGTTTGATTGGAATAAGTGGTGGTAGGTGGAGGCTGCAACAGGTTTTGCAATGAGGTATACTGCCAGGAAAAGATCAGTGTAGTGGTTTTGGAGATTCTGGAAAAGGCTATTTATGGACCAAGATATTCTACTAAAATATGTGTGGGAGACAACGGGTAGAATTTTGCAAAGAAGGGTGTACATTTTTGGAAAAGAGCAAATGAAGTCATGTCCATGTCACACAACTTGATTGATGGGCTTGAGACCAGGAGACAACTGTATGATGAATACAGGGCTATAGTTGGTTTTGTAGATTTGGAGGGTTGGTAAGAACATGAAGGATTTGCTTTTGTACGATATCTGTAGGCCGACTATGGCTCAGCCACCATAGTCTTGGACTGCAGTGGCTGTGAGGCTGAAACCAATACCTACTGTCTACACATTACCCACCACCTCCATATGTCAGGAATTACAAACTTTCTTTGATCTGCATGGTCTCAAACAAGGCGTCTCAGTCCGTTTTCCTCCTAACTCCTCAGAATCCCATACACCCACTCTAAACCTTCTTCCCAAGATCCACAAGGCTGGCAATCCTGGGCGTCCTGCGGTTGCATCATTTGGTCACAAACTGAACGGATTTCAGCCATTGTTGGATTGTCTCCAACCCTTTGTACAGAATCTTCCTTCCAATGTCAAAGATACCCCACACTTCCTCGATCGCCTGTCCATAGTTCACATTCTTACACCTCCAGACTCATTCCTCATCTCCAATGAAGTAATTTCCCTCTATATAAGCATTTTTTTTCTGTCAAGGGCTTAGTGCCGTGAAATGCTTCCTACAACTGTGACCCTCCACACAGCTTTCCCAATACATTTTTCCTTACATTCTTGGCTTACTTCATTCTCTCAAATAACTTTACTCCTTCAGTTATAACATATATAGGGTCTTGTTATCCAAGTCAGAAGCATCTGTTCTGAAGAAGAATCCTTCTCCAAGTACTCCCAAAACTAATCTCATGCCCTTATTTCCCACTGTTACGCATGGATATCTCATGCTGTGACCTACCTTCCACATACTTAGTCTTGGCCTGCACCTACAAAAATCAACCATAGCACTGTATTCATCACCAAGTTCTCTTCTGGTCTCAAGTGCATCAATCCAGCCTTGTGATGTGGACATGACTTCCTTTGCTCCATTCCACAGAAGTGCACCCTTCTGTCCAAAATTCAACTCTGTCCCTTGCATGTTTTAGCCTATCAACCAAGCGACAGTCCAAAATTCTGTCTCCTGCACATTTTAGCAGGCAACCTAATCAAGAATATCTTGATCCACTTGTTTGTTCATTAATAATTTTTAACAATATTCTTCTAAATTTCTTTTTTCCTAAGACTTCATGCCTCATCGATGTTGAGGTTATTAGAGACTAAATGAGACTGGGACAAGGAATCTGAAGGAATTCAGCCATGGCCTTTTGAAGAAAGCATCCCGGCATTCACCTGAAGTGATTTGGGGAAACCATGGAAAACCCAAATCTGAATGTCCGGACTGGGATTCGAACCGTTGTCCTCCAGAATGTGAGGGCGGAGCATTAACTACTCATTCTCCACATTCAGTAGTTTGTTCGTATTCATCTGGCCCTCCTCCTATCATCTGTGGTAAGTGACTGGTTATTTTCCTTATTTTTATGCCCTAATGGAACTTTCATTGTCAAAGTCTGCAACTCTCATGCATCTCCCTTACTTGTGTATAATCTGTATAAGGGAACAACATTGTTCCTAGTTGTGTGTTCACATGTGCTTCGGAACAAAAAAAGTGTCCTTCCTTCAATTACTTATAAATGGTGAACAACAGTAAAACTACAGCAGGAACGGTTCGTGTAATATTCATGCGATCTACAAAGGTGGGCACAAATGATGTGTATAATAGCCATCTTGGATCATACCAATATTTTAAAATTATTACTGAATAAAGACTACTGAAAAACATGCAAAATATATACATCTGTTTTCATTGCTTATCGGCCAAGTCTTAAGACGAGGCTAAACAAATAAATGTTAGCTCATTTCTTGAGCCATGAGAAATAGGAATACATTGTATCATTTGCTTGCTACTTTATATACAACCTGTATTTTAAACAGGACTATAGACACCACAATAAATATTGCAAACACAAGTTACTCCCCTCATAAACAAAAATAATATTTTTTTTTGCAACTAAGGATTGGAGAATCAATACCTATACAATTTTGATGGAGAAGATTATTGTAAGGATTTATTCTTCCCAGTAAACAACATATTACTTCAATACAGAAAAGTATTCTAACTTTTATACCTTAAATGTTCTATCACAAAATTCACACATCTCATGCAGACAACTGTGATGTCTTGGGTGTGGCATTACATTACAGTGATTGCTTGTAGAATAAATTAACACTATGCCAGTTGAACAATATGCTTTAGTTACATCAAATAAGACATGATGAAATAAGATTTCATATTAAATAAGTAAGTTTAATATATACAGGAACAGTGGCAGTAAAAAGGAGAGAAATTCTAGTGACTCTCCGAATGTTCTAAAATAACTTGCGAGTAAATTTGGAGGAAACAAAATACCAGACAGCATTTGAAAAGCTGGATATTATCAGCAACCCATTTGAAATTTCAATATTTTCAATAACTGTCAGTAACATACACATTTACTTTTTAAAATGGGTAAATGTCATGAAATAATAAAGCAGTTGTTATTTTTTAACTAAGACCACATGTGGCATGTTCACTGTATAAAACTATATAATTTGTTAGAGATTCTAAAACCAAATACAGAACAAAAATCACACAAGATTAAACAGATTTCACCAGCTGTTGATAGTTTTAATTCTGTATCTTGTTAGAATTTATACGCAGGATAGCTGAGAAATTACAAAATACACAAATCTACATTGAGACTGTATTATAAAAATTTAAAAAATAAAATGCAAAATGTTCACAAAATTTTTTGGTGGTAAATGAGCGTTTACCTAGTATTCCTTGAATGTTACAACAGTGAATACTATGGACTTACAGAATATTTTTTCTTTCAGGCAAATGTATTGTCATGTTCTGGGAAATGGCTACCACCATGTATAGTAACAAGGTTTTTTTTTTTTTTAAAGATTTATGAAAAAGCATATGGTTTTTAAATACCACATTCTTACAAATTCATATTTCCTGAGAGTAAAAACTGTTCCTCATTTCTAATAATTTCACAAAAATACAAAGTTTCATATTCAATGGAACATTTACAACTGCTACAATACAGTGTTTTAGTATCTTCCATTATGATGAATGTTACACAGAAACTGTCACTATGTATACGTACAATTAGAAGTACTAAAATATTTATTGTAATAAAATATATTCCAACATATACCAATTAAACATGCAGTTATCTGATGAACATTTTTTTGCGAAACAATTGTAACAAGCTTACATTTTAAATTTAAAAAAATTCAGATTGAAATAATGCAGCAAAGAAAACGAGATTGAAAACATTTTAAAGCTGTACCACTAATTAACAAATATTTTATACATATTTACAAGTGGAAATTTATTTATACAATTTTGTGAATAACAAGAGACAAATGATAATGCACAATTTTGTTTACACACCAAAACGTGAAGCCAGTGCATCCAAACTAAACAGGAAACTCATCTTATAGTGCCAAGGATGTGCTTCTGAAGATAAACATCTAAAAGAAAAGAAAAAATCAAATTGTCATCTTTTAAGAGTTATAATCTGAACTGACAATCTACAAAACTCTGAAACATTATATTGGGGTCATGTAATGTTGGGGCTTCACTAATATCTAATGTCCAATAATTATTGAGTTATTTGACATTAAATGCAGGAGTGGCCAGGATATAGTGTACTAATTTCTTAACGCCGTTAACAATGCCTTTAGGCAATAGCTCGGGATGCGATTCCGTTGTTACATCAAAGAAATTTAACGTGTTGCTCACAGTGTTATTGTGGCCACACAAGCATTTCACAAGTACAAGATTTAAATTTGATAATTGTCAAAAACATAGGAAAATCATTTTTGGGCTGATATTTGGTGACAGATTATGCAAACAATCTCATTTTAAGCAACTATAGAAGATTTTAAAAGGAGGTTCTTATAGATTACTAGAGCATACATTTAAGTAAATCTAAGAAATTTGTAAAATCTGGTGCAGAGACATAGAAAAACAGTTGCATTGGCGTCATTTTATCATTTAATTTACTGAGCAACTGCGGAAAAGTTGCCTACAACACTGCATTGAGATATATATCCCGTTCCTAGTTGCTTTCATTGGTTTCCCCTGAAACGGCTAAGAAAAGGGCATATGTTTGTTTATTAGAAATTTTTTGTTCAGAATTACAAGTAGTATCACCCCTCAAAGCATGTACCTTTCCTCCTGACTGACCCTGTGTATATATATATATATATATATATATATATATATACTCATTGCTTTGCATTTGACATGCACAGAATCTTCCAACCTATACAAGCATACACTTCACACACTATGTTCATAAAATATTCGTATCTTAATATGTGTACACTTATGTTTACAACAAAGGGCTATTTATGATATATGCCAAAAATAAATGTAGCCTATGAAGAGGGCAGGATAAAAAATATGAAGGTCCCATCTTTTTTGGTGTATTATATGTGTGTCAGTGATTTCAGACTTCTTTTTTTTTCCCCCTTGCCTTCTTTATATGTTACAGTTATTAAGCCTTCATCTTGAAATAACGAGTCATTTATGACGTGCATTATGTTATTAAATGTTAAATTTTAAGTGTAGGAAACTTTTTGATGTACATTTTACACCGGTATTTTGGAACACTAATCATTACTATATATGGACATTAGACTTTAAAATTATTGTGGCCCCAGCATAACAGATAAAAAGACTCAGCAATTGCCATATGCAGCAGATAAAAATGATTGTAGGAGCAAAAGGCAGATTTTTTTTTCAAAAAAAAAACTAATATATATATATATAGATTGTTTGGAAACAAATGTGCTGAGAGCGGATATATTAGACATTGGGATAGGAGAAAAACCACCGCTTACCAAAGATGAGGGCTCCAGCGGCGTCAAAACACGAAAAAACACACAAACACGTTTGTGTGTTTTTTCGTGTTTTGACGCCGCTGGAGCCCTCATCTTTGGTAAGCGGTGGTTTTTCTCCTATCCCAATGTCTAATATATATATATATATATATATATATATATATATATATATGTAACAAACAAATGTTATGTTTTTTCAGTATTCGAAAGAAGAGAAAAATTTTCCTTAGGTTGATTTTTTTTATGCTAACTAGGGATATATTGCATCTACAAGATATAGATCTGAAATGTTTGCAGAAGCTGGAAACATCTTAACAAGGATAATAAAGCTAAAAAAAATTGTTAAAACAGAAAAAAAAATATTGAAAGCATTTGAGAAAATGTGAAGCTGTGCACAAGTTAACTGTAAAGTGTACACAAATTTTTATGAAATATATGTCATACTGCATAAACCACAGTACAAGTGAGAAACTGTTTCTCCCAGGACACAGAAATTCCGAAAGAACTCCAAACATCTTTTTTTCCAAATTACTTTCCAAGGTATTTTCCTATGAATTTAATTTTTTCATCAATATGGTGTTAGGTCATTTCTACCTTCCATCCTTAACATGTGTTCTGGATACAAATGATTTAAATCCCGAAAGTCCACTCTTCTGAATTCTACAACACCTTTTTTTTTATTATTTGCACTGCCTCATGGCCATTTGTGAAGCTGTCATATTAGCATTTGATTTAAAACATAAGAGTGTTTGAAAGTTTTCACAAATGTGAGGGAGTCAGGGAATGGAACTGTTATTGAGGCAGGATTTGGACAATATATCTTAAACAGCGAAAGTGCACATCATGTAGGTGTGTTGGGAAACTGCCACTTGCTCGTAAGCTCCATCACAATAATAATAACAGCAATGGCGGTTTTCACTTTATGTATTTACATAGCTTATTAGTTTCAAATATGTTTATAATTTTAAATTATTTTTATCAGTGAGATGGAAAAACATATTTAACAGCAAATAAATATGCAGGCAAAACTATGACAGGAAGGAAGTAATGTGTAGACTAAATCAGGGGCAAATTGATTAAATCTGAAAGTGATAGAATTATACTCTAATTACTATACAATCAAAAGAATAGATTTTTCCAAATTCTATTAATCTTTCACAGCACTATGCCAATCTCTTCCCCTCCTCCCTTTTTTTTTAAAATAAAAAAAAAGAGCTTCAGTAGCATCCATAAACTATGTTGCATCACTTTGGCATCTCTTGAACCCTTCCCTTCCCCCATGTAGCCTGACATTGCTTTTGCCTCTACTCTCCCCTCCCCTCTTTCCAGGACAGAATGTAGTTTATTTTTCCTATTAATTTTAGAAAACATTTTGTGCTTTTTATTTACGAGACTGTCATTAAAATTATTGCATATATAATCAAATCTAATGATATTTGCTTTATACACTTTTCTACAGTTATAAATGTTCTCAATCAAATGACGACACTCACCACTCCTGCAGATGATCAATTATTGGGAGACCACTTTCTCAGGTATGGCCAGGAATTCTTTGCTTTTTGAGTTGTTGTCTCTATCACTGTTAGGCTGTGGTCACAGAGGATGTGTGCCTGTCAGTGTAGTTGTTGTCACAGTGAAAATCGGAAATACTTGTTAATTTAATTAAAAATGTAAGGTGGATGGATGTTTTTAGATAATTCTGTTAAGATTCTTGTTGGAAAATGAAAAAGAATGTTCAAGGAGAATTTGCTTTACTTTTCCCTGATCTAATCAGAGATGATGAAAAATTCTATGGCTACTTCAGAATGCACCAGAAACATTCAACTATATTTTACACAGAATAAGTTCGAAACTTGAGAAACAGAATAATTTCCGGAATTGCATTGCACCTATGGAGAAACTAGCAGCTACATTAAGGCTTGTGTGATATCTGTGTATAACTAGAGTTGTTAGCCCATGAGGGGACCTACGGTTTAATGTGGAATCTGAACCGCCGTTAGGACATATTTCATATTTTACAGAAAGCCGTGCAAGAGATGAAGGTCGGGTTAAGGACCTTTGAAAGGCATTTGAACTGGGAAACATTCAGTCTCAAATCAGACGCCTTGATCACTGAACCATCAGGCTGATCGCTTATTCAATATAAAATAAGAGTTTTTCTTACTTTAAGTTACTGTTATAGGAATTTATTGATTTAATAATATAAACTATTTGTTCCAAGTTATTTAATATTAATCACATTTACTCAAAACAAGTGCAGCAAGAAGGACAATGTATAAAATTTTATCTACTGAAGAAATGATTTTAACCATTTCGGAAGATTTTTATACCAATGTAATTTTCCTAACTGTATCGGCTGTATTGATGGAAAGCATATAAGAATCAAATGCTCTCCCCATTCTGGTTCATTGTTTTTCAACTACAAGCAGTACTACTCCACTGTGCTTCAAGCAGTTGCTGATGCAAATTAAAATTTATCTACATAGCTGTTAGAAGCTATGGCAAGCAAAGTGATGGTGGAATTTTTACTAAAAGCTTGATACTTTATCACCTTGAAAATAATTCACTACATGTTCCTGAACCAAGACCTCTACCAGGTTCTTATATTATCTTGCCTCACGTTTTACTAGCAGATGAGGCTTATCCACTGTAGCCATTTTTATTGAAGCCCTATTCTCGAAGAGATTTACGAGGAGATGAAAAACTTTTAATTTTAGACTTTCGAGAGCAAGGAAAGTAGTTGAGTGTGCTTTTGGCATGCTAAGTGCCAAATGGAGGAAATGAAGGAAATAGAGATACACCCAGAAAACATTGATACAATTGTCAAATGTGTTTGCCTGTTGCACAACATAATCATCGAAGGCTTGTCATAAAACACGCAACACCAGATCTCTACAAATATTGATAGTTATTCCTTACAATCACCAAAACCATCACGAGTAACTAACACAACCAGCATCAGAGCTTATGAAATCAGTGAGGATTTGAAAAGTAATTTTGTGATGTCCAAACGAATGTCGATTAAAATAAAATGCATTGCAGCCTTTATAGTAATAGATAACAGTTAATAGTTGTCACAATTATAAATTACTAATTATAAACAATAGATTGTAAATTATAGCTAAATTAGCTTTTAACTTTTGATGAAGCACTTGGTATTTTACTTCAGTGATAAAAAATAATTTCGATAAAATGGTAACTCAGTATTATAACAACACAATGCAAAGATTGCTATATCTAAAAAAAAAAAAAAAAAAGTTATATATACTAAATGATGATAATATACAAGAATATTATTCAAATTTTCATGATTTTTGTTTTTAATCCTATTTTATTTAAATTAATGTTGGACATCCACATGACTCATTCAATTTTGATGTGATTCCCTGCCACAACTTCTTCGGCACATCACGGTTATGGTACTCTATTGAGGTCTGATCCCACAAAGCTTTTCTCTCACAAACTAAAGAAATCAACCTCTGTATTCATTTTGGTCATACGTGCACGCAGCAAAAACCAAACAGACTTGCTTCCAGATTCTGGTCGTGCGCGCGCGTCAACTGATGGCCAACTCACTTCCACTGTGACCACACTGACCTGATTTGCAGTGTTTGTTTCACTCCGATGAACACGCGCGAGCGCGCACGTCCAATCAGTCGTCAGTGTACGCATCCACTGTGACCACAGCCTTAATTGTTTCAATAGAATAAACTATACCTGCCACATAAAAAAACTAATAGTAGTTTTTTTGTGCTGGACATGTTGGATTCCTGGACTAGCCTACTTGGGTCCCTCACATCCAATAGCCTACCGCACTGGATTGTGAATGGCGAAATCATCTAATATTTGTGTCCAACAAAGTTGTCTATTCATTTTTTTTAACTTAATATGGCATATTGAAATGACTTAATTGGTTATAAAGGGGTGACAATATAATACAAGCAAATTTCATTTGATTTTTTGGTAATATAAGTTGTTTGCATCCAAATTAGGTCTAAAAGGTTTCAAATAATTTGTTTGTATTTAAAATCACTACTGTTCTAATTCTTTCAACTGACTTAAAACTAGTACGTACCAAGACTATCTGATTTTATTTGCACTACATTTTTTTACACATCACTTTATCAGAGATTGGTGAATGTAAAATGATATTTCTCACCATCAGATATTCGCCTCTAAGAACTTTATAAATTGCTCTGTAAGTTTCAATCATTTTCCCCGAGCATCAAAGGAGGTATTTTATAACTTAATTTCACATCCTCATATAATCACACCATGGCCACAAAATCACAATGTTACTATGAGGTATGGTTCTGCAGGTACAGATTCACACAAGAGTGTACCAGTTTTGAGGTTAATGGACTGCCTGACTAAAAAAAACATGAAACTGCCCAATCTCAAGTATTTTTTGTAATCTTCAGTATCATTCAACCTCTTCACGTCAGAGGGGTAGTTTAAACGATCAAGAATAAATTTTTTGATCCCCACTTTTCTTTTCCTCTAAAGTTATGTAAAGAAGACAAAGTATTCCTTGAAATAATGTGTGATGAGGACACATCTGTGCCTCGAAAAAGTACGAGTGAAGACGACAGGCTGGAAAATCTTGTTGGACCCTTTGTTGGAGCATGGGTGAGTCCTACAGTTGGGCTGTAAATGGGCTGCTTAAGCAAATGTAAGTCTAGTTCATGCATGTCTAATTTTTTCCAATGTGCAATCCCCTGTTGTTTGTTGGCTAGTTCAAATGAGCTGGCCGCATGCCACTATAACACAACGACTGCAAGTCACACACATACACGACACTTTCAGTATATAGCTTATACGTGGGATCCAGATAATTAAATGATGGAAATAAATATCCACATGCTGTAGTGTATTCTGTACCATATTTTAACCGTGACAAATGAAAAGCTATGTGCCTTGGCTTGGATAATCCCTCCCGACATATTCCAATTGTAGCCCAGTGTAACTTCCACCCATCCCCTTTAGTATAACAGACTATTCAGAGAATAATTACTCTTAGGAAAAAATAGGTTGTTATAGAGACCAGAGAAAAGAACAATAGAGGTTTTTTTCTGGCAAGCGACTAGACAAGGTTAGTTCACATTTTGGCGATGTGCTGAAATAAAAGATACTGTCAGCTAAGGCCCTGGGTAATTCTTCTGTTTTGTTTAGAAATGAAATAAGGCAAAATAAATGTCAAGTGAATAATAAGAAAGACTATTATTATTATTATTAAAGGAAGTTAATAAAACATAACATCGGCAACAGAATAATAATATAAGACCCCAATGACTGAGCCACATAGTTTATGGATCTTCCCTTATCAGCAGATTTTCACTTCCTAGCCTCATTGAAAAAATTTGAATGGAGGCTAGTAAACTGATAAAAGTAGTAAACATCTCCTACAGTTATGTCGCTACACCTACAGCACTACAAAAGCCATCTTCTCGTCACTATCTCATTTTAAATATAATTTCTAATGGTGCTGATAATCTAATTTACAACCGACACAAAGGTGGGAGAAATGGAAAGAAAAGTAATACCACCTATGTTGTGAACTATTATTGTAATATTTAACACAATTCACTAACAAAGACAAAGCAGTGAAATATCTACTGCTAGGGGCCAACTGTGAACGATTCTTACGATGTTACCTTTTATTTTACTGTATATCAATCTAATGTATTCAAAAGTACTATCAAGGCAGCAGAATAGTTTGATACCCACATACTTTGAATTACATTTAAGAGAAAAAGGAAGGCCATCACTTACCATAACAGAATCCAAAAATGAATAGAAACTAAAAAAGCATTTAGAAAGTATACAGCAAGGAGAATGTGAATGTAGAAACATCAACACATAAGTGAAATGTGCAAGGTGCTGGATTGGCTTTTAGAAAATCCCATGGGTGCTCACGCTCATTTGAAGACTTTTTAAAGAAAAAATGGATAAAAAGGAAGAAAAACTGGTGAAGTGTGTAAACTGAATTTGGCAGGACTTTCAATGACAAGTTGCTGATTTGGCAGGGAGTAACATAGGTTACTTTTTATCCGAAAAATATTTAAGGTTCTGTGCAAAACATAGTTCTTGACAGACACAAACAAAGTTGCGTGCACCAGATAGTCTTACACAATTGTGAAAATCACATCTAAATTTGTCAAACAGATTTCAAGTTTTTAGTGAACAGATAGGAAGAGTAAGAAAGATTTTGCATTTTCTAAATTCTATTCCAGACCAACACCCTCTTAAATTTTATTAAAATGAGTTCAGCCTTTTTGATATGCTTGAGTAACAAACTTACAGATTTTCAAGTTCATAGCAACATTGGATAGGCAACTAATGATTTCTTAGTAGAACTTAGAATTTTACTATTGCATTTGATTTGGGACTGCAGGGATCGCTACCATGAACGAAGTTGTGGTCGCAGCTAGTAATTAATATAATGATACAGAAGGAAAAAAAGACAAGCACAAAATGTTAAATTGAACAGATATTTATCATACTAATAAAAATATAAGAAACCATTAGGTTATTATTAACAGTGTATTACAATTTTTATTAGCAAGAAATATTTATTCACTCCCTCTCTCCCTTTGTCATGTGATGATTCACCTTTGCTTACAGATGAAAATTCACCTTTTTGCTGAATACAAAGTCCCCTGCCAATTCCTCCTCATTTTCGATAGCTTCCAGCATTTGTGTACAAAAATCAAAATTGCTGCAATAATCATTTGGTGCCAGGTGTAGTACCAATTGCACACAGTAGGGTTTCAAATGCATACACCAATGCAGAACATTCCACACTGTTTTCTTTGGAACATTCAGTTCACGGCTGGCATGAATAGTTGATTTTTGTGGACTGCACACATAGCTCTGTCTCACAGGCTTCACAGTTTCATCTGAGACATGTGGTCACTCCATGTTGGTCCATTTACACAGGCAACCAGTGACATGAAACTGATGACACCAATGTAAAACACTCTGGTGACTACATGCAGCTTTCCATATTTTCATATAATGCACACTGCACATTCATAACCGAAGAACACTTTGCATATTCTAACACACAAAAACTTTTATCCTGCTTTTCTGTCATCCTGTCCACTGCTGCCATTTAGCAGGCACGTCAGACACCAAGCTCATCTTTGTAGGTCGCATACTTTTCAATACACAGTATTTTGAAACCTGATAAATCATTTAGGCTAACCCTGTATATTACATTTTGAGTCCACATAAAGCACGTGGAATGTGATTTGTTCATTATTGGAACTATCAATAATTTCATCAACCATAACTCAACAATAGACTGTATTTTGTATACTTGCTGCATTCGAGCCGCAAGTTTAACTTGGGAATATCCTGTGGTCGCAGCTTCAAAAAATCTAATGTAATGTGACTGTTCCTCCTCATGGCCTCTTATGGCTAGGCCTCTGGACATTAAAAAATGAAAGAGTTGAAATAATTTTTAAGAGGACAGTTCTCGCTGTTTTTTTTATCTTAGTTTACTTTTTGATAACATGCATTGATGCTACATTCTAAATTGGATTTATGCAATACACAAAAATAGTGAACATCAGACTTTTCATGCTTTTTAAACCTTTTTAAGCCTTTATTCCACGGTGAAAAACCACTTTAAGTGAACGCCTTAATGGACACTTCTCTTCTTGATTTTTTAAAAGCTGAAATGGCACTAGACATGGTTTCTTTACAGATTTGGCAAAACACTATCTCTATCTCCATCATATAACAGTGATTGAAAAATTGTCTGTCACTTACACCCTTTATTTACTTTAACAAAATTTGCAGAAATAAAATTTTCTACTTGGATTTGTTGAGCTGTACTAAGCTGAGAAAAGCTACTAATAGAGGTTTCTTCAGGTTTTATCAATTTTTCCCATCCAAACTAATAATTTTCAGAAATAAACACCATAACAACACGTATGGCATGCATTCAAAGCACATGCTTTATTTATCAGCTTGACTGACAATGAAGTGAGACACTTGAGACAAAGCTGCGAGCCATGGCTACGAAAACTCTGGCGGAGCGATGGAAGGGTGAGGCCCGATGGATGGCGGGGTAGAATTTGCACTTGGCGGTGTGGGGTGAGTTGCTTGGCTTATTTGTGTGCGTGGACATCACAAATCACACCTACACTTACTCATCACACAATATATAGTGTTGGATATTACATAACATAGTGTTTATATTTTTCTTGGGTATGATGTTTAAGCATACGCTAGCATCATTAACAAGCGCTATCTCATTGAAACGTTGTTGTTGTGGATTTAAGGTGCATCGACAGCGAGGTCATTAGCACCCTAACGCTAACTGGCTTACAACATTGCTTAAAAATTTACTAAATCACTGTCTGCATGGCTGACTGTAAAGGGGTCTACCATACAAACAAAATAAAATAACTCACTAAAAAAAAAAAAAAAAAAAATCGTGGCTATAAGGGGCCATTAAGACGAAAAACTTAATCTCCAGTTTGCTGTGACAGGCCAACCGGGATAAAAACCAATTAAAAACACTAGATGTCTCAATGGCTGTATGGTGGCCAATGAGACAAAGATCTTAACTCTACAAAAATAAAAACACTGTACATGGATGGGTGGTTGTAAAGGGGCCACCCATTCATATTTAAATTGGCCAATCTGCCCAAAATTTTAGGCACCAGACCAGCCCATATATAAAATTTTAAAATACTGGCCTCATTATTTAAAATAATTGACATCTCATTGGACAGGCCACTGTCTGCCCTTAAGTCTAAAAACACGCCACAAATTTGGCACACCGTCAAAGGTATGCCACAAACATCACATTCCGTTGGGTTCTCTCGGTGGAAAAGGAAACCATGTATCAGAGGACAGTGCCCTATATGGAGGCGGGTAAAGAGAACCTCATCCCTCCTCGCCTGCTGGAAGGAGCTGCTCCATGGCTTAACAGTCAGTTTAACCAGCCGGAGCTTATTATGCTCTACCTCCAGCCACTGCCCGTGCCAAACATCAAAAACAAATCTTTTCACCGCTGAGGCAAAATATGACTTTGGGACCAGAGCAAAGTCAAATCTGACCTTGTTGCAGGTTAACTTGGCAGTTTCATCAGCTACTTTGTTCCCCCCAAATTCCCACTTGGCCTGGTACCCTGCAGAATACAGCCTCCTTTCCTGAAAAATCGAAGGTGTCCTGCATATCCTGGACAAGGCAATCTACTGGGTACATATTTCCTAAAGCCTAAATGCAGCTGAGGGAATCAAAGCATATAATGTACTTCATATCATAACTTACTTTCATATGCTGGAGCAACTTTAACAAAGTGTAATACTCTGCAGTGTATACACTGCACATGCTAGTCAGCTTGTACGCGTAAGTTGTTTGAGGGATCACTACGGAGCAACCTATTATGTTAGCCTGCTTAGACCCAACCGTATATACCAGGGTGAAATCGTGATGCTGGTTTAAAAAAATCATTAAAAATAACATCAGCGGTAAACAGCTTGTTGTACCATGACAGTTCTAAAATTGTTCTGGGTCTCTTTAAAAGTCAGGGAGGAGATTTACGCCAACCCCGGTGATAAAAAGAGGGCAGTTCAAACTCGTATACCTCTAAAATAGCCCTTGTGTGGTAGCTGAATGGTTTGGTTGCTCCATGGCGGTGGGTGTAAAGACGTTCAAAGTTAGGATGAATAATGTCATACATGGGACCGCCAGGAGTTGCAGTAATATGCATATAGTGTCGCACCATGAGGTTTCTAGTGGATGGAAAGTGACAGCTCGCTAGACTCGGCATAAATGCTGGGTATCAGGCTGGTGAGGTAGGCACCTGCGGCGAAGCGAACACTATCCAATATACAGACTATCTGTCCCATGTCGAACAGTATACAATGCAAACATACTCTAACCACAATCGTGAAAAGGCTCTATAAAATTGAAGCAGGTTGGAGCAGTCGGTGTCCCATGACCTGCCACACAAACATTTTAAAACATTCAGAGCTTTTAGGGCTCTGGCTTTTACATCTTTCAGATGTTGGAGCAAACAATCTTTCAAAAATGAGGACCTAATACTTTCACTAAAACTTAAAATGGTGTTTCTCAAGGTAAGATAAGGTTCTGGTTAAAGACTTCTGCTATGATTAAAAGTACACACCAGGTTTTCTTGGCTGAGAAACGAAAGCTGGTGTGTACTGACCATTCATCCAGCATGTTTAGCGCAAGTTGCAGCTAGCGCTTTGCGACTCTTAGGCTAGATGAAATACAAATAATTAAAATGTCGTCAACGTATATGGAGTACCCAATGGGTCTCTTTATAACAGTTGAAATGCTATTAATGGCAATAGTAAAAAAGGGACTCGCTTAAAACTGACCCTTGAGGAACACAGTTTTATTGAATAAAAAGGTATGACACTTTACAATGAACTCGGTACCAGAAGCAATGTTGTGATAAAAATGATTTTAAAAAACAGGGCTTGATTTCCCCTGAGATCCCATTCATATAACTGTTTTAAAATAACATGCCACCAGGTAGTATCGTGTGCCTATTCGATGCCAAAAAATACGCCCACAAGGCATTGGCTGTGGGTGAAAGCATTCTGTATTGCTAATGCCAGAATCAGGTTATCTTTGGTGGAATGGAACTTCCTGAATCCACACTGAAGGCGGCTCAGCAGATTACGGGACTCGAGACACCAGATGAGACAGCAGTTGACCATCAGCTCTAGTCTCTTCTCGATGCGGATCGTTAAGGTAATGCTACGATAACTACCTGGCAACAACGTGTCCTTTCCATGAGTCAGGGAAGTGTCTTCCAGTCCAAATATCATGAAAAATACCCAGGAGGTACAGGGGCGTAGCTACTATGGGGCTAGGCGGTGCAGTGCACCGGGGCCCTCACGCTCAGGGGGCCCCCAAGCATACCTCAAGGGGCCCCTAAGCGCACCTCTAGGGGCCCTCAAGCGCAGTTTAGAGGGCCCACGAGCCTTCACGGCAAACTGGCAACCTTCTTTTTTAGCTCTACCGTCGTCTAAGGGGCCCCTGAGAACACAGGAGCCCTTCACTAAGGGCCCTCGCTGCTCAGGGGGGCCCCAACCACTGCTCAGGGGCCCCTAAAGAACAATTCAAGGGCCCCCATCCTCAGTTCGGGGGGCCCCTACCAGCACACAAAGCAAAAAAAAGGCCGCCCGTCTGGCCTGAGGGCCCAAAATAAATTTTTTTGCACCGGGGCCCTTGTTGATCTAGCTACGACACTGAGGAGGTACTCTTTAGCATTTCTGCTAAGATGCCTCAGCATCTGGTACTGGATCAGATCAGGCCCTGGTGCAGTGTCTTTGGCACTGTTTAGTGCCAATTCCAGCTCCCCAGATGAAAATGGGCTATATTATGCCTGTAAATCTGACACGTCAAAGCTAAAAGTTTGCCTTTTGGCATAAATTCTTTGTGGCTGGTCCTGATGGTCCAATCCAGCAGATGAAGTGATGGCAGCGAAGTACTCTGCCATCAGCTGCACTATGCTTTGTTCATTGGTGACTACATGCCCCTGATCCAATAATGCAGATACTGGTGGTCGGGAGTACCACCCAGATATCTAGCCGATAGGCTCCCATAGCTTTGATGATGTTGGGGAACGGTTAATAGTGCTCACAAAGTTCTTCTATGTCCTTTTGCTCTCCTTAATCACACGTCGCATCTTAGCTCTAGCAACTCGGAATGCTGCAAGGTTGTCTGGCATTGGGTGTAACCTAACCTGACACAAGGACCATCTATGACCCCGTATAGCGGAACAACATTCGCCATTCCACCAAGGGACGGGTGTTGTGTTCAGTGCTTCAGAGCTACTAGGCACGGGAATATCAGCCACTCGGTGAATCACTTCTGTAAGATGATTCACCTTCTCCTAAGTGTTCCAACACTGTTCGAGAATGACTGAATAGCTGTAGAGCTGCCCGACACTTCTGCTGATATTCAATTTTTGTAGTGTAGTTCTTCCCCCACACTCTAACACTCCATGCAACCACATTGGGAACAGGTCACTTCCATGAAGGTCATGATCCACCTCCCAACGCAATTGAAGGGGAGCAAAGAAAAAGATCAATGGCAGAGGACGTACCAGTAGCAGTAGTGAAGAGTGACATTTGGTGGGTATTAAGGATGCATACATCCTATCATTCCAATAATCTACAAATTTCCACACCTCTGGGACAATCAATGGTCGACCCCCACGATGCACTGTGCATGTTAAAGTCTCACAATAGGAGAACAGGTCAAGAAATTTGCTACAATAAATCAGCCAGTTGACCAAAATCAATAGGTGACCCCGGCGGTAGAAATAAGGAGCATTATGTCAATTGTACTGTTCCATGAATTCTGGCAGCGACTGCTTGCAGAATAGGGGTGAGTGCAACAGGTTCGGATTGGACAGTGTTCTGTGCAAACACAGTCACTTTAGAATTGTAAGTGTTTATATTAAACCCCTGTGGTGGTGATGTGTTGCAAGTTGAAATGTTGGTATTTGTTATTTTTAGCTTGAATTTTTGTCCCACAAGTAAGGAGGAAAGGTACAGTGTTGCGTGGTACCTCCATTGCAGATCCACTGGGCTAATACAATGGGTCGCACATTAGCAAGTGATTGACCTCATCACCTATTCACCTCCTCAGCACATGTCAAACCTTGAGTTTTTAATAGACTTCTTCCATCCTTGTGTGAAGCCAAGATCCCCATTCTCCTAAACACCCAACATTCCACCTCACACCCTACGGTGTTCGTTGAAACATGGCAGGAAGTTACGGTGTGGGAAACTTGTAGCGCTCACTAGCTTCCAGCTCAGGCACCATGGGTTCACCAAACCCGTACCTGGCACTTGTGTACAAGGCCCCTGTGGGGTCGTTATGACTTGAGATAGGGAATACAGGTTTACTCAAAGTTGATAACTGATTAGTTATGATGTCTATGTTTGTAGGTGCTTTACATCCACTATTTACCTCTCTCTCCAGGATACTGGAGCATCTGAGCACCCACATAGGCGACGCCACTGGTTGGTATAATCAGAAGAACTCCATATCAATATTCAGTGATGTTTAGCTCATATACATGCAGAGAACGTTTAAATACAACACACATTATGAACATTGATCAAAAAAATCCTGTAAATAAATATGCTCTATGGGTCATGCTGGCTAGTACTTATACTTAACATTCTATACCACAAAGCCTAGGCTGGATATCACACTTTCTGTTTGTTCCCTACCATACCTCCTTGGCATCTGTGAAGACGATTGCTACAGCAGTCAGCAACACAATTGCTACAACTGAAACACATCCCCAGTACTTATATTCAGAGGGTATCCTCCCATGCAGCTGATAACACGAGGAAATTCCCTAGCCTACCTCTTTATAAGCACTTAACAACAAATGTACATCCACAGTTACAACAGCGTCACATTCTTCTAGCATCTATAAAGCAGACTCCTTACTCCAATTTCTTAGTTCCTATCCACAAATGAGGCTCCTCCCTTCAAAAATACAGCCTGCACTTCAGTTTTTTGGGGCTAATGTCATTAGGTATAATTCTGGCTTTACACATGAAGAGGTGTTGACAGTAGCTGTAGAACTTCAATGCATAACAGATATGGGTGAGATTAAAATAAGAAAAAGAACATAGATTTAGAGGATTATCTGGTGTACAGGACTGAATAAGTAATCAGTAACTAGTATAGCATCTCATATAAGTGTTTTAAATAGGTCTGAGGTTGATATATGCATTATGTTTTAGGGACCTGTCGTAACTATTCAAGTTATTGAATTCTAATGTCAAAGAAATCTGCCACCTGTAAAGAAGCCAACTGCATGACTACAGTTGTCACTACTTTGTTGTTGTGTAACTGTTGATCACTAAGGAACTCCTTTAAGTGCCAAAACAGGTAAAAATCACTGCAAGGTCTGAAATGTAAGGTGAATGATCCAGTTATTCCCATCCAAAAGACCTGATTAGACCTTGTGTTTGTGCAGAAACATGTAGCCTTGTACGGTCATGGAGCAATCTCAAACCGGAAGATAGGCCATGCCACTTGTTTTATATGGCACATCGGAGTTTTCTCAAGGTAACAAAACATGTAACAGAATTGAATGTTGTGCCTCTTACAATAAAAACCCTTTCTTGTCCAGAAGACAGCTGCCATGATCTAACCTGCTGCAATTGTCTTTTTTGGTTGGTGGTGTGTTTTGCCATTCCATCAACTGTCACCTGGACTCAGGAGTCATGCGAGACATCAAATTCTCGTATCCTGTAATGATGTGGTTCATAAATTCATCTCTTTCCTGATGTTATTAAGTTAGAAACTATAAAGCACAGCCCAATCTTGTTTTGTGTTTGAAAAAGCAGTCTTTGAACTCTTCAGCAGCACACTTTTCGATAATTCAGTTTCGCTGAAATAATGATGTACGAAACTTATCTTAAACCTGTGAAAAATCAATTGAAAACTATGAAATTGTAAATCATGAGTCCTCCCGAATTTTGTTCTCCATTTCACAAACCAAATCTTCATAAATCTCACCCCCCTTTCGAACTTTACTATCATTCATAGTGTTTCACAAATCTGACTGAATTTCCACCACAGCAAAGCTTTTTGCACTTAAGAATCAAATTACAGATCATATCTCACAGCCGGCAGGAGAATAAATTTGTTTGCCCATTATTAACTTCTACAGCTCAGCGCACAGACGATACGGCTAATAATAAAATTTAAATGCTCATTAAGCATACTGGGAGCAGATGAGCATGTGCACTGCAGCGAATGTGCATCATTCTCACTCTCATTTGCAAATGGGCCTTATTTAAAAAATAATGCTTGTAATTATCCCAACTTCTAAACCATGATTATCTTCCTACACTTATCTCACCAACAACCAGTAGTCTGAAGGGATAAAGGACTAAGCAGTGAGTCAGATAATCTCAACAAACAATCAAGTTGCAGACAAAGCCAGTTCCCTAAAAAAAGACAAATTTCAACATGTTTCCTAGATCGGGAGGCAAGTGTTTGTTACAACAGTTCCAATGAACAACACAAAAGAAAATAGCCATACTGGTTTACACAAGTCACCGACAACCTTAACCACAGCCTCTCAATCCGATGTAATTCCCCCACTGTCTCCAGTATCAAGTGGTTTCATAGGTACTTAACATGATGGAAAGTCAGAGACACAACAAAAAAGTATAAAATTATTATACAGGCTTCTGTATCAAACCAGCAATAAAACAATAATTATCTATTTGATTAAGGGTTCAGCATGAAAAGTGATATTTTGTCTTGTCTTGCATGCACATTCATCACATTACAGCTGTAGCCTTTGGTAAGCACTAGTTTCTTCTCCATTTGCTCACGTCAACCCGTTGTCCTTTTGCTATTAGCATCCTCAAAATTCTAATACGATATATGCCTGTCTTATTAGGGAGTTTAGTGGTTTAAATTCTGGTGCAAAGATATATCTTGAAGTAGGTAAATCTTATTTGTTCCAGATATATTACTTTGTTTATTAAAAAAATTACCTATTAATGAGATAAAATAATGAAAAACAGGAATTTTAACATCATAAAGATGCCAATTATGCTGTGTATATCTGAAATTAATGTTATGTAAACATTGTAAATGGTTGATAAAGCCTATTCATTCCATTCCTTCCAACTGCAATTTTTAAAAAATCCTAACTACAAGACGAGGTTACAGGAGAAACTATAGTAGAAACTAAGGAACAAAGAAGTATTCAACTGGATACTGAGTTCAGTAGTCCCTTATATGAGACTGATGCTAGAGATGAACAGCAACAGCCATCCATTAGTATGAATCAGAGTTCATGGCTTGAAAATTTTGTTCAGCCGAGTCCAGCAGGATGTTAGAGCAAGTAGTTCCACATAAATGCAGTATTATAAATAAAGCAAGACTTCTTTTAAATATATAGAAATAAAGTGTTTCTGACAGTAAAATACCTCTAGCAGTTAGCATTGTAATGCAGGACTTGTGTCACGTCGTCGCTTGGTGTTGCCTGAATCTTCTTCAGAATCACTTTCTGAAACAGAGTCATGACGTGGGTGCAGAGAACTGCTAACAACAATTACTCGCTTCCGGGGGTTGTTGCCTTCACCTTCTCGCCTTGGCCTGTATATGATACAATATTATTTTCCTATTATACAAAATTTATGTGACTGAAAATTAGTCATAAATTAATTACAATAGTGAATGATAAACAATTAAGTCAAAGGCATTAAGTAGCGAAAATGAATTAAATTAGGATAGGGATCCTTTAGATGATGGATGTGGAGCGCAAACATACACAAAAGACAAAAACAGAAAAGATACAGAAATTTTCGGAATGAGCCCTTTGTCAACAGGAGAACATTATGGGAGGTGGGTGTTGTGGGAGACTGCCTCACAGGAAGACTCTACAATAGTGTACAGTTTATACGAATTAAAGAAGCTTCTAACTGGACAATACTGAGAAAGTATTTGAAAAGTAGGTAATAAATCTGATCCTTCATACAAATATTCAAACTGTCATATAGCTACTATTATACTATCAATGCCACATCTCTAAATGCCACCTAATCTTTTGTTTAAAATTATGGATATTGGAAAAAAATATTTATTTTCATGATCTTCTCAACTGTATGAGGTACTCAGTTTCTTAGGTCTCCCATTGTTCTACTAGTTGCAGCATTCTGGTGAATATAAACATTCAAGTGCAAATAAAATGTAGCAGAAAAGCTTCTATTAGTAATGTGAAGACGAAAATTAAATGAATGATACTAAGACAACAGTTTTTAGTCAGTCAACTCTACACCTAAATTACATGGTAGCAAATTTTCAATTAAATTTATAGTATAGAAAATAAAATTACTTTGAAAAAAATTATTAAAACTGCTACTGTATAATTTCCTTACCTGAAGTTCATTTCAGAGGACAAATAAGAACTAATATTGACCGGTTTAAACCAGTTTGTTCCTAAGAAGTGTATTAAGGTCAGTAATAACTTCCCTTGGTTCAATAGGGAAATGAAACGTTTGCTCAGGAGGCAAAGGCGTTTACATGTCGCGGTGAAAAAATCGGGGGACTCATCTAATCGTGCTAAATTAGTCCAGTTGCGTGCGGAAGTGCGTAAGGCAATGCGCGATGCGTTTAAAGAATTCCAAGCCAGGAATTTATCCGAAGATCTGATTACTAATCCAAAAAAGTTCTGGTCGTATATCAAAGTAATAAGAGGCTCTCGTAAGGTTATGCCGTCACTGATTAAAGAAAATGGTGAATTATCAGAAACAAGTGTAGAGAAAGCAGAAATTTTGAATGATATATTTAAAAAGGCTTTCACGATAGAAAACTCAGAGGAGATACCGATATTTAACAATCGTACCGACAAAATTATGAATGATCTCGCTCTTGATGTTGAGGGAATAACTAAACTGCTTATGAATATAAAAACCAATAAGGCTCCCGGACCAGACGGTATTCCTACAAGATTCTACTGAAGATAAGCAAAGGAAATTGCACCGTATTTGATGAAATTGTATACCGCCTCTCTGGATCGAGGAAAAATACCAGCCGAATGGAACACTGCTATCGTAACTCCAGTGTTTAAAAATGGGAATGTTAATGATCCTCAGAATTATAGGCCGATCTCGTTAACTTCAATATTTTGCAGGATTTTAGAACATATCATCTATTCAAATGTCATGCGGTTCTTGGATGAAGGTGAGCTTTTAAATCCAAATCAACATGGATTCAGAAAAGGCCGATGCTGCGAAACACAACTTGCACTTCTAATTCACGACTTGTGCCAAATTATAGATGAGCAATCCCAGGTTGATTTGGTTCTATTAGACTTTAAAAAAGCTTTTGACACTGTGCCTCACACTAGGTTACTTAGGAAACTACGCGGTTACGGCATATCTAGACAAATATGCGACTGGGTTGCAGACTTCCTGAAGGGCAGAACACAGTATGTAGTTCTCGACGGTGAGCGTTCATCACTTACTGAAGTGGGGTCTGGAGTTCCCCAGGGAAGCGTGTTAGGGCCTCTGTTGTTTCTCATATACATCAATGATCTATGCGACATAATAGGGGGGATGAAAAGATTATTTGCCAATGATGCTATTATATATCGCGAAATCAAAACCCAGGACAATTGCGCTTTGTTACAAGATAATATTATGAAAATAATTGCGTGGGGTAAAGATTGGCAGTTGGAGTTAAACGCTAAAAAGTGCCAAGTCATGCGTGTAAGTAAAAAGGTGACACCATTTAACTATGAATATACAATTAATGGCACTGTCCTTAGAACGGTAGATTCCGCTAAATACCTAGGGTTAACAATTCGTAATAATTTGTCGTGGAATGAGCATATCGAGAATGTAATGGGAAAAGCAAATCGTATGCTCCGATTTCTAGGTCGTGATTTAAATCAATAAATCGATTGTATACAAATCACTAGTACGTCCTCACTTAGAGTATTGTTGTTCTGTATGGGGTCCCCATCAAAAGGGGTTAATGGAGGCTTTAGAGAAGATCCAAAGAAGAGCCGCCCGATTCATGACAGGTGTATATATATATATAGTTGGAGGGAAAGCGTAAGTGCGATGTTGAAGGAGTTAGGTTGAGAAGACCTGGAACACCGAAGGCATTGCTCTCGATGGAAGCTAATTGCAAAATTCACGACAGACGTATTTCGGAATGACAGCCAGAAAATATTGCTACCAGCAACATTCATATCTCGAAATGACCGCAAAAATAAGATAAGAGAAATCAGGGCCAGAACCGATTCATTTCTGTACTCATTTTTCCCACGAGCGATTAGAGAATGGAATAGAAAGGATTTACTGGGCGAGTAAACTTAAAATCCGACAGGAGTAGCTTTCAATAAAGCACTCCAGCCATCCTGATCTGGGTTTTCCACGGTTTTTCCCAGATCACTCCATGCGAATGCGGGGATGGTTCCTCACAATAGCCTATGGGCGCCTCCTGCCATATCCCTTATAACCCTTCCAAACCATAACCCTTTTCGATAGGTGCAATGCACCCTCCGCCACACACTTTTAGTGAATCGCGGAGTAATAATAATAATAATAATAATAATAAAATAAAGGTCCAAATATTTAGTTACAATATTAAAATATACAAAACTGGGAAATAAGCAGTACAACTATCACAAGAGATTCAGTGATATAAATAATGAAGGACAGGGAAATTAACTCACCACATACCAAAGTGGACGGCTGCGGTGAGAGGGAACACTTATGCTGACAAACAAATACACAATATTTCGGCATCTGGTAGATAAACGGGCCATTAGGCTTCGTACGTGTGTACACAACGAATGTCACCCAGTTGGTCATTGGGTGACGTTCGTTGTGTACACACGTACAGAACCTAATGGTCCATTTATCTACCACTGATGAAGGCAGATGCCAAAATATTGTGTATTTGTTTGTCAGCATGTGTTCCCTCTCACCACAGCCATCCACTTTGCTATGTGGGGGCTTAATTTCCCTCTCCTTCATTATTTATATCGCCTAGAAGTCAAGTTTACTGCTCGTGAATCTAGAGCCCTAAAAACAAATTATCTGCATTATCACATGAATGAAATTAAGAAACTTTAGATCAGGGATGGCGAACCTTTATTGATCCACGTGCCATTTTTTCTAAGGAAATGTTGACTGAAGCTATGGCGTGCCAGTAAACAATTATGTCTTAGTGATTAATGGGAAAATAAATAAAACTAAATACTATCATCTTAAAACTTTTTATTTGCAGCCAGAAATATACATTTTTGAAATACTAAGCAAGTACAACATCAACAGTTTTGTGTTCATTTACGTAGATGAAACTAGTGAGATTTCTGTTGTTGCAAATTAAATGCCAAATAGCTTATATTAAGTTCATAGTTCGTTACTTTTAGCACAATGCAAGCTCAAGTGGAGTCATCTGACAAACGATTTCGAAGCGAGTCTTTAATGTTATTCATTTCTGAAAATAATGACTCACATGCAAAAGTAGATGAAAATATTGTTAATATAGCTAAAGCCAGCTTTTTAAGACAGCTATATCTGTCTGGAATTGAATTCCAACTTTCCATAATTATGGTATTGGCATTTTTACTCATATTGCTTGATAGTCTTGCTAATTCATTTAGTTCCAACTCCTTCCTCATTTTTTAGTCAATATTGAACTACACTGGAACTCAACCAGATACATTTCCATTTCTTCAGTTTCCAACCAATCAAATTTAGACAAGTTCATATCAAGTGAAGTCACTTCAGGATACATAATAAACTTAAGTGTTTCCGATAATTCTTTGAACTGAGAAAATCTCGATGAAAATTCTTCGATTGAAGAATTAATTACTAAAGATAACTCTTTAGTGTGTTTAATTGTTCTGGTTTTTCGTGTACAACCAAATCTTGGGAAATACTTGTAATTATCGGAAATAATATCGCTACTGAAAACTTGCAGTTTAGCCTCAAAAGCACGAATGAGATCTAGCATAACGATAATTGCTTTGTTTGCGCCTTGAAGCTCCACGTTCAATTCATCACATTGCTGGCACATGTCTGTAAAAGAAACCATTAATTTTGTTAGCCAGATAACATCCAACAACTGTGAATATCATTACATTTTCCCATCATTTTGTAAAAACAGTCTGCTTTCTTCCAAACAATCAACAAATCTTTGAAAGTACGCTATCGCGATTCAACCAGCGAACATTGTTATACATCAGTAAGCCGTTGTACACCGAGTGCTAATGACGAGTATAGACGCAGCCGCCGGTTTTTCCGAGTGCTGTTGACGAGTTAAGCAGCACCCACCTGCCACTACGAATATAGACGCACCGCTACCTGAGTCGTACAGCGGACTTCACGACCCATTTCTCAATAGCCTTTTGCAGTTCTGGTCGCTAGCTTATCGTCCGAATGTTTGTCTGTAGGGAGCCTAGGCGTTGCTCTACAGTTCACTATTCAACAGAAATTACATCAGTCTTCTTTGTGTCCTGTATTTTATGGAGAAAATGGCAAGACGTTATGGGTGCATTGAGGAAGAAATCATGGAGATTCTTACGAGGAGTGACACCGAGGATGAACTACTTGATTTTGATGGAAGTGATAGCTTTTCCACAGAATCGGAAGGCTGTAGTCATAAACCATACTCGTCAGCAGGTGTGACAATGCTGTCTCATGTTTCAACAAGAAATGTTAGTTGTTCTGAATCTGAAGAATCAGAAAGTGATAGTGAAACGCTTACGAAGAAATTACGTCTTAGTGATAAATCTGACTGGAAAGAAAATTATTTTCGTCCAGTTAGTCACGCATTTGATGATATGCTGTCAGTACATGTGTGTCAAATAGGGAATGTGCCAAATATTCTGTCAGTTTTCATGTTATTTTTTTTACAGAAGAACTGATGAAATATGTAGCTGATGAAAATAATCGCTTTTATATAACCATTATGGAAAATATTCCAGAATCAGTTGATTCTTGAATATCAAAGTGGAAAGAAACTGAATATGATGTAATTTTTTGTTTCATAGCTATTTGTCTTCTGATGCATCGCGTGGAAAAAATTGAAAATTAACTAATACTGGACCAGAGATGTTCTCCTAAATACCGCAATTCTTGGTGAACTTATGTCCAAATACCGCTTTTTGTTACTTTGGTGAGGTTTCGTGAGATTTCTCTGAAACCCCCCCCCCCCCTATTTCAACTAGCGTAATAATGGACAGATACTTCACAGCTTTGAAATTTTGAAAAATCTGTTGAGTACTTATGTGGAACAAATTTCATCAAAGAAACAAAATTATATATAATCGGATAATTACAAAGCGCAGCAAACATCAAGTCAAAATTGAGATTTTTGGGAATCTACAACTACAAAGATATTCCGCAAGCCAAATTTCGGTGTGGGGGGAGGATGCTTGTGCAATTATCATTTTCAGATGTCTTTTTATATTCGTGAATAGCATGAGAAAAAAATCGGATGCCTTTAACTCTCTGTATAAGTTCGAATATCTCTAATTTAACAGTCGTGGTCTGAACGCGGTATGTAAGTGTGGAAGTAAAATATTTCTAGCATCTTCTGCGAATCTACGCTGTTTAAAATTAAACGAAAACATTCTGATACTGTAAGGAACATATAGAAAATTGCAGTTTTATAAAAGGGTATGCAGGAAAGAACAGTAAACTATTAAGGTAAATTTAAGAATCACGATGCTTTCGACATAAGCTGCGAAAATCTAGTAAAAACTACTAGCAAGATGTAATTATTAGTGACGAAAAATAGGGTTAACGATTGTTTGATTCTGCAGTAATTTATTTGCAGAGAAACTATGTAGTGAGAGTATTTATGGTGTATCAGCCAGAAACATTCAGCACTGGGCGGGTGGGACAGCGCGGGCCGCTCCGTCCCCAGGAACAATCACTTAGCACAGGTAGCCGGCCTCTGCGCGGCAGGTAGACGATCCGCCGTCAGCAGTCAAAGGGTTAAAGCCTGTGATGATATAAGGTACACTATTTTTGTTACCACGTCCATTACGTTATCAAGGGAGGCGAATCCACCCTTTGCACACAAGCCTTGTTGATGTATGATAAAGTGGAATTCGAGAATCATATGTCCTATGTGTGTTTGAAATAAACTGATAAAACCATTTATTTTGCCCACCATACTTGGAGCAGCATCAGTCGTTATTGAAACAATTTTGCTTAAGTCTACTTTTTTCTCAGAAAAGTAAATTTTTAACAGCTGTACAAATATCTGTGCCCTTAGTAGTTCTTGGTAACAATGTTATCGCAATTAATTATTCCTTGATCTCGTTTACTACACAATATCGAGCAAAATGAGCAGATTTAGTAACATCAGTACCTTTGTTCAGACACAACGATATGAAAGGAGATGACTTGATGTCATTTGTTTGTTGTTCTTTTACATTTTCTGCCAGTTTTAGTATTATATCTTTTATTGTGTTTTTGGATAAAGGAGTATCTTTGATGTGCTTCATTATTTTATTTTTAAAGTCTTCAAAAAGTGATGTAGCACATGTTAACCAGGCTTCCTTCAAAAATTCTCCTTCACTAAAATATTTACCATGCCCAGCAATAAAATTTGCAGCAGAAAAACTTGCGGCACTAGTATGACAATCCTTGCTAACATACTTAATCATAGACGTCAGTTGTTTACTTCTATATTTAATTGCACACGGAATGAATTCTTTTTGCTCTGGTTTGCTTTTTTGACAAAGATTCGTTATTTATTTTATAGTGCCGTTTTACAGATGATGTTCCACATACCACTGTTCCAGAACACAAAACACACACCGCTTTATCACCTTTATTAATCATGCCATATTTCTCAGCCCACCAAGGTTAAAATTCCCTATTACACTTATATTGCACTTTTTTTTTTTGCGAAACTATCCATTTTGAATGGTAGTAAATATAAGTCAAATACACTTAAAAAAGCAGCTGTGTTAACTAAACCAGTTTATAAACCGCAAGAACCATGCTTAACTGGTAAAAGCAGGCAACGACGTTAGCAAAACAAACAAGTAAATAAGGTAGCGCTCCTTCCGCTGCCGCACCACCTGCACTTACTCACTCAGTCCGTTCTGTCAGAAATTCACTGGAAATCTACCACTTTTGTACAATCTGTAGTTGTTTCGGCACCGGTAGTTTCATTAACGATGGCCTTTGTTACTATGATCTCAAATTATGTGGATGAAAAAATAAATTATTTATGTCGATTAAGTTCAAACTTAATTAATGCCAAGCCCAAATTATTTTGTCACGTGCCATCATAGGCATGCGTGCCATTGGTTCACCATCCCTGCTTTAAAAGCGGTTAAAAGCTAACTTAATAACTGATAATTCTTGATGGCATTGGCCTTTATTTAGTTTTCTGGAACAGTCTATTTGTAGTGTTCAAAACATTTTTTCATACATAAATATAGAACTCGGAGCCGAATACATTTCTGAATAATACCGACAGTGGTGTTACTAATAATTGTATGTTCCTTGGTTTCTTTACAGAGAAGTCCTATGCAGGATGATTCCATGATGATGTTAGAAACTTTCAAGGATCATGGAGAAGGTAAATTTAACAATTTGAGGTAAGGGATCCTGGTCTAGAAACGACCGAGTTGAAAGTTATAAGTGAAAATCTACTCAGGTTGTGTGTTAGCTACATGCAGAGCTCAAACTAAGGGACCCTACTCCCTAACTATGGTCATGATGTACAGAACTCCCATCGAGTTTTTCCCCAACACCCTCAAAAAATTTTCCATGTTGATGGACTAACAATAGTGCATAAAACTTGATGTCAGAGAGACCAAAAATCCCAAGTATATGTCCATTTACCTGCACAAGTTTCACAAGCAGCTACATTTACAAAAAGTTTAAAATGGCATTCCCCAGTGTCAATGCAGGCATGGCATCATCAACACACAAAGTTATATCATACTCATTCTAATATCTCCGGTGTTATTTGAGCACTGTTGCAGGCAATGAGAATTCTTGCCAGGAGATCCTTTTCAGGTGTCTCTCACACAAGACTTTTCACATAGGCCCACAACAAATTTTATTTGGATATTTGGTCATCAACACTGTATTCTCATATTATATTAAGCGTTCTGGTATATTATTATCCAGGGGCAAGAAAATATGAATAGAGTGGAGGTAACAGTGGGAATATTGGCTATTGAAATGCAGGTACCTAAAGTTGAGGCTAGTGGAATTTCTAATTCCAAGCAAGTGCTGATAAGCCAGTTTTCACCCACAACGTTCACAAAAGGTACTGTCTACAGGTATAAACTGAAATGGCTGTAGAATGAAGCATATTTTAAATTATTAATAAGACAACTGACATGTGCTGTAAGAGGCTGATACAAGTCACTTATAATTCTCGACATGTGACCTTTCATAGAATAAGATAATATATCTCCCTTCTTACTTTTGGCCACATAACATAAATATATGGTATGTGTACTCTTTTATAAAACTTCTATTTTTTCTTAGGGATTTATGCTTTGTTGACATCAAGATCATTCATAGGCTTGAAAGGGATAAGGGCATGGAATGAGAAGAAATTCAGCCATGGAATTTTGAAGCAACCATCTTGGTGTTAGACGAATAATTTTGGGAAACTGTGGAAAAACAAAATCTGGATGGCAGGATGGGGAGTCGAACCAGCACTGTCCTGAATGTCAGATCCGAGTTTTAATCCTTACCCACCAGGCTCAGTGTATTCTTTCCAACTCCAGTATTTGATACCCATAACGTGTGTTCCATTCTATCCTCCAAACTCAATGCCCTGAGTAAGATTTTGTATCTCAGTTCCCTCAATTCCTTGAATGTCTTCTTGCTATTAGATGTAAAACTTCAAAATTACTACCAACCACCAACACAATACAGTTTATTTAACACCAGGATATTTACATTGTATGCCTTCAATGAGCAATCTTCCTCTGCCTAATGATCAAGACAATCTTTACTTTTTATTTGTGAACCTAATATGATTACTTTTACCTTGTTCCATGTTGACTTACCCATTTGGTGAAGTTAGAAAAATTTTGAGTTTGAGGAATGGTTTCAAGAAAGAAATTTTTGCACCATAAATCAGGTGAAGAATGTAGTAAAATGATTCAAACACCATAGTGGAGAATACTAAAGTTAAAACTCAGATGGAGCAGAACTGGGGCTTGGTTGAGGACGTGTGATATAGGATGTTTCACAAGAATTTGTTTAACTACAAAAGCATTCTGGGACATAAGGACTTTGCGAATATTGTTCATTAAAGCAGATCCTTCTACATATTCAGACACATTTTGAAAATACAGGGTGGGATTCAAAAGTAATGAACCTTTGTTCAAAAGGACAGATTTATTGAGCAAATTGGTACAACTGACTAATAGTCTTCAAAATAGGTATCTCCTGAATCAATAAACTTTTGTAGGTAGCTATTCCATGTCTCAAAGGCGTCCACGTAGGCCTGTTCCGGGATGGCTGCAAGGGCTGCCTTAAAATTTGCTTGGATGTCCTCGATCAACTGAGCCAGGCCGGTGCTCATGATGAATGTGGTGTGGCTGTGCGAGTATCGTGGTGAAGCTTCCAGCTGTCCTTGATGTCCCTTCTCTTGCGCGCGACGATTCTTTTCGGTACTTCCGAGAAGTAAACAGCATTCACAGTCACTCCAGCCGGAACAAACTCATAGTGGACAATCCTCTTAACTCCGAAGAAGGCGATGAGCATAGACTTCGTCTCCAATTTGCTCATCCATGCTTTCATGGGGCTGGGTGAGTTTGAGGTGTGCCACTCAGAGCTTTGGCATTTTGTCCCTGGGTCATTGAAGCATTTCGAACATTTTGGTAGGAGACTTGCCCAACCAGAAACAGAACTTCATCGCATACTACTGCTCTAACATACTTTCCATTCCACTGTGTCATGCACTACCGCACAGGGGTTCCCATCAAGGTCAATCCTACCGCTCTGAAAGCTTGGAGGCAACTTAGCTCCATTGCGTTGTGAAGCCAACATCCCCCACCACTGCCGCTGGCAAGTGGATTACGTGGCAAGGCACCCTCATGTCAGAATAAAATGAGGCTCATTACTTTTGAATCCTACCTTGTAGAGACACTATTAGAACAAGGGTTCCCACCAAGTGTGGGTCACCAATATCAATGAAATTTGTCACAGATGTTTTTTTATGTACCCTGCTGTTAAAGAAAAATCGACACCATTCTGAATAGGGCATTATCAATAGCTCTTGAAAAAAAAATCATGTTGCAACTAAGAGCTTACAAGATATTGTAGATTGTGTATAAACTTTGCATGCTATGAATATCTGTAACAACGACACCATTTTCAGCTGGTGGCAGCAGTTGAGCAGTTAAGGTGTTAGGTTCTAAACCCATGGACCCCTGCTTGCAGGACCTTTTAATGAGTGTAGGATGGTGGATTCTGATTAGTTGTAATACTCTGGGAATGTAAAATTTTGATTCATTTAGGTAGCTATCCCAAATGTGCAAAGTTTTATTTCACTGTTGTTCATGTTTGGACCTGCACAGACATTACTGGATCCTTCCCCATTTTCAAGCCTCCAGTTCTATATGAGTAATTTAAGAGTACACTTCAAAATATTTGTACAGAGAATTCAGTTTGGCCTTAAGACCGAGTTAAATTTTTAACTGAAAACTGTACAGTAATATGGTGGAAGTACAATGTTAACAGTTAAATTACCTGAGTAAATCATCTACCTGATAAGGTACTGTAATAAAACATCTATTGGGAAGTCACTTCGCAACTGTGGTTAAAAGATTTATGCTACTTATGTATAAAGCAGCCCATTTGTTTACGAATTTGCAGAGGTGGAAAATGAACAACCTTTGATGAGCTTGACAGTGTAAGATGAACAACTTGGAGATTTTGTCACGAGCAAAGAGGTGAAGCAGAAACTCATCAAGTCACTGGAAAAAAGGAGTTTAGTCTCTTAATCTCTTAGTGCCTTTCCTTATGTATAATCCAAACTAATTGCCCAGGAGTTACTGGAGTAGTTTGGGAAACAGATGGGTAACATTTTTGTTAGTCAAAGATGAAATTATGTATGAAGATAACCACCCTATAAAGTTTGTATAGAGTTCTGAAGATTCAACAGAATCACCTTCAATCATCACTTGTAAGACCTAAGAATCAAGCTAAAGATTTTACCTTTGAGGTGGATTTGAAATAGTAGTTGTTATTTGGGCTTTATGGTGCATCAACATCAAGGTTATTAACGCCCTAACTTATATCTGGCATGATAATGTGGCATAAAAATCGATTGCTGTCTGCGTGGCCGACTATAAAGGGGTCGGCCACACAGAGAGCACAATAAAATAAAACACTGACTAAAATATTGTCTGCATCGCCGACTGTAAAGAGGTCGGCCATACAGACTGCAGAACAAAATATAAAACTGAAACTATGGCTGAAGAATGGGCATAAACGATAAAAACACTAAAGGGCCAACCAAATCAAAACAATGAAATAACAGGCTGTCTGTAAAAAGGCCAGCCAGATATAAAATGTCAAACATAAAAACGTACACATAAATTCATAAGAAATAAGAATGGTTCTTGGATTGATGGTTGTAAAAGGCCATCAATCCAATCTAAAACCTAGGCCAATCTGCCCAAAATTTTTGGGACAAGACCCAGCCAAGCTACAAAACTTTAAAACCTTGGCCACGTTGTCACTGTCATTGTTTAAAATAAGAGACAGATCTTTGGCTAGGCCAATGTCTGCCCTTAGGTCTAAAAATTATCACACGGTCAGTGGTGTACTGCAAAAGGTACGCCAAAAGCATCACATTCTGGAGGGTCCTCTCGGCAGAGAAGGAAACCATGAGTTGGAGAACAGTGCCCTATAAGGAGGTGAGTAAGGAGAACCTCATCCCCTCTCGTCCGCTGGAAGGAGCTGCTCCATGGCTGAACGGTCGGTTTGACCAACAGGAGCTTATTATGCTTGACTTCCAGCCACTGCCTCTGCCATACCTCAAAAACAATTCTCTTCGCCACCGAGACAAGGTCTGACTTTGGGACCAGAGCAAAGTCAGTTTGGAGCTTGTCGCAGGCTATCTTGGCAGCTTCATCGGCCGTCTCATTCTCCCCGATTCCCACATGGCCACGTACCCAGCAGAATAAAACCTCCCTTCTGTGAGTCTGGAGGGAAAGGAGGACATCCTGGATGTCCTGGACTAGACCGTCTGGTGGGTACATATTTCCTAAGGCCTGAATGCAGCTGAGGGAATCACAGCATATGATGATACTCTTATCGTGGGTTACTTTCATATGCTGGAGCGATTTTAAAACAGCATAACACTTGGCGGTATAAACACTGCATCTACCATCCAGTTTTTATGTGTAAGTCGCTTGAGGGAACACTACAGAGCAACCTACTCCATTAGCCTGCTTAGACCCATCAGTGTATACTGGGGTGAATGTGTGATACTGTTTTAAAATATCTGTTAAAACATTGATAAAAATATCAGCGGTACTGAATTTGCTATACCTAGAAAGGTGTAAAATTATTCTGGGCATCTTTAAAAGCCAGCAAGGAGATTTACTCCAACCCTGGTGATAAAAAGAGGGTAACTCAAAGCCATATTCCTCTAAAATGGCCCTCGTACAGATGCTAAACGGTTTAGTCGCCCTATGGCGATTGGTATACAGCTGTTCGAAATCCGGATGCATAACTACATTGTGCACTGGACTGTCAGGTGTTATGGCAATGTGCAAGTAGTGTTGCACCATGAGGAGACGCCGGCGGATGGTAAGCGACGGCTTGCAAGAGCCAGCGCATATACTGACAATAGGGCTGGTGCAGTAGGCACGCGCAGCGAGCCGAATTCCTGCATGGTGGACACTGTCCAGCATCTGAAGATAACTATCCAATGCTGAGCTGTAAACGATGCAGCCGTATTCCAGTCGCGACCGTACAAAGGCTCTCTATAATTGTAGCAGGCAGGAGCGGTCAGTGCCCCACAACCTGCCACAAAGACATTTTAAAACATTTAAGGCTCTCACTTTCACATCTTTAAGATGTGGAAGCCAAGTTAGCCTACTGTCTAAAATAAGGCCCAGAAACCGGACAGTATCAGTAAAACTTAAAACACTATTCCTCAAGGTAAGACAGGGCTCTGGTAAAAAAACTGGTACAAGCTCACACCAGGGTTTCTCAGCAGAGAATCGAAAACCGGTGTGCACTGAACATTCATACAGCCTGTTCAGTGTGAGTCACAGCTGCTGCTCAGCGCTTCTCAGGCTGGACGATACACAAAAAATTAAAAAATCATCTACATACAAGGAGTACCAGATGGGACACCTTATTACATTTGATACACTATCGCAATAGCGAAAAGGGTCACACTTAAAACTGACCCCTGAGAACACCATTTTCCTGAATAAAAAGATCTTCACTACTGACTCTGTACTGGAAGCAATATCCTGATAAAAAGGATTTAAAAAAATGGGGCGGATTTCCCCTAAACCCCCTTTCGTGTAATTGTTTTAAAATGACATGCCACTATAGGCTTTTCAATATAGAAAAACACTGCAACTTGGTGTTCGCTGTGGAAAAATGCATCCTGTATAGCCGCTTCCATCAGGATCAGGTTGTACGTGGTGGAACGGAACTTCCAGAATCCGCACTGAAAGCAGCTCAGAAGGTTTTGGGATTCCAGACACCAGATGAGCCGGCAATTCACCATCGTTTTCAGTGTCTTGTCCATCCAGCTTGTCACAGCAATACTACGATAACTACCTGGCAACAACTTGCCCTTCCCAGGTTTTAAAATAGGTTTCTTGGCAAGAGTCGCGGAAGTGTCCCTCAGTCCCTATATGGTTAAAAATATCCAGAAGGTACTGCTTAGCATCATTTGTAAGATACCTCATCATCTGGTACTGGATCAGATCAGACCCAGGGGCAGTTTAATGCAGACTCCAATTCCTAAAATGAGAAAGGCTGTTGTACGTCTGCGAATCCGATGAGCCGAAGCATAAAACATACCTGTCGGGAGCAATTTTTCACTGCTGAACCATTGGGTCCAAACTGGCAGATGAAGTGATGGCAGCGAAGTTCTCTGCCATCAACTGCGTGATGCTTCGTTAGATGCGGTGATTACACACCCATCATCCAGTAACCCAGATATTGGTAGGTGGGAGCACCTTCCGGATATATGGCGGATCGACTCCCATACTTTTGATGATGCTGTGAAACAGTTAATTGTGCTCACAAAATCCTGCAATGACCTTTACTTGCTCTCCTTAACTAGGTGACATGCTTTAGCTCTTGCAATACGGAACGCTGCAAGGTTGTCAGCCATTCGATACAACCTAAAACGATGTAACGCCCTTCTCCGCCCCTGAATAGCGGAACGACATTCGTCGTTTCACCAGGGGACAGCATTCTGGAGCTTTTTGGCATAGAAACATCAGCAGCCTTATGAATCATTTCTGTGAAGTGAATCACTGTGTCCCCTATTTTGTTGTGAGCTTTGCGAACAACTGAACAGCAGAAGAGCTGCCAGTCAGCTTTGCTGACGTTCCATTTACATCTGATGTTTCCTTCTTCATGCCCGAACTCTATGCGCATCTGTATTGGGAAATGGTCACTTCCATGAAGGTTACGAACCACTTCCCAATGCATGGAGTCCGCAACGGAGGGGAAGCACAGCGAAAGGTCAGTGGCAGAGGACGAATCGTAAGCAGTTGTGAAATGAGTCATTTCACTGGTGTTGAGGATACATATATCCTCTTACTCTATTAATGCGGCAAGCATTCGACCCCTGGGGCAGTTGGCAGTGGAACACCACAACCCATTATGGGTGTAGAAATCTCCCAGAAGGAGAAATAGTCGAGGAAGTTGCAGCAAAATGTCTGCCAATTCGTTGTAAACAATGGGCATGCTGGGTGGCAAATAGATAGAGCATACGGTCAGTTGAAGATGACCGCATATCCTAACTGCTACTGCTTGTAGTGTAGAGTTGAGAGCAAATAGTTCGGAGTGGATAAAGTTTCGGACCAACACAGCCAATCCCCCCTTAGCTCGATCACCCTCGATATCGTCCTTTCTATAAATTTCGTACCCTCTTAGCACTGGATGGTGGTTTGGTCTAAAATGTGTCTCTTGGAGACAGAGACAATGGATTAGACCATGCTAAGAGCTGGACTTCCTCTTTGTGAGCCTGAAAACCGTTCCATTGAAATATGGGAGCCATCCTATCTCTTTAATTTCGCCTGCCCCGGTTCGGGTGGGCCTTCGGGCAGTGGCTGCTGAGGAACGGGACCAGGTTCGTCCACCAACATTCCTTCATCTTTGTTTTCTAGATCCGAAGACGGATCAGACTATGAGAAGGCCTCGAATAATTGCAGATCTTTTTCCCACTGAGGTTGTATGCTAGCGGGTGGTTTGCCTCACCACCCATCCACCTGCTCGGCACATTACTCACCTTGAGGTGAGGGGTTTTTATATAGAGGTTTGTACCGTCCTCATGATCTGGGTGATGAAGCCAAGATCCCCGTTCTCCTAGGCACACAACATTCCACCGCCACACCCTACGGTGGTCGTTGAAGCATGGTAGGAATTTACAGTGTGGGAAATTTGCGGCGCTCACAAGTTTCCATCTCTGGCACCGTGAGGGTAGATTTGAAAAACAGAAGCTCAGCCCACTAGTACCTTTTAATGTTCAATTCAAAGCAGAATCCCAAGTGGAAAACGAAATCACTACAGAGTAAGTGAGCCAACACCATACTTAACCGATAAAGATTTATTGAACAGTTGGTAAAACGGCCTACCTCAAGAAAGGAGGTTCCATGCAAAATAATATGCTGGTTCTGATAAATGTGCATATCACAGATGTTACTTTATGGAGGAGTCGGTGGGAGGTAAAAGAATACAAGGAGAATGTAAAAATTATCACACCATATCAATGGTTGATGTGTGATGGGAGCAGCAGCACAGTACATATCATATGACTGATTTTCATTTCAAGGCAATGTCGTCATGGGTGGACAAATTTAAGAGTAGACACTGGATATGGCTAGAAGCTGCAACTTTCCAGTAGAGTTGTGATGATCACATATTTTATAGGCTATTCCATTGTATGCAAGCATATATTCTTTGAAGTTTGTTTTTTCGTGCGGTTGTAGTTTTAGATGAAGTTGGTTGCTAAGAGCGACATAATTGAGCCTATAGGGTTGAGTCATTATCTCTAGTTAGAAAATTTGATATACAAACTGGGAAGTATCAGGAAGGAGTCTGATATAGAAGTAACGGTTTTAGTTTCTGCTGGTGTTGGTGGAAAAATGTTAAATAATTATTTGATTGAATAAAAGTTATTACAAGAAAGAAAAGAATTCTTTATGCATCTTTTCATAATTGGATGCTTTCCATAAAATAAACAAAAGAAGAAAGGCAACCGTGCTCGAAGAGAATAATGTTATTTCCCACCAGAAATTACGAAGTTACGTAAAACAGAGGCACCAGACTGAAACGATATATGAAGAAGACTAATAATTAAAGATACATGTTATTTATGTATTTAAAATAAAAATGACATTATAATGTAACATTTGTAAAAAAAAAAAAAAAAAAAAAAAAAAAAAAAAAAAAAAAAAAAAAAATACCCCAACATCAGCCATTATGTTTGAACCTAATTTTTTTAGTGTAAGTCAATTTGAGAAATGTGATCAAACTTAATTTCAGAGTTTAATGCTACATTTTGAATCACAAGACTTCCAAAATGCTACGATAAACTGGTTTGGTTTGTAACAATCACATATTTTATAGGCTATTCCATTGTATGCAAGCATATATTCTTTGAAGTTTGTTTTTTCGTGCGGTTGTTGTTTTAGATGAAGTTGGTTGCTAAGAGCAACATAATTGAGCCTATAGGGTTGACTCGTTTTCTTAAGTTCGCAAATTCGATATACGAATCGGGAAGTATCAGGAAGAAGTCTGATATAGAAGTAGCGGTTTTTAGTTTCTGCTGGTGTTGATGCAAAATGTTAAATAATTAACTGATTGAATAAAAGTTATTACAAGAAAGAAAAGAATTGTTTATGCATCTTTTCATAGTTACATGCTTTCCATAAAATAAACTAAAGAAGAAAGGCGACTGTGCTCAAAGAGAATAAAGTTATTTTCCAAAAGGATTTACAAAATTACATAAATTAGAGGCCCCAAACAAACCATATATGAACAAAACTAATACAGAGTCTAGAAACCAAAGAAGAATTCCAAAACCAAGAGCCTTCATCATGCAGTACAATCCAAATTTCAAGATAAATTTCAACCAGGCAGAATACGAATATCAAAAGTACCTTCTCAACTAAGGGCAAGAAGACAATTTATGTTTCTGTGAGCAGTAATAATAAGATCGATATTTATATATGTGTACACTGTTCAATATTCTATTGCAGTATCGGAGTTTTAAAAATATATATATATATATATATATAAAAAACAGCAGGCTATTCAGACAAATTCAAAGATGTGTCTCTATTTCATCAAAATTTGTGACCCATCATAGTTGGTGGTGTCCCCTTGTTAGAGTGCTACTTAAGTTCTAAGAAATTATACATGTTCGATTTTATTCTCCACAAATTAACAGAGTATCCACAGCCTTATAAGTGAAGAGATCAGATTAATTCTCAATTAATGTAAAATTATATTTTTCAGGTATGCAGGTGAAATGATTACTAAATGTTCATGCTTTGTAGCTTACTTTCAATTTATTAGCCTGGGGGTACCAATAGGTCAAGTAGTTAAAACTTATCAAGTTTATTTTTGTCTTCATATTTTATCCGAGACTATTTGATTACATGTGACTTTTTTCCATAGGTTTTAATAACAAATTTTAGAAATATCTTAAGAAATTTATGAATATTTGTAAAGAATCATGACACCAAATACTAACATTCGGCATAATGCAAAAATCCAGCAAGTAAGGTCATAATTTAGGGGCATAAGGTCAAAAACTTCACAGCCTAAGTATGCACTTAGATGTCACTACCATTATTCCTGGAAGTATTAGACAGCGAATCATCAGGTGCATGTGTGCTGACTAGAATAGAACCTACACGATATACAAGATCATATAATAAAACAATCTCTACACTAACTGAACATTTTTAGTTCATTGGTTTTATTATTATAGTGCCAAAATGATTAATGATGACTACAACTGTTTTTAAACACACAGAGATGTTTTCAATAGTTATAAACTATAATGGATATATGGTAATGATGAACACTGCACTATCGTCTCAAAAATTATCTGAAGCATTTTTGATAAGTTCCTTTTTTAAAGGATGACATTTAATGGTAAAAAAATCATTTTTTTTTCTTCACAAGATATGAAAATTTTAAGGAAATCCCTTAATTTAGCAATTCAAAATTACCTTGACAAACCGTTAATTTCTTGATGTCTTGGCGTAACAACTGTTGGGACAGGAGGAAGTAACTCATCTGGCAGTAGTCTTGGTGCATCAGGAAATACTCTGAAACAGTTACAGTTTCTAGATAAAATAACTGTATAATGTCCATAGCATTCAATTTAGATCATCTCTGCATATGAATAATATTGAATTTAAACAGCTGTTTAAACATAAATTCTTTGGTTTACAGCTGCTCACCACACTTCATCCAAATACAGAACAACATTTTAACTTATATAAAATAACTATCAGTCAAATTTCATTTATATAGCATTTCAGTAGGATCCACACAATGTCAGCTAGATGATTTTTAAGTTTTATGCATCAACAATAAAAACTCAACCATACCATTCCCAAGCTCATATTGGGTCCAGAATAAAACTGGAGTGTCTACGGACTGGATGCATCATACTGGAGATAGTCAAGTTATTTGGTTACACTGTTTACAACAATGGTCACCACAACATGGCTTCTAAAAGATCTGAGAAAGACTTGTATGTCACAGTATGGTAGATTTAGTGAGGGAGAAGACTAAAAGAACAACAACCTCATTAAAACAGTTCTAAAGCGTGTTTAAGATAATCCTATCGTCTCATTTCATAAATTAATGGTTATGTTGAACATTGGCATATTTAATCCTCTTAGGATAGTTGAAGAGAATTTTAAAATCTTATGACAATGGTGTGGCAGATGTTCTAAAAATGCTACTGGCAAGAGACCTGCATGCTGCTGTCATAGGTACTGTTTCTTTTCTGAGATAAAGTTTTCTGCTGCTGCAGAAATTAGAGTTATGTTACATGACCAGACTATTAAAATCCTAAAGATGTATGCAATGTGAATATAAACAAATTCCCTGCCAGTATTCACGTCTTCAGGAGTATCATCTTAGGGGTGAAATGCTGCCACATGTTTGATGAAAATGGAAATGTCACAATGGAAGTTTAATTTAGACATCAGCCAACAATAGCAGTAGCCAGAAGGTCATACCAAGCATATCAATCACTCAATACAGAATTCATCTGCTAAAAATGAGTAAGAACCAATTTAAATCCACTCGATTATTTTATATTGAGCATCACATTTCAACATCACATTGCAGAAAGTCACTATTGCAGCATTGCACATAAGTATGAAGAAGAAAATCTTGGCAAAGGTATGTGCACTCTTTCAGCAAAGAATTGAAATGTTTATCAAATTATACTGAATAAAAAAATTCTTCAGGGTTGCATCGAACTCAATATAGTTTCATTTAACACTTTTTTTTAAAAAAATATAATTTTGTATGGATTGTACTGAGACATCCTGTACCAATTAGAGTGTAGGGGTTTTTCTATTGTCCACAAATCAGCTTTTCCCTGGCAAAAATATATTTAATAGACAGGTGTGGGCACTTTCAAATTTCTACACCCTAAATTCATAACAAGACAAAGTAATTTCACAAATTAGAACACTAATTTGTATGTACTTCTAACTTCAACTGGATTCCTCATCCATAACATCTTTTCATACAAAGTGTTAATCTTTTAAATTATCATGTTACTTCCAAGTTTAGATTTTCCTTTATTTCAAAATGAATATCAAATATTTGCAAAGAAGTCTTTCTTCATGGGTGTACCGTCATATTGTGTTGTCTTCCTGAGGTGCAAAAACATCTGTAGTGGACTGCTGATTGACAGATAATGAGACAGCTCAGGTGCTGTGCCCAAAATATTCTTAACGGTTCCATTTGTGGTCTGTACCCAGAGGCTGGCTGCTAGAGGGAATTCATGTAGGTCACTGTTGTAGATTGCGGACCATAACACAGGTGGCAGCTAGAATCCACAGTTCTGCTGGTTTCTGGGCCACACAAAGACATAGCCCACTGTCTTGAATGTATCAGACAGTCAAATTTTGACCACTTTCTTGACTACCAAAATCTAAAAAAGTGCAGTTATAGCCAGTATCCTAATTTATTAAAGTCTACCCTGTGGCCATAGTCTCACACGTGCTTGGCGATTGCTGATTTGCTATATTGTCAAAGACGTAGGTAGTGTTTCTTTCTCTCAATCCTGGTAGAACAACAATACTACTAGCAGGATTGAGAGGGAGATTACAGCTTTACTGAATAAAGGCAATTTTTCAGCTGAGGCCAACAAAAAATTCAGACCTCATGCTGTCAGACCATCTCAGCTATACGGTCTACCAAAGATATACAAAGAAAGCGCACCTCTTCAACCAATCGTCAGCAATATTGGAGCTCCGGCTTACCTGCTGGCAAAATATCTGACCCGTCTTTTGAGTACATCAGTCGGCCATTGTGACCACCGTGTCGAGAACTCCATGCAATTTGTTAAAAACATCAAGATCATGGAACTGAAGAATTCAGATAACCTCTGTCTACCTGCTGCATAGTTGGCTACACATTATGATCAGTACCATTAGGTACATAAGAGGAGCACGGCATCTAAAAAGTCTCATTATCTGTCAGTCAACAGACCACTACAGATGTTTTCACACTTGAGGAAGACAGAAAGCTAGTTGTTTAAATCACAATCCAACGATACACCTGTGAAGACTTCATTTCAATCATACGCTGGGAAAATGTATGTTCTTACAAGAAATATTTGTTTTCCCCCGAAAATTTCAATAGTGTATGTTCTCTGAAATTCAGTTAAAAATATTAAAAATGAACTTAAAGCAGTTCTGTCATATCACAATAAGATCTTAATGATAAGAATTTTTTTGTGACTTATTACTGATCCTTATATTTTTAGCCCAAATATGCTACTTTCAGAAATCTATCTGTCCAGTTACCATTTCCACGCCTCACATTTGGCCAAACTAAATTCTCACATTCTGTTTCTTCAGTCTTGCCTCTCTCTAAATATTCCACGAAATGGTTTAACTATTAAACTTCCAGTTTCTGGCTGCCATCCAAAATTTCACCCATCACTTCATGCTTTCCGTTTCACACAATCCCTTTCTCTCACCCAGCTGGTTCTTCAACAGTATATTCACATGGCATATCAACATTCCTCTCATCTTGTTTCACTCCACAAAATCCTCTGCCTTTCATTCCCTCACCTCATTCATCATATTCAACAGATTCTGTCAGAATGCAGACAGTTGCAGGCCCAACATACACAAAAATATCTTCAAAAGCTTTCAAGTCTCGTTAGGAGCTATTTATCTCTAGGCCTGTCCCTCCCCTATCAACATTTCACTCCTGTAAATCACACACCAACTCCACCCCCAAGTTGCCAAGACTCCATGCTCGCTCATCTCCTCAAACTACCCCATCCAAACCCTTTACCACTTGCTTGAAAACCCCCTGCCTCTCCTTCAGTTAAACCTAAACAGTCGGTGATTAATCTCTCCACCACCCGACTGAACCTCAAATATTGGTCCTATCCAAAGGACTCACTTTTTCTCCAACCCCCAAGTTCAACCATGATGCTTTGGTCCAGGACTCATTGGCATTCTGTCACTCTCTTCTCTGGCGGTACCATTTTACCGTTACGGGAAAACACACCAACCGACAGAGCGAGATTGAGCCCAGTCTACAGCAGTTTAAACCTGCATCTTCTCTGGATCCTCCCTGGCTCCCACAAAACCATCCCCTTATTCTATTCCAGGAGTTCCTCACATCTATCTACTCTTCCCTCACCCTCTTTCCTAAACTCCATCCAACACTTTAAAAACCTAAGCAATATGGAAACTCGAGCTATGAGAGAACTGTCTAAAAACCATATCATCATCATCCTCTCTGCCGACAAAGGCTCAACCACAGTAGTGATGGACCGCAATGACTTTGTGGCTGAGGCTCTAAGGCAACTGTCTGATACTAACAGCTACCTTCCACAAGCTACAGATCCCACTACCTCCATATGCCAGGAAATAAAAAAATCATCTTGACCTAAAAGGCCCCCAGCAAGGCCTCTCTCCTCAGTCCATCTTCCTCCTGATTCCACAGAATCCCCGCACTCCCAGACTGTATCTTCTTCCTAAGATCCACAAGACTGGTAATCCTGGGCGACCTATAGTTGCAGCATATGGATCACCCACTGAAAGGATTTCAGCTTTTGTGGATCAACATCTCCAACCCTTTGTTCAAAATCTTCCCTCCTACGTGAAAGACACTCCACAGTTCCTTGAACGTCTATCCACAATCCACACACCTCTACCTCCAGATTCCTTCCTGGACTCCATTGATGTAACTTCCTCTATACCAACATTCCCCATAGTCAGGGCGTCAGTGCCATAGAATACTACCTAGACCTATGACCGCCACATAGCCCGCCTAGTACATACTTCCTTTCAACCTTGGCCCATATAGTTCTCTCCAAAAATTTCTTTATCTTTGATTCTATAGTATATCACCAAATCCACAGCACCGCCATGGACACCCGCATGGCCCCATCCTATGCCAACTTATTCCTTGGTCCTGGAGGAACGTATCCTGAACAACACTCCCTTTAAACCCACTGTGTGGTTCAGATACGTAGATGACATATTTATGATCTGGACCCACAGCGAAAACCACCTCCTTTAATTCCTCCACTCCCTTAATAATAGCAACAATTCCATCAATTTCACCTGGACTTACTCCTGCTCGCACATCACATTCCTCGATGTTGACATCACGCTCTGGCACGGTGTCCTTCATACCGCAGTCTCACTAATTTACAGCAGTATCTACACTTTGATAGCTGCCATCTATTCCATACCAAACGTTCCCTCCCATACAGTCTTGCCATCCGTGGAAGTCGCATTTGCTCTGATGCTCATTCTCTCCATCAATACTCATAGAACCTATCCCAAGCCCTTATTTCCTGTTGTTACCCCAGGGATCTTGTACATAAACAGATCTCCCGTGCGATCACCCACCCTCCACATAACCACTCTCACTTGTCTCCTACAAAAACCAACCATAGCCCTGCCTTTGTCACTCAGTTCTCTCCTGGCCTCAAGTCCATCAACCATATCTTGCGACAGGGATATGACTTCCTTCGCTCATTTCCAGAAATGCGTACTATCCTACCCAAAATTCTACCCAATGTCCCCCATGCATGTTTTAGCAGACCACCCAATCTAAAGAACATATTAGTCCACAAATACTCTCCGTCAGACTCTCCAAAAGCACCATATGGATCTTATCCTTGCAATAGATCCCGCTGTAAAACCTGCAGCATGCTTCCACCCATCACTACATATTCCAATCCCACCACAGGGGAAACTTTCACCATTATTGGACATGCCACCTGTTCAACTACTCATCTTATATACCAACTAACTTGCCGCTATTGCACTAGTTCTTACATAGGCCTCACCACACAGCAACTCTCTGTTAGAATGAATGGCCACAGATAAACAGTCCACACCCACAACCTGTACCTTCCAATACCAGGACATGCCAATAGCCATGATTCCAACAACCTCAACGACTGTTTTACTGTGAGAGCAGTCAGAGTTTTCCCTGACAGCACCACTGCAGCAGAACTCTGGAGATGGGAACTAGCGTACCAGAATATCCTGTAGACGAGACACCCACCTGGACTTAACCACCGTTAAAATCCACTTAACCCATCTATTTTTTCCAGCATTTATACCATACACTTACTACATATGTTCATTTTACCATCTCCTGCAATATATTATCGCCGATATATCGATATTCTACTCCTTAGCCGTTCCCCCACCCTCCCCTACTACTTGGTTAGTCATTAGGAAACGTTCGTTGTGTACACACATACCGAGCCTAATGGCCCGTTTTTCTACTAGTGAACAAGGCAAATGCCAAAATATTATGTAGTTATTTGTCAGCATAAGTGTTCCCTCTCATCGCAGCCGTCAACTTTGGTACATGGTGGATTAACTTCTCTTTATTTCTTATTGATAAGATCTTAAAGCATACTTAAGTAAACAAAGCTGTCCAATATAGGTAAGTTATAGACTGAGCTGTTATATACACTTGCTAACAAAAAGACTGAAGCACCTAGAAGACATGGCCAGATATCAATGTAACTTCATACACATAAACAACATTGGCAGGTATGTAAATGATTAGAGCCGCAATTTTCCATGAAAGGTAGAACAGCCACGAGAGTATATTAGCGTTGTTCACGTCTAGTGCTGTTACCAGGCTGATAGTGTATACAAAGGGTGTGAACAGTGTAAAATGTTGAGTGATCACTGTGAAGGACACGAAGATGCTGTATACTCGTGTGAGACAGCATTATCAGCACCCGACAGTTGGAAAGGGCCGCACTGTGGGTCCCCATTATGCAATATCCAGATTTGTGGGGCATTCATATGTGAGAGTGCACAGGATCCTAAGGGCAGGCAAATTTGCTGTCAAGATTCCGGGCGACCATGCCTGACCGTCACAAGGTAGGATTGCTGTATTGTGCATCGAGCCACCATAACCCCTTCACATCTTTGCCTACCATCCAAGAACAAGTAATGGATTCCCTGTAACGTTCTGTGTCATTCCACACCATTGGTCAGAGAATAGCAGCAGCCAAACTAGAGATTTACCATCACAGGCAAGGATTGCTATTAATGCCACAACAGAAAATTCTGTTTGTAGTGGTGCCACGGCTGGGATGCATGGAATGCAGATGTATTGCATTGCATGGTGTTCAGCGATGAATCGCAACTTTTCTCTACGACAGATGACCATTGTCAGCGAGTATGGCAGCAACCTAGGAAGAGTTCCGATTCGTCCAATGTTTTGAAGATTCACAGTGGTGTTACTCCTGCTTTATGGTGTGAGGAGTCATCAGGTATGACTTTAGGTCACAGCTTGTAGTGATTGAGGCACAAAGGTATGTCACAGACATCTTGCATCCTCTTGCATTATCTCTCACAAGACACATTTGTCCGATAGAACGTGTGGAACTACCTCGGATGTCAACTCCATACCAGTGCCAATATCCAGGATATCAAAGACCAGTTACAACAGCTGTGGGCCAGCATGCCTCAGCAGAGGATACAATGGCCAACTGAATCAGTGCATGCACCCAGGCCAGAGGGAGAGTAACCCCCATACTGATATGTGGGATCATACTGCCAAGTTCTTTATAAATTTGACTAGATTTTGTAATCACTGAAATATCATCACATACCCTACTGACCTTCATGGTTCTCCATTTTGTGTCATGTAATGTATTATGATTTTTAACACTTTATAATTTCAAAATGTTAATTTAGATTCTATCAAAAATATATTAAAGTCTATTGTCATATAATGGTGAGAGGAACTGCAGCGTTCTTTTCTTATTTTTGGTTGTGATCATCTATGCTTTGCTGTACAAGATTTTATGCAAATTTAGCATGCAGAAGCCAACTCCTTAAAGACAATTTACTATTATAGACTTTATGAAGTAACAGTCAGGAATATTCACTCTTCAAATAAATTTCAAAACATAAGGAAGAGAACTGCATTTATTTCCAAGATAGTCTGGTATCAGATTTGTAGCACAGTTCTGAATTGAATGAACTTGGAACCTTTAATATGAAGATGCAGGTTACTTTCCAGAGATTCGCACTATATATATCATTCACTTACAAATTCATAAATTGCTTCAAAGTTTAAACTATTGCTGCTGAGTGAAAATGTTTTGACATCACTCTGAAATTTCTTAAGGTTAAGATTCCCTTTCGAACAAACTAATTTCAAAATCACATTTTCCCCATAACTTAACATGTCTGCTATTGTCCATATATCCTAGCCTTGCTTTTCCATCGTCATTTCCTTCCCCACAACATGCACCGCAAAGTGAAACATAATTACTCACTTTCTGAACAGACAACGTATAAAGAAGCTACCCTCTAAGCCTTTTTATAGTCTCTGCCAAGTCAACCACACTTTTTCTAGAATTTCTAGCCTCAGTTTGGGGTCTCTGGAGCAAACCATTATTCATAATGACAAAATCTTTTACTATCTCCCAAAACATTACCTAATCTTGGCATGGCATAAATCTGAATCTACTAAACACTTTTTTTTTTAAAGTATACTTTTGTTTAGCCATGAAAATTAAAGCTAATAAAACCTAAAACTATTTTTTTTTCAAGTCTTATTTACCTGTTAATATTTTTATTACAGAAACATTAGTTTATAATTCTAGTTTCTTTCAATGCCCATTATTCTCCCATATAAACCTTTAAGCATTAAATATCAAACAAAACAGTCTACTACCCAGCCATTTGCCCTGTTGGTCACTGTCAATAGAAACTTTGAAATTAAATATTTAACAGTTCCCCTTGACTTTACAAACTGAAACTATCACTATTCCTATCACCAATCTTAATATTTTTTTAATGTGCTTTCATCTAGTATACGTACCCAACATTTATTTACATGAAATCAAAATGACATTTTCAGATCTGATTGCATCATATCACAATCTAGAAAACTTATCTTTTCTACCTTAAAACCTTTGAAACACATTAGACTCGTGGTAAAATTCCTTATATTCCCCCACTGATTTATATACTCATCTTTTTATGTGAAAACCATTTGTTTATACATAATTTAGTATTTCCATCCCAACTGTAAAACTCTTTATACTCTTTCTTTTCCCTTAAAACTTTGTTTTTAACATTGTTTTACCCTCTAAAAGCATTATGTGATAACTATATATTCTTTATTAACAGAAATAACATAACTTCTTTTACATAATTGTCTATGTCACAATCTCAACTACTTTTTTTCATAAGTTTCCTTGTAAATTTCTCCCCGTAGTGAGTGAGATGTCAAAAGTCTGTATTCTCCCTTAGAATCCCAGATATTGTTTGTGATAAACGACATGCCATTCTTGGCTCTATTCCAAAACTCGATCCCAAATCAAATTTCTCCCTCTCTTTCTCATTTAAAACATGGCTCAGAAGACTTAAGTTACACTATCCCAGAAGATTGTGAAAGTCATTTCACAAAACACAGTCAAAGGATATTTATTAAAAAATTTGTGTGTTATTTATCTATGCATAGATTACAGTTAAATAATGATGCTGGATGAAAAAAAAAGAAAGAAAAAAAAGAGGCTAGAGAAATAAATCACCTTTCCACGGGTGATGTAGGGATAGCATTAACACATGACAAGCGTACCTAGGGGTGTAAATATGAAACTGGAATTTGCCAATAGATGGCTGTAGCTATCAAAGCAGTTACCACCAGATCGCGTCATTGTTGCCAGTTTCTTTTGTCAACAGCCGACTGTGATTGTCAACTCCCAACAATACAAGTTTCATACAACAGTGCAGTTTTAACACTGTTGAAGATGTCGACTTTTGAGCCCACAAACTACGATTTGCGGACAGCGTTGATTTTCTGTTTTCATTTAAAGAAAACTGCTGCAGAATCACATCAAATGCTTGTTGAAGCTTATGGTGAGCGTTTCGAGTGGTTTAAAAAATTCAAAAGTGGAGATTTTGACATCAGCAATGAAGACCATGGAAGACCTCTGAAGAAGTTTGAATACAATGAGTTGCAAGCATTGTTGGATGAGGATGATGCTCAAACGCAACAACAACTTGCAGATCAATTGAATGTGACATGGGAATCTGTTTCCATATGTTTAAAAGCGATGGGAAAAATCCAGAAGATGGAAAATGGCTTCCACATGAACTGACTGACAGGTAACAAGAAAACCGAAAAACCACTTGCGAAATGCTGCTCGCCAGATATAAAAGAAAATCATTTCTCCATAGAATTGTGACTGGTGATGAAAAGTGGATATATTTCGAGAATCCTAAGCATAAAAAATCATGGGTATCTCCAGGTGAACCGTCAAAGTCAGTTTCAAGACCAAATCGCTATGGAAAGAAGACAATGCTCTGTGTTTGGTGGGATCAAAGTGGTGTGATCTATTACGAGCTTCTAAAACCTGGTGAAAACTGTTAATAGTGAACGTTATCAACAGCAAATGATCGATTTGAACCAAGCATTGCGGCGAAAAACGACCCGAATACCAGAAACGACAACACTAAGAGATTTTGCTTCACATCAACGGACCATCACACACATCAAAACCAGTCAAGGGAATGATTGAGTCACTTAGTTGGGAGATACTGACGCATGCGGCTTACTCACCTGACCTAGCTCCGTTGGATTACTATCTCTTTGTATCGATGGGACACGCACTTGCTGAGTAGCGCTTCACTTCTTACGAAAATGTGCGAAAATGGCTTGATGACTGGTTTGCATCAAAAGATAATTTTTTTTTTTTTTTTTTGGCGTGGCATTCATAAATTACCAGAGAGATGGGAAAAATGTATATCTTGCAATGGAAAATAATTTGAATAAGGTATGTCGTACCATTTTTATGTAATGAACGTGTATTTTTGATCAAAAAATTCCGGTTTCATATTTACACACCTGGTAAGGACACACACAATACTTTGAAATTTTTAGGACCATACCCTTCCTATACAAAAAATACAAGGTCTGTTCAAAAAGTAAGTAGAATGGTTTTCCCCCACCGATGCAGATGACTGGAGTTGGGCAATTTGTTATAGGGATAAATAGGGAGTCTTGGGAAAGAAACACAACCTGCATCAGTTCTCTCTTGACAATTACAGTGTGTGGATCACTGCTAGACTTGATCCCTGTTTGAGAGTTATGTCACAAATTAACCATGCTATGTTTCATGGAGCAACAATACATGATAAAAGTTTATGTGAAGCTTGGAAAAATCAGGTTCGGAGACCATGAAGATATTTAAGGATTCTTTGGAGATGAAGCAATGTCCCAAGGTTCAGCTGGTACAAAATGTCCTGGGAGAACAGAGAGGTAGTTGACAACGAGGAATGCCACAAAAATCCATTCAACAACACAAAGCGACGAAAATGTGTAAAACGTGTTCAATTCTTATTGACATGAGTGTCAGAGAATGCTAGCAGAAGAGTACAAGAGTCCAAAAACCACTGTACATCACGTTATTATGAAAGATTTTGCCATGAGAATGATGTGTGCCAAAATGATCCTTGAGGTACTGTTGATGATCAGAAGGCTGCTCAAGTGACAATCTCATGAAATCTCTTGGACCACTGTGAAAGTGACTCCAATTTTTTAGATAATGTGGTTACTGTTGACAAGAAACTGACAAGTCCAAGTACAACTCAAGTCGAAAAGACAAAGTACAGTGTGGCGCACACAAAGGCTTCCCTGTGCCCAAAAAAAGCAAGTACTGACTGTGGGCAATGCTCATTGTCTTATTTGACTCAAAAGGGCACTATTAACAAAGAGTATGTGCCTCAAACAGACAGTGAAAATAAGTTTTAGGTGGAAGTCCTCAAAAGGCTGTGGAAAAAATGCAACACATCAGGAAGGAGACCTATGACAATTTGAGACTGCACCATGACAATGTGCTATCTCACACCACATGGCCAAGTACACCGTGGAAAAATGGCCTCTGCCATCCAATAGCCATGATGTGGCAATGCCGGATTTCATGTGTTCAGAGGAATAAACAGGAGCTGGAAAGCCAACCATTTTGGAAGTCTGGACAACATCAGAGGTTGTGACAGGGTACCTGGACAGTAGTGCTATTTTGATTTTTTTTTTTAGTAATTTGTACTTTGATAGGTAATAAAATTTTTCCTAGACTTATTCTTGGGAAAGACCGTGTAGTGTGCTAAAGGTGGTTGTCAAGGCTAATGAAGGATAGAAACTGTAAACCTATCACTTGTTACAGATGGAGGAGGTCTGTGACAAACACACCAAGGCCCATTATAAAAGATTATTCATGTACAGGGATTAGAAATGGCAAAATGATCAAAATGTATAGACACTAAGGCTCACCACTTGAATGAAGCCAGAGATGAATACAATGAAAAGGATGGCACGATCGTGGTTGGGGGATAAGTAGAAAATCAATAATTAAGGGAAAGTATAAACTCTGGAAAAGATGGTACAAAGTAATAAAATAAAAATAATTTGGATCAGATAAAAATTATACGCATAAATATACAGGATGAGCTGAAAGAAAGTTCATATTTAATGTAGTGATATAAATAAAAGTGAAACGTCCATCAAGAAATCCTTTATTAATAATTAAAATACAAATTTTAGGAAATTACTTTTTTTAAATACTGTTGTCTAAATGTAACCATTCTCACACACAGCACTCATCGAAATGAACTGAAAAATTCCTTCGAGCGGCTTGGCATGTCAACTCCGTGATGACTGCCATTTCATGACTAATGCTTTCTTGTAACTGCACCGGAGAATTTGTTTTACTGGTGTAAACTTTTGACTCATTTTAACCCCATAAGAAAAAATCCATTTAGGTGAAATCAAGACTGCACAGAGGTCAATTTATGTCATCTCTCCTGTCGATCAATTTTCGAGCAAAAATTTCTCGAATTTATGGCACAGACATGTTGGAAGTGTGTGATGTCTTGTTCTTTTACTATAACCAAGAAAGATTTGCAGTTCAGGCACCAAAAGTTGACCAGTATCTCCACATAATGCTTTGAATTGATGGTAACAGTGTGTCCCCTTTCATCTTCAAAAAAGAAGTGCCAATTATTCTTCATGCTGACATAGCAAACAGTTTCTCTATGTGAATGTAGGGGTTTTTGATGATCGCATTTCAGGTTCGTCGCACTGCAGTAATGGCAGTTTTGTTTGTTCACATACCTATTGAGATGAAAATGAGCCTCGTCCAAAAATAAGATAATGTTAATTGTTGAAAACCATTCAGTTATCTGCTTAATGAATTGAAGCTGACTGGCATTTTGAGGCTTTAATTCTTGCATGAGTTGAATTGTGCATGGGTGATGAGTAATAAATCATCTACACTTTGGGTATCCCAACAATTTCGTTTCTTAGTTTTTGTGTTCTTAATCTCACTGAAACTTGTCTCACATATTGCAGTGGTGAATGAAGAATAATTTTTAATAAATTTGGACACTGATTGTCTTCACTGTTTTAGCTATACAATTTGTCCAAAAGCTGATGCATTGATAGAGACTTCTTGTACCAGGCCCATGCTTTCCAGCACAGAAGCTTGTTCTTGCTTATGGTTACTGCTGCAAGTAGATCCTTGAGGACCTCTTCAAACTTCTTTACTCCATAATTTAATACATCCTCATCTGGAATGTTAATTGCATAAACAATGTATATATTTTTAAACACGAAATTAGATTGAAGATCTTCGTAATGTTTTGTTAATTCTTCTACGAAACTTTTTATTATATCTTCACGATCATGAAAAAAATTCTGCAGACTCTCGTTACTCAATTTTATGATTTTATATTCACAAGTCAATTTTGCTTGAAGAATTTTATTGTAGTTTTTGTCAGCACAGAAGTCTTCAAATGTGAAACAATAACTGTGGAATTCCTTAGCAATGCCTTTAAAGCTCTTAAAAAAATATCTAACTGGTGGATATGACAGACAGGTTGTTAATGACTGATTCATGCAATGCTTCAGCCAAATCTTTAAATTGTTTCTTATGCTTTGGACTTAATTTGTATACACCGTTCATTACTTTTTCGCATGTTTTAGCATTATGTTTCTGAGGCTATCAGAAACAGTCATTTTTAATGATTAATACAAAGCACCAATATAATATTCCCGCACAGATTGCGTAATTTTGCAGCAACGCCATTGCTAACGCCCATATTAACACTTTTCCTATCTAGACAGACACTTACAAATTTCTCTTTCCAAGAATCGCCATTTAAAGTGTCAAAAAGACATTCAAATATGCTTTTGGCTGACCCCTCACTCAACATCTTCAATTTTCGTCCTTCTTTAACTGATGTTATGTAAGCTGTAGAAGATTTCACATTCAATTACACACCTATCAGTTGATCGATCACACATAATTGATAGACAGTAACAACTTCGAAGCATATCTTGTAATTGCATATGTGAATTTGCTGCTACATAATTGACGAAAAAGAGTACAAGATTTGTCATTTCTGTATGTTGAACCAATTTCAATTTTTTTTTTTTTTTTCCCTCATAAGTCTAACAAACGTGAGTAGTCTGTGAACCCAAAGTTGCCTTTTGTAACAGAGTAAGCAGTGTTAGATAAAATACACATTTTTTGGTGTACTTTGTCACTCATGGCATTAAAAGTAAGAATCAATGGTGTTTGCAACAGATTTTTTTTTTTTTTTTTTGCATCTGTTGCACACGAATTCTGATGTAGTGGAATTATTTAATTGTTTTTATCTGTTACTAATCTAGATATAACCTTTGGATTTACAAACCTAATTAAAGATCAATTTGCAAACTGGCTACAAATGTCACAAAATATGCTATTTTTGCTGCCTGCTTCTAGTGACAACCAAGGAATTTTTTTTTTTTTTTTTTTTTTTTTTTTTTTTTTTTTTTTTTTTTTTTTTTTTTTTTTTACACTTACTTAATGTGCGCTCACTTACGGCATTAATTGCCAATGTACTGGTGGTAAAAGTAGACACAGTAGCTGATTTACTGTTTTTGATCATTTTGCTTGCTTGTTGACCCAAGTCGGAGCAGGCCAATTAGTAATAGCTGTAGATACTGATTATTTCTCAACAGCTGGTGTTTCTTCACTTTCCTTCCTCATTAACTGGTAGTTGTAATGCTTTTATCACCACTACTTGTCTTTACAACTGGTATAAAGTTAAAGTCAGTAATTTTATGAGACATCTTCACTATATTTGTTAAACGAAAAATCCACGCACTAGAATTGTCTTTAACTTCATAGCACTTCCCCTCCACTGTTGCCACATCTTCTGAAGTTCGGAAACAGATGATCAGTATGAAAGTAATTATAACACAAATTATTAGAATTAAACCTTGAACGTGCAAAACTGAAAACAAAGTTCTGAAATATGTTTTAAAATGTTGATGCTTAGGTGTACTTGCTATGCCTTTGTCAGAGATTCAGGTGTAAAATGAAAAAATTCAGGCGTAATTATGCCTGATGCCCAGTCAATTTTGAACACTGCCCATGATGTGTTTCCACAATATAGTTTCCAATTTTACAATGCTCAGGTTTATACTTTTCAATTCCCACCACCTCAAGGCACCAACCAACAAGTAAGCTTCCAGTCAGCTGCTAGCTGTCATCATGCAGCAGCTACCTCATTTTACATGGAAAATTTCAGAGCAATTTGTGCACAGGTTGGGAGAGCCCAAGACACTAATGTTTCATATAAATCCACATTATTTTGTGTTGGCATCTTCCTGCCATCATCTTTGCTAAATAAGTGGTCTGTCCTTTTATTTTTAATTTTCTAACCAACATCTGTTTATCAAATCTAGCATTAATATGTAGATGTTTCAACATGTTTTTCATTGGTTAAGTAGTTTATCAATGTTGAAATTTAGTATCCTACTTGGCTAGTAGCACTTCTAATATACTTTACCAAATAACTCTGTACATAAATCATGTGTTTATGCTGTATTTCGAACTCATATAAAGCAGATGAATTCACATCAGAGGTATGTCACCTCACATCATGCAAAACTGGTTCCTTCTGGGAACTACAGAAACTTTGCCAGTCACATTGAGTCATTAGGTTTACTATGATTAAAGCATCAAATTACCTTCGCAGAAGTATGACAGCACGCCGAGCAACTGTATCTTCTGGCCTAACACAGTGTGTGATCTCATCTGCTGCGAAACCACTGTAAAGACAAAAGTAATTACATTTTAAACGAATATTATGGTTGGTGAATTGCAATGTAATTTGTCTATGTTGAAATATCTTTATCTTTATAACAATCAGTGAAGTCCACTACAGGATAATAAGACAAACTTATTGACTTAATTTAATAACATTGTATTAAATGTTGGTATTTTTGGCTAAAAATTTAGAACATTTTACTCACTTAAATTAACTTCTACCAATATCCCTTTTTTCAAGAAAACTGTCCGTGAACTTGTGTTTATGAAACTTTATATCTTAAAGACTTCGGAACAATTTCTTTCTGTATAAATATTACTAATATTTGTTCTGTCCAAAGCCTTTACCATGCTATTAAAAACAAGAAAACCAAGATGTTACTATTTATCAATATATTCCCTGTTCTCAAAAGAAAAATGTTAAGTTCAGGGTATGTTTGCAGTTGATCCAAGAATGATAGTTCAACAACTGCAAAAAAGAAATGGAACAACCTGATTACAAATGATAATGCCACAAAGCTGAAAACTAAAATTTGAGCTTTGAAAGAAAAATCGTTACTGTTTAGACCCTGGTGGAATAAGAAGGTGCAAAAGCTGTGCCTAAAAGTTACTCTGCACTAGGATCAATAGCAGTCAGAATGGTCTTGGAAAAAGTGATGAAAGAAGAGGCAGGGGAGTTACACTACTGTAGTCTTGGCACAAGTGAAAGTTACTTAATGTGAGCTTGCTGAATGAAATAAAATACTTAGATATAAGGGGAAATAGAAAGAAAAGAAATAATATGATCCAGCAAAATATTTAAAACATACAATGCACTTCAACTGCAGCTAGAGGAGATAAAAAAAATTGAATGCAAGGAAACTTTTAAAAAACCTTTAACAGCTGCAAGAAATGAGGATATATAATTAAAAAAGAATGTCCCACAAACTCATTGACTCAACACATTTGGTGAATAAATAGGATTAAAATAAAACATTTAAGTAATGCCACCAGAAAGAAAACAGAGGCCACACAGGATGTACAAGATCTGACCACTTTCCTAGGCTTCAAAATGAATTAAAAACTCTGTAATAAGAATAAAATTTATTCAAAGTCTAACACATTTGTCTGTTCCAAATGGTGTGAAGATGCTTCAGTAATCCTTGGAACACTAAGTGGAAAAGATTGTAATAAATGTGTGTGTGGAGCATTTGCCATCATGTTGCTGCAATTTCATCTATACAGGTGTCAAGCCGGATGGTATCATGAAAACACAACGTTTTGATAGCTGGCTCTGCTGTTTTCAGGTGTCGTGTGGCTTCCGGTGGTTGTACACATGCTATTCCTTGACTGACCTACCTCACGTCACACTCTCAATTATGCTGTTGTAAGTGGAGTGTCTGACTATGGTTCTGTGTGACGTAAACCACCAATCTCCTTGCCTCCAAGCCCCTTAGCTGAATACACCGACCACTGCATAATTTGAAGGCAGTTGGGATATGAACAATATTTCAGTATAAGCCTTAATTGGATAATGGTGACGATGCTAGTGCCATTAGGCAATTTAAATAAGGAAGGATAGGGAAAATAACCTGTCACTTACTACATCATTCGTCAACTTTCTCGTCCCACCAATGCTTTCCCCACCACCATTACAATCCATACCCTTCCCTCTAGATTTATCTTTAGCTCATTCATGTTGCACGCCTGGCTGTGTATACATCTTTCCCCTTGCCATATGTCTTACCTCATTTTCTCTACTATTGCTCAGTATAAACCTTAATCATATTTGAGGAGGGAATGTGGCAAAGGGATTAAATGTGTACACACCGTCTATTATGCTCTACTGTTGTATCCGCTGTAAATCATTTACATTCAACAATTGGCTGTAACTATTCCATGTCTTCATTGGAGGAATAAGTATGAGAATAGATCTAAATAGATTAATAATCTATTGATTCGATCCTCTTTTGTATCTGACCTCACCTTGTTTACTTTCTTTCTTAGCATTGTTCCTACCTCTAATTCTCCCCAACTCCACACCTCTATATTTTACACTGTTAGTTGACAGTAAGCTATAGGCTGTGATATATTCTCTGATACATGCCACAGAATTCACGTTCACTGCAGACAAACTAAAGAAATGTTGCGTTTTATAACTGTGTTACCTGAGAAATATTATAAGTGTTCAAAACTGTTCTTTCTCCTCATATTTTTACTTGTGCCACTGCAATCACCTGTGACAATGCTTCCATATGTAATAATTTAATACTAAACTATTGGTGTGATTCCTACCTCAAAACAGTAACACATCCTCTTGAGAGTGGCAAACACAAAACTGGTTTCGAAACACGGATAGGTTTGAAACTGAACTTGCAACCAAAGCTTAATGCACTATCACTCATGAACGATACTGAAACAATAGGCCTGGAAAAAAAAAACAACATATTAATGCAATTTAATCTTTCCCTTTTCATCTTTTATCAAATACTAGTTGCTTCAGTTTTTCTCAAAATTTCAAGACAATGCTCACAATAATGCTTCATGTCAAAGTTTCCCATGTCACAAATTTTCAAATGTCTGAGAAAAACTTTTAATAAATGCTGTCAAAATAAGAATAGATGTAGCTCAACATTTTGTACAATAAGCAAAGGATACCATATGTAGTATGAAAATTTACAGTTGTTGTTGTTATTTAAGTTTTAGGGCGCGTCGACGACGAGGTCATTAGCGCCCTAACAGAAACCAAGCGTGACAACGTGGCAAATATGCCGTCTGTGTGGCCGACTGTAAAGGGGTCGGCCACAGAGACAGCACAATAAAATACTAACATACTAAGTAAAATACCGTCTGCGTGGGAAAATTTACAGCAAGTAATCAAGTGAATTAACATTTGGCACCAAAATGTAATTATATCAGAAAAAAATAGATCCTTTTAAGCTAAAAAGTGATTACAAATGAAGGCTAGGAAGCTTTGTAGTATAATCACCTTAAGTAGTTTAGAGAAGGAACAAATACCATAGCACATAGCATAAGAGTGGAAACGCATGGATCAGATGAGAAAGTAAAATATTCAGCAAAGGCCCTTATTCTGTAATGGGGGCATACAGATGTCTAAAAAGGAATACAGAGGGAGCCCTTTTCCAGAACAAATGCTTTATCTTCTTTCAGTTAAATCAGGTATACTTGCTTCTAAAATGCTACCCATCTGTCCACCAACTCTTTCCAACGATTTAAGTTCATACCTTCTTCCTCAAAATACTTGTTAGCTCATTTCCATCTTCTGGCTCTCGGACTACTTCTGGTCTTCTCAAGTCCATGCCTAATATCTTTACTGGTATTCTTTCAAACACCCTAAAAATGTTCAAACTACTGTAATTTTGATAATTTTGTTTGTTTTAATCCCATTTTTCAGCAGTTCCTTAGATATTGTAAATGACACTGAATTCTTATTTTGCCTATTCTTGTTGCTACAACTCTAATCTATTTCCACCACATATATCGTACCATCATTCCTCTCCATTATCCATAAGTGGGCACAAAATAGCTCCTACAGATAGTGCCTTACATTCTACAGCACAGCTTTACTCCAATACAAGTTTTTCAAATGCATATGAAGAATCCATCCACACATCTTTGTTTCATTTATTTTCAAACTACTTTAATTTATTCAATCAGGCTTCTCAAATACTGTAAACATTTAACACTAACTGCACTTTCCATATCTAATTTATTCCTCTATGTTGTTATTAGTATTTCATTATAGCTCTCTTTACTAAGATGTCACCACACTCATCCAGACATATATTTGCCCATGCACTTTTTCCTTATTACATAATCACTAAGCAGTGGTGTAACTATACCGTTGAGGGTGCTATGGGTGGGGGCTGTTGAAAGGGCCAGCAGGCCCTCTCTGGCCTCGGGCTCCTGACATTTTGCTCATCCTACCACCCTACTGAACGCCACTGTCAGCAAGCACTCCAACTTACATATGCCATTTGCCCATCCTGTCGTCCTTTCTGAATTTTTCAATACAATAGAATACAAGTCAGAAGACACTTACATGTTTTTAATTCCCCCCCCCCCCCATTTACCAATTTTTTTTACAATAATACAATAATTGTTTTACAATAATACATATAGATAATTTTTACTTATCAAAAACTGTGAAAGTTAAATTGCTGTTAGGTGATGAAAATAAGAAAGATATGGAAAGTAAGCCCATCACTAATTACGTAGTTTTTCTCGGCGTTGAGAATATAAATATTGTTCTCGGGTGACTAGCCGAGTTATAGGAGTGTTATAATTACACAATATTTTGGCGCTCTCAATCGTTGTCGCCATCTTTTGGTGAAGACAACGATTGAGAGTGCCGAAATATTATGTAATTATAACACTCCTATAACTCTGCTAGTCACCCGAGAACAATATTTATATAAGCCCATCACGACAGATGAAGGCACCATAAACACACAAACACGACGGTATAAATCTTAATGGATTGGAAGAAAAGCTGCAAGGTGATATTTGTATTGAAAGGAAAGATAAAATGTACCCCCCACTCTCCAAATTTGAAAGAAAGGTGGCAGCAGCAGCAAGAAACACTACACAAACAAAAAACACAATATCTCAGGCCTAGCACAGGCACACGTAGTTAACACCGCCACAGACCTTAATCATGAACAGAGGACATGTGGCAAGAGGATTGGATGTGTACTCACAAAACTCGCTGCAGTATTCTTCAATACTGGTTCATGTCTGGTTAGCAGATCTTCAAACTGCTGTCCAAATTTCTTTTCCTCTTCTTCCAATAATCCTTTAATTTTAGTTACCACTGTAATTACTTTAGCACTACATCTTATTCCCTTTTTTCTTATAGTAAACAGCACATTTGTTATGCTTTCATAGATTTATCCTTGCAGAACTACCTCCGTTTCATTTTGCAAAATTATGACCCTTTGCTTTCATTAATTTTCTTTTAGACATTTGTATGAAGGTTTTCTTTTTGGTAGTACCACTACTTATCCTTGACATTCCAGTGTGAGGTTTCTTTCATTTTATTGGTTGACCAATCAAATGCTAATAAAATTTTAACTAAAGTAATTTATGTACATCTTTTCTAAGTAATGTCTCCTGCATTCATTTTCTATGAGCTTCCGCTTGTTTCGCCTTTGACAATTATTTTCTCTTCTTATTTACCTTGAACACTGTCTATCTGCAGTCAATGATTACTGTGCACGGCTGCAGATAGAATAACCATTAAGTATACATGTTTTTACACCTGTGCTTCTATTGTAAGTAATGCATAATTAATTTTGAAATCAGTGTTTGCAATGTATCAACTTATTTTAGATAACTCTGTACATTTTATTAGAAACAGAAGTTTTCTATTATCGATCCATTCTATTTACAAAATTGTAATGGTTTCCTTCCTTCTGTAATTCCGTTACCCAAGCCTTCTGTTGCCAGTACATCTTCATATACTTTCAATGCAGCCCGAATATGCACACTGTGGTTCACCATTACTATCTGGTTGGTTTTATTTAGCTGTTACTGCAGATCATTACAAAATTTTCCTTATCCTGTTCATCTTATTTTATTTTGCCATTTTATTTACCCCAATGCATGTCTCAAGGCGAAAGCAACCAATTTGTCTCCAGTTGCCTTGACACCTACAATCTCATATTTTGCACAAATATCTCCGCCAAGACTAATCAAATCACATATGATAACACTGACAATTTCTAAACACAAACATAAAAATTAAAAGCATATCAAATGCAGTTTTAAAATTCCATAAAAATTCTCAATTATATTCAACATATTTTAAATCACCACATCTGTCAAACCATTCAACAGTAAAAGCATTAGGCATGTGTGTGCCGTTGTCTAATACAATCACCTGTATGTCCTTCTGGAAAACTAGAATCAATAACAGATAGTTCCTACGATTATAACATTATTGAAAAAACTACAATTATATTTTCCCAGCATTGGGTATTAATGTAACACTCTTGCATAATGAGCTGAGTGACCTGTGTTTTTCTCACAACTTAGAATCTTAGGGTTTGTCATTTAAATACAGGATATGGTTGGCATTCAAGAGAAATTTCAAGTTCCTACCTAGGTACTACCGTTTTTGAGCTAGAATCAATAACAAAAATGGCCTGAAGTCAAAGACACCGTCACTCAAATCTTTACTTTTTTTTTTTTTTTTTTTTTTTTTTGCTGTCGTCAGTCTTTAGACTGGTTTGATGCAATCCTCCATCCCTTCCTATCCTGTGCTAACCTCTTCATTTCTACATACCCGTTACAACCCACGTCCTCAATTATCTGCTTCATATATTCTAATCTCTGTCTACCTCTACAGTTCTTACCTTCAACTGTTCCCTCCACTAACAAATTAACCAATCCAGCATGTCTCAAAATATGACCTACCAGCCTGTCTCTTCTTTCCGTAAGCTTCTTCCATAAACTTCTTTTCTCACCCATCATTTCCAAAACTCTTTCATTTCTTACTTTGTCTGTCCACCTAATTTTCAGCATTCTTCTGTAGCACCACATTTCAAATGCTTCAAGTTTCTTTCTTTCCGGTATTCCTAAAGTCCATGTTTCGCTACCGTAAAGTGCTGTGCTCCACACATAGAGTTTTAAGAAGTTCTTTCTAATTCCTAGATCAATATTTGAAACTAAAAGGTTTCTCTTTTTCATGAAGGCTCTTTTTGCTAGTGCTATTCTGCTTTTAACATCATTCCTGCTTCGGCCATCGGTTGTAATTTTGCTTCCCAAGTAACAGAACTCACTCACTTCTCCTATTGCATCAGATCCTATTTTTATATTTAATCTGCTAGTATTGGTATCATTTCTGCTACATTTCATCACTTTTGTTTTACTTTGATTTATATTCAGTCCAAAGTCTTCCTTCAGTATTTTGTTCATGCCATTCAATAACTTCTCAATATCCTCAGCGCTCTCTGCTAATAAGACAATGTCGTCAGCAAATCGTAGCATACTGATTTTTTCTCCCTGAAAACTTATGCCACATGGAAATTTTTCTTTTACTTTCTTCATTGCTTCTTCTACATACAAGTTGAATATTAACGGGGATAGACTACAACCTTGTCTCACACCCTTTTTAACTGATGCATGTCTCTCGTGATTCTTTACTTTTATTACAGCCACTTGATTCTTATATAGTTTATAGAGTATTTTTCTATCTCGATACTTTAGGCCTGACTTCTTTAAAATTTTGAACATCTTGTCCCACCTAACATTATCAAAAGCTTTTTCTAAATCAACAAATGCCATAAAAGTATCTTTGTTTTTCTTGATCCGCCCTTCAAGTATTAATCTTAAAGACAGAATTGCTTCCCTTGTACCGCGATTTTTCCTAAACCCAAACTGATCTTCACCTACTATCTATTCTACTACCCTTTCCATCCTTCTGTATATTATTCTGGTCAGTAATTTTGAAGCATGTGATGTTAGACTAATGGTGCGATAATTCTCACATTTGTCGGCTTGTGCTTTCTTTGGAAGTGTGAAGATGATATTTTTATTAAAATCAGTAGGAATTTCTCCTGTTTCATAACTTTTTGATATCAGCTTGAATAATCTTTCGATTCCTTCCTCTCCTAGAGATTTAAGAAGTTCTGCAGGGATCTCATCAATTCCAACTGCCTTATTTGCTTTCAAGTCATTCAGAGCTTTATTAAATTCTGTCCTCAAAACAGGATCTCCTAAGTCATCAATGTCGATATCGCCTTCCTTTTCCAATACACTACTGTTCAAGTCGTCCCCATCATACAGTTTCTCAATGTATTCCTTCCATCGGTTAGCTCTATCTTCTGAGCTTAAAAGAGGTTTCCCTTCGGCAGTTTTAATGTTCATACCTCTTTTCTTCATTTCTCCAAAATTCTGTTTGATCTTTCTATATGCAACATCTACTTTTCCTACGACCATTTCCTTTTCTACTTCTTCACACTTTTCTTTAAGCCATTTTTCTTTTGCTATTTTGCATTTCCTATTTATTTGATTTCTAAATTGCCTGTACTGCTCTCTTCCTGCTTCATCCTGAGCATGTTCGTACCTTCTTCTCTGATCCATCAGCTGCAAAATTTCTTCTGTGATCCAAGGTTTTCGGGCAGCTTGTTCCCTAAAGCCTAAGGTTTCTTTGCCAGCTTTCATTATTTCGGTCTTTAATGCATTCCAATCGTCCTCGGTTGAGCTCCTTTCACAATTAATTCTTAGACCTAAGTCTACCATTTCTGCAAATTTTTCTCTTGTGCTAGATTGTTTCAGTTTATTCACTTCCAGTCTGTTCTGCTTATACTGCTTCCTTATTCGCTTGAATTTCAGCCTGCACTTCATTACTATCAAATTGTGGTCCGAGTCTATGTCTGCTCCTGGGTACGCTTTACAGTCTAGAACTTGATTCCTGAATCTCTGTTTGACCATGATATAATCTAGCTGATATCTGCCTGTATCCCCAGGACATTTCCAGGTGTATATTCTTCTTGCATGGTTCTTAAACAGTGTGTTCGCCACTACTAGCTTATATCTTTCACAAAATTCTAGCAACCTGCTTCCTCGCTCATTTCTTTCTCCTAGACCAAAACTTCCTACAGTATTCTCCTCTTTTCCTTCTCCCACTATTGCATTCCAATCACCCATGATTATTAGATTTTCCTCCCCTTTCACATATTGGATTAATTCTTCAATTTCAGCGTATATTTTTTCTATTTCTTCGTCATCTTCCTGTGACGTTGGCATATATACTTGTACTAATGTGGTTGGGACGGGCTTAGTTTCTAACTTCATCAAAATAATCCTGTCACTAAATTGTTCATAATAACTCACCCGTTTCCCTACTTTCTTGTTCATTACAAATCCTACACCAGTGACTCCATTGACAGCTTGTGTGCTAATTATCCTGTGTTCCCCAGACCAGAAATCCTGTGCGTCCTTCCATTTAATCTCACTAATCCCAACAACATCTAACTTAAGTAGTTCCATCTCCCTTTTTAAGTTTTCTAACCTACCTGCCCTATTCAGACTTCTAACATTCCACGCTCCGACTCGTAGAATGTTTCTATCCATTCTGATACTATACAACACAAAAACTTGCAAAAGAATGCTCTACACATCTATACCTCACACACTGAAGTTAAAAAAAAAAAAAATACCCCCTTTATTTTTTGTTTGACCTTTCACCCCAAATGATACAATTTTATAAAATTTGAAATGATATTTGTTTTTGAGTTAATGAAATCTATGAGGTCTGATCAAACAGTAACAGGAATTTTTGTTTTCTTAAAGAATATTTATTTACTAATCAGGATTAATTTTTTTCCCTTCAAAGTAATGACCCTCAGATAAAATACACTTATGCCAGTACTTTTCCCAACCTTGGAAGCACTTCTGGCATTCACTTTTCGGTGTAGCATTCAGTTCCTTCAGTGATTCTGTTTTTATCTCAACAATGGAGGCAAAATGCCATCTTCTTATGGTTCTCTTCAACCTCCGAAGTCACAGGGAGCAATGTCGGGTAAATACAGTGGCTGAAGCAAAACAGTTTTGTTTTTTACCAAAAAAAATCACAAATAACCAGTGAGATGTGAGCAGGAGCATTATTGTGATGCAATTTCTACAAGTGGTTTTACCAGAATTCTGTGCGTTTTTAATGGTTTGCTTCAAGCAAACAGCGCACAACTTCCAGGTAGTATTCTTTATTAAAAGCACGACCAATTGGCAGAAACTTGTGATTCACAACGCCACTGAAATCAAAGTAAACAGCGAGGAGAACCTTCACATTTAATCAAGCTTGTCAAATTTTTTTTCAGTCTTGGCTCTTCAGGCAACTTCCATTGGGACTTGTTTTTGATGTCATATCCATACATCCGTATCTCCTCGCCTGTTATAACTGATCAATGACATCATTCAGCTATTCCTGAGTGTTGTCTTCAAAATGTTTTTGGTCAAAAGTCAGCAATTTTGAAACAAACTTCGCTGCCACATGTTTCATGCCCAAAACATAAAAAAAAATAATTGCTTAGCATGTGCCAATAGATATTACGATATCAGCAACTTCTCTAATAGTGATATGGCGATTTTCCAAAATTATTTTTTTCCCACTTGTTCGACGTCTTTGTTTGTTGGTGTGTTAGAGCAGTGTTTTTCATCCTTTTTGATATGCGACCCCTTTACATGTTGAAAATTTCTGGCTTTTAAACCCTTTTTTAGACAAGTCAATAGATCTGGCTGATGTCACCACAAATATGAAAGAATGTCTTATAGATTTAGCTGCTGATGGCATGCTTAAAATGGAATTTAATTCGCAAAGTATCGACGTATTTTGGATGAAAAGAAAACATGAATACACAGAGCTGGCAAGGGAAGCTCTAAAATTATTAGTGCAATTCGCCACTTCATACTTGTGTGATCTAACATTTTCTGCAATGGTAGACATTAAAACTAAAAAGAGAAATAGACTGCAATTAGAAAATGATTTGATTATTAACGTTTCAAAAATAGCACCACGATTTGATAAACTTTTGAAAAATAAACAAGCCCATGCTTCTCACTAAAATTGTGTTTTGATTGTAGTGGTAGAACCTTGAATTTTTCATTCAGCCTGCAACCCCCCGAGTAAAGCTTCGCGACCCCATGTTGTCTAAGATTTACACAAACTCACTGGAATTTTGAATACTGCGATGAGCCTTCCCTACCAATGGGTTGAGAATATAAGTTAGATCCTGGTGATTTAATGGTGAGCTTTGATGTGGTCTCTCTTTTTACTCGTGTTCCCTTGGTCGACTCCTTAGATCTGTTAAGGAGGTATCTTGATCAAAAAATGATTGATATTTTCCACCATGTGTTGACAACCACTTATTTTAAGTTTGAAGGACAATATTACGAACAAGTGGATGGTGTAGCAATGGGTTCGCCGTTGTCTCCTGTCATTGCTGATTTCTTCATGGAATTTTTTGAAGAAGAGGCACTAACCCATGCACCACTCCAGCCGAAGTGTTTTTATAGGTATGTCGATGACACCTTTGTGATTTGGCCCAATGGCAGAAACAGTCTTGACCAATTCCTTACGCATCTCAATTCTATCCATGAAAATATTCAGTTCACAATGGAATTGGAGGAGGACGGTTGCCTGCCGTTTCTTGATGTGCTTGTTATTAAACGTGCCGATGGTTCGCTGGGACACACTGTGTATCGGGAGTCTACCCATACCGACTTATATTTAAACGTCAACAGCTGTCATCATCCGGCACAACGAAACTCTGTATTAACTACCTTGGTATACAGAGCACAAAGGATTTGTGACAAACATAGCCTGGCTAATGAATTGGACTATCTCCGGAAAACGTTTTTAAATAATGGCTATAATCAGGGACAGATTACTCGTGCATTTAAACAGAAGGAAAATCGACGGAGAGATTAGATTGATACCAAGAACCTCGCGTTTCTGCCGTTTGTGGGTGCCCTAAGTTTCAAAATAGGTAGACTGCTATCACAACACGGAGTCAAGACAATTTATAGACCACCCACTAAAATTAGTAACTTGGTCGGCAGCGTTAAAGATGACCTAGGTTTACGAACCCCTGGTGTATATTAGATACCATGTGAATGTGGCCGCGGCTACATCGGACAGATGCAGTGATGCATTGTGCAGCGATGTGTAGAGCACGCCAGAAATGTTCGTCTTGGGCAAGAAGAAAAATCTGCGGTGGCCGAACATAGTGTGCAAGAGGGCCACATTTTTGAATTTGAAAAAAACAACCATTTTAGCCCGGGTCAAAGATTTTTGGGCCAGCATTATTACAGAGGCTGTAGAAATAAGATCAACTGATTTATTAGTCAACAGGGACACTGGTTATCAACTCAGTGCGGCCTGGAACCCGGCTATTAAAATTCTGAAACAGTTTCGCGTCGGAAACGAGCAGAAGAGTGGATGACGTAATCGCGTTGTGTTGGTTTTTGTCGTCCACCGTTTCCGTAGCAGCGGCTGAATAAACAGTTAATCATTGACATTTGGTTGAGAATGAAGGCAGAGAAGGATGCCTTCGAAATGTCCCACAATTGTGACATCTTAACACGGCTGGAAGCCCGAGAAAAATATATTAATATTCAATGCCGTGAAAAATTACGATCGTACAAATAAAATCATGTTTATGATGTCCACAAAATTAAAAAAATCCTGTAATATTTTGATCAGACTTCATGTGCACAAATGTGCAGTTTAGAATTTTTTCTATTTAAGTGTTAGAGGCCTGACAGTGGAGCACCAGCAATAGGGCTCTATTTTCTGGAGGGTAGCTTATTTAAAAATATATAAATAAAACATAACCTGCCGATTATTTATTGTTGATACTTCAGAGCATTAAAAAAAATGAGCTAAGATTAACCTCTATACCACCAAAAGGAAGATGGCATACACAAATTGTTCAGTGTAGCAGGCACTTTGTTTTAGTGTTTAAAAGTTGTGTGTAACAACTAAAGAGAAAACTGTGAATCTTAAAAGAGAAGTGCAGAAGTTTAATGCCATCTTTTTAAGGACAGCAAAAAAGTTCTCTTGTGAAACAAATGGAAACATTTACATCTAAATTATCTTGTTACAGATCATGTCATGTAACAGGAAATCAATATTACACTACATAAACTCTGAATGTTAAAGGAACAATAATAACAGAAAACAAGTACTCAACATTGGTGATGTGCATTTAATGTAGAGGTGTATATAATAATATTAAGAAAAGGAAATGGCATTTAAGCAATCTAAATAAAGTATAGGTAAATAACTCATTCTTACCAAAGCTGAATACTGCAGGGCTGTGATGAGAATTTAACATATGAGATGAACAAACAAGCAATATTTTGGTTTAAAACCAGATTCATGCAGGGAGGATCTGGCTAACACATGACTAGTCATGCGGTAAGCCATGGTGTACACACGCCACCTTTGCCAAATGGCCCAATCCTCCCTACCTGAAGAGGCTTTAAACTGAAAACATGGTACCTTTGTGTTTGTCTCATGTAGGATACTTGGCACAGCTCTCCAGCCTTCAGCTTTGATGAGTCATGGGTTATTTTTCCTACTCTGTTATATGCACTGCTTTAAACAATTGTGTATAACAGTGAAGTAAAAACTTAACTTAGTCCACAACCCGAAGGTTGGTTGGATCCTCCCAAAGGAGGCATACTAAGCCATTGTGTCAGAGGTAGGACGAACCACGGAGCGTCCTGGCGTAGCTCATATGATTAAACACAACTCTCAAAATTCCTGCACCTGCCAGGATTTGTGCCCAGGGCAGGAGCAGCGAACGTTTTGAAAGCAAGCGCCTTAGCCACTGAGCTACCAGAACGCTTAACAGTGAAGTAAGATGCCAAAATTCCAAATAAAATAACAGTGAAAAAAGATGCCAATACAAAATCAAGATCAATTAAGCAGATTACATGCAATTTCATAATGACTACAAAATTGTTTTGTAATACAAATTGTTCAGTGTAGCAGGCAATTTGTTTTAGTGTTTAAAAGTCATAAGTGTGCAGTAATTAAACAAACCTGTCAAATATGTGTACTGGATCAATATGGGATACAATACATCCGCCTGGTTGGTAATCATTAATGACAGCTGAGTTAATGAAACCATCAGGTACAACTCCAGCTTTTACCAATGGCCCAATAACCATACTGTGGACCCAGTCAGGTATGGGGTCAACTTCACCAGGAGGATATAAGCGTTCCATGCCTGGTCCTCGTTTAGATAACTGTGAGCCATATGTGTAACCTTCCCCAAAGAAATACCTTTAAAAAGAAACATGCACAGCTATATTACGAGATGGCAAAACTCAACTAATTAATGCAACAATGAAATCATTAAACACACATTAATTTAAACATAGTTGAATCATTTTCATGTTTAGTAAATTACTGTTTTTGTTGTTGAGGCTTTATGGTTCACCGATGTCACGGTCAATACTGCCTTAGTTTAGTTAGAGTGTAAAGTTTATAAATTAAAAATCTAAATGACTAACGTTAAGCGTTTTGGTAGTTCAGTGGTATGGCATCTCCCTGGAGATCGGTAAATTATCAATTTGTGTCCAAGTTCAGATGAGTTTTTTTTTGACACTTTAGCCGGACATTGACCATTTGCAAAGAATGCTTTACAAACATTGTGAATATTCCATTGTTCTGGTATCATGAAACTATAGGTGCTAGAGTGAAAAACTGGATTTTCTGTCTCGGACAGACATTGAACCATGTAAGTACCAACAAATTTTGGGTTCTGGATCAAATATGCTAATGCTTAATACGTTACTCCTATTTGTATAACCTTACAAATCACTAGCAGAACACTGCCTGTCTTACAACCTAATTTATATAAAATTATTTATCCTAAGCCCTTTTCCACTTCATTCTCCTTGGTGTCAAACATTTTAAATCCCTTCCCCACAAATCAATTTCTAACAATTTCTCAGCCCCAATTCCTTTCAAATATCAACTACCCAATGAGCAATCCTCCAACTCTTATCAATAATCTTAAAATTTATTGATCATTTCTCTATCAATAATACACTGTGATCAAACTATTATTTTATTCATACAAACTCATTTTAAAAATTAAACTTTTGAAATATTTCTTAAAGTCAACATTATTATCAGATAATCACTTATAACACTTAAATTTTTCATCTTAAGCCAATTTACTATCACTTAAAAAAATTATTAATTTTGGTTTGCAATTTTCCTGATTTCCCGGTGTGTAGGGAAACTACAGCTATTGTGCCAAAGAAGTAGCTCAGAGGCATAAGGGTAGGAACCGGAGGAAGACACTCAGGATAAGGAGGTAATCTATTGATAATCCTAGTTAACGAGGCAGAAATAAAATTCTTGATGATGCATAAGTAATACAACAATGGGCTGCGTTGAAATCTGTGGAAGCAGTACTAGGATTAGGTGTGGAGAGTCTCTGGAAAGGAAGGGAAATAAAGAGTGGGGAGGACAGAAGAAAATAAGCCAGGTTTCCTGGACTTCATTCCATTTAATTCTGTTGAGACAAGGTGTACATAACAAATTATCATTATTTCTCTTTGTTGTGTCAGTGATGCACTGGAGTAGTCCTAGGTCAGCAATGATTCTTTCCTGTAAGTTAGTTTAATATCAGAACAGTTATTTTACATCTATTATAACAATTAAAATGGAGACACATTCAAAGTAGTAGCATACAAATGTACTTAACGTCTCAAAATAAATTTTACGTGCTGGCAAGTAAATAAAGCAATTGGTTTAGTGGGATCCTAGATCTACTGACTGTTACTGTGAAGCAAAAAGGTCTGGTATCAGCTGTACTCTCTAGTTCTAGGAAATAACTAGCCATACAGGCCACATCTTTGTTTTGTACAGGCGTACCCCTGAAATGCTCTGCACTCCCATCTCGACTAACAATGTATCACTCTGCCACACAGCCACTACTTTTGGTCCTTGGAAGGTAACCGTTATGTCACACAGTTCTTGAGTTATTTGGCAGGATAGCAAAGTTGTCACCAAAAGCTAGAGTGTGTATTGTGATTCCTTTAGATTTAGTTCCCATTCTCAACGGACTGTAGTCAGTTTTCTTTAACTTTGCATGTTAGGACCAAATGAACTTTATGAGAACGCAGTTAAAAAGCAGTGGAGACAGACCACTATCTTGCCTGTCGCCAGATGTGACCTCAAAATAATCCAACTAACATCCTAAAAACTTAACTTTCAATTTTGTGTTTGTCAGGGTGAATCTAATTATAGGTAATAGTTTTAGGCCAACTTCAAAGTCATTAAGGATGTTTAATAGCACCTTACAGTCTATAGAGTCGTAAGCTTTCGAAAGTCCACAAACACCTGCTTAAACCTGGCTGTACAATATCTGATGATTGCCTAGAGGTTGTGGATCTGTTCATCTGCTGAGTGAATTTTTGTGAAGCCTCCTTGGTATTGCCCTAATTGGTTTTTAACTGCTTAACGTCTCTTAACAGCAAGATCTTTAGAGACGGAAAATGATGAGGGGCAAGGAATGGGAAGTAATTCAGCCATGGTCTTTTTGAAGGAAGCATCCCAGCATTTGCTTGAGTGATTTGGGGAAACCATTAAAAACCCAAATCTGGATGCCCGGACAGGGATTCGAACCGCTCTAATTGGTGCTCAACTTAGGACTCTAATCTCTCCCAAATGGCGAGGGAATTTTGTAGGTTACCAGAAGCATGGAAATTCCTTTGTAGTTAATGCTCTTGGTACTGCCTTTTTTTATGCAAAAGGTAGTTCAAAGCAGTTTTCCAGCCTTTTGGTACAGTCTCCTCATTCCAAATTTCTTTTGCATGATTTCTACTGATTCTTAGGGGCATACCTGTTGCCTCAGTCTTCTCCAGGTGCCTTATTGTTTTTTTGAATCTGGTGATATGGCACTTGATTCCATCTTTGTAGGTTGGTAAGGATTGCGATATCTGAATAAGAGCTCCTCGGTCTTAATGGGACTTACAGGTGTTTTGCAGTTAAGTAGGTTCTTAAAATAGAAAGGAATCCTACACTTGTTTCTTCATTTGATGTAGCCAGTGTACCATCTCTCCTTTGAGAGCACAACGACAGCTGTTCATATCCCGAAAGTTTCTTACTCTGAACATGTTTTTCTTGAAAATTTCTTCCTATGTTTTCAATGAGAGCAGTGCTTGTTATAGAACAACAGTTGCATTAACTTGCATCAAAACTGTTTCAGCATCAGAGGATGCAGATGACTTTGGGACTCACCAAAAGCCTTTAACAGATTTTTCCTTTTATACTTTTCCCTCCATTCTTCCTCCCAAGAGGAAGATTAAGAAAAGAAAATTGGAGATTTTCTGAACATGATTTTCTGTATGCATATTTTTTTTTAACATGTTTTCTGTAATATTAATTGTTAATTTTTTCTTGCTCTGTTTTTCCTGTTAGAAAGGCAACTTTGCAGGTGCACAAAAGATGTTAATTGATAGCATCACCTTTTGTTAGAAGCAGTGGGTTTACTGCATATTCAGAGTCTACCTTATGAAGTCTTATAGGACACTTCCCATTAGTAGAGTGGCTTTATTGTATACCTTCAAAAATCAAAGTAATTGAATGCCATGTCTAGTATCAAGTACAAAGGATGCAAAGGCATATTAATCCTGTAGTAAGCAATTTATCCCTTCAAAGTGTACAAAATTAAAGAAGAGGGTTTTTTTTTTAAATCAGTTTTAAATCACAAAAAGGTAGCACTACAAGTAAAGCTATTAAGTTATGACAAGTGAAACACTGATAATAATTAAGTGACTGTAAATATTCCAACCATCTCTCAGAGAGTTGAGGAAGGATATCAAATGTTAGATGCACCCATTCTCTAGTTGACAGGCAATTTAAGAAACTAACCAGTTCTCACAAATCACGCAACATGCAGGTCTTTTCAGTTTGTGTTTTTAATTTCACAGTAGGGGACCGGAAAAATTTTCAGAAGGTGGTTTAAATTGACTATTCTGGATATATATAGCCAAGGAAAAAAAGTATATAAAGCTATATATGTACATAAACCCATGTGCAAATGTTTAAATTCCCGTGCAAACAGTACATAACAAAATGTCACGCGTGATGTACGTGTGTAAAACAATTTGACCTGCGACTTGCTATTCCAACAGTATTAAGTGATTTTATGCATTTTGTGAAATTATATTCATGGCTTTAAACCTCGTCGACGTCGAGGTCATTAGAGGCAGGATGGGAAGGAATTTGGCCATAGTCTTTTGAAGGAAACATCCTAGCATTCGCCTGGAGTGATTTGGGGAAACCATGGAAAACCCAAATCTGGGTGCTCGGACAGGGATTCGAACCGGCGTCCTCTGAATGCATTATATTCGCAATGCAACAAGTATTTAAATGGTGCACAGTATCAAAATGAACCTATACTTCTATATCTTCTCCAAACGATTATTTATTGCTGAATCACAGAAAGCCGACTACAAATCAAGTGGTTGCAACTACCAATTCGACAACACAACAGAATGCCTGCATAATCACTGATTTACCTATGTGAGCATCACTTTGATGTAAGTAAACACGTGAAAATAGTTTCCAAATCACAAACTACATACATGTAGTTCAAATGAGTCAGCACTTAAGTACTTTGAGCAAAAGTAAAAGATGTACTTATTTATGTTCTAGCTGTTAAATGACACGGAAAACTATATGCAGTACCATATAATAAGCTCAGTAAAGAAATTTATGATGAAACCTGGATGCCCTCCATCAAAATTTTAGAGTCGAACTGATAGAAAAAGAAGTTTCCACATCTCACCTCGCTGCTTTCAAAAGGCAACCACCATCACCACTATGTTCATTAATTAAATAATGAAGTGGCTTCTTAAAGTCTTCCAATCCACAGACAATATATTTTAGTAAGGCACAGTTATTAATGTGTCTCTTTTACCTTCATGGAACAATTGTGTCAGTAGCACATTAAATGGGGTGGTAGTCTGTGTGTCATCATCCTGGCCGAGAGTTCCTTCGTTTTAATGTATTTAAAGTTAGTGCCAATTTGGGAAAGTTCAGATTTATTCCAACAATATAGATCTGTAAATTTATGAAACTGAATGCTAACCACTTTTCTTCTGTTTTATCAACAACCATAACATTTCAAACAAACTTTGTTTCTGGCACACCTAGCACTTGATAGTACAGATATCAGAATCACGACAAAGTTGTACATATCCTATCGATATCATGGCCGTCAGATTTTGTCTCTGATCTGGAAATACGTCAAAGTAAAGCTAAGTTTCATTTGTATGTACTGAAACATAATAAAAAACACACAACATTCATAAACATTAGCCCATTTGCATTCAGTTCCTTTTATTTTAAAATTCAATTTACTAGACAAATAGTTGAATTATTTACACAGATGTTTTCACATTTTGAAACTCAGCAGCACAAAATCCAAATTTGTGGCAAAGATTTTTCCAACCATTAATGTGTCTCTTTTACCTTCATGGAACAATTGTGTCAGTAGCACATTAAATGGGGTGGTAGTCTGTGTGTCATCATCCTGGCCGAGAGTTCCTTCGTTTTAATGTATTTAAAGTTAGTGCCAATTTGGGAAAGTTCAGATTTATTCCAACAATATAGATCTGTAAATTTATGAAACTGAATGCTAACCACTTTTCTTCTGTTTTATCAACAACCATAACATTTCAAACAAACTTTGTTTCTGGCACACCTAGCACTTGATAGTACAGATATCAGAATCACGACAAAGTTGTACATATCCTATCGATATCATGGCCGTCAGATTTTGTCTCTGATCTGGAAATACGTCAAAGTAAAGCTAAGTTTCATTTGTATGTACTGAAACATAATAAAAAACACACAACATTCATAAACATTAGCCCATTTGCATTCAGTTCCTTTTATTTTAAAATTCAATTTACTAGACAAATAGTTGAATTATTTACACAGATGTTTTCACATTTTGAAACTCAGCAGCACAAAAATCCAAATTTGTGTGCAAAGATTTTTCCAACCATTATTGTATTTACTCTTGGGAGATTTTGATGGCTAGCATTAGTAAATCCTGGATTCATGATAACAATGGTTTAAACAATCTGCAAACAATGTTGACTTGGAAGATCGTTACCATGTCTCTTATAAGTCAGTATTATAACAGTTCTGTGACAAAAACTCAAACGTAGAAACAGCAAAAAAAATATCAGTTAACCCAGCGTACTATCGCATCTGTTTCCTAACGTATGACACCAGGTGCTGTGATTGGTGTTTCGTTTGATGTGAAGAATAGACAAAAAATCAAATTATATTTACTGATTTAAAAATATAAACAATTAATATTTCACACACAAAAAAATACTGGGCGATGTTACTGAATTTATAAATATTATTTCTAACCAAATGCCTGATTTTTTGGTAACATCTGTCCGGCCCCCTAATCTAAAAAAAATATACATTCAATGATAAGAAACCACAAATTGACACTGTGAAGAGTTACAGGTAGTACAAGCTCTGCAACTTAAGAATTTTTTTTATCTAACATGTTTAGATCACTTTGCTTAATAGCTTCATTTGTTTTTTTTTTTTTTACTTATGGCTTTATGCCTCGTTGACGTCGAGGTCATTAGAGGCAGGATGGGAAGGAATTCGGCCATAGCCTTATTGAAGGAAGCATCCCGGCATTCGCCTGGAGTGATTTGGGGAAACCATGGAAAACCCAAATCTGGATGCCCGGACGGGAATTCAAACTGACGACCTCTCGAATGTGAAGCCAGAGTGTTAACTGCTCACCTACCACGCTCTCTGTCTTACTTTGATATTAGGATTTGACAGCCAAGGTAACACATTCCATCACTATTAACACAATGATTTTAAAAAAAAATATCACCAGAGTTTACAGTGCAAGGAAACTGGCAATCAAACTAGGTTCTAGGACAGACACTAAGTGCATCAGTCATACTAAGCCAGACCTTTTCCACTGTGATTATCGATTTTTTTGTATTGAATTTCAGTGTTATTCTCAATTCACAGCTAATAAAAACAATAAAGCTAAGATTTTAACCTACCTTGGATTATGGTCAAAATTTTATTTCTGAATCTGTCGACTCAACTCGCTGTTGTTTTATTTGCTCTCAATTTATAAAATTACTTTGCTATTTCTTTTTTTTTTTTTTAATAATAATCATTCCCTCCTAAGCAATACCATCTATAGAACTTTTGGAGAACTAATTTACCTCTAGAATGTTTCACCCAGCATAATGCAAATTTAAAGAATTAGATTTTCAGTTCTTTCCCACAGAAGTTATGATCAGCCTACTTGGTCTTCACATCTTTTTAAAGCTGCAAAGGGTATAACACTGATTTTTTTCAGCACACAGTACCACTGGAACCAATCTAAAGATTATGTTCATAATTCTATAAGGCATCCTACAACACTGATAAAAATAATAAAACACTACATTCATGGCATTAATAATACTGCCACTAAATACCTTATAGCATTGCAAAGAGACCGAGCATTATTTTTTACTGAATTTTTGCATCTTCTCAATTTAAAATTGGAGGTGGTCATGGTATGGTTAAAACAATGTTAAACTCAAGCAAATGGTACATTACGCATATATTTTTTACAATAGTTTGGTTCTTCAAATAAAGAATGTTAGATCACTCAAAAATGATTCATCTGTATCAGCATTTCTCAACCTTTTTCAACTCGAGGACCAGTAAAATGTAAGAAAATAATTCACTAGCTTAGATGTGCCTAATATTTTACTGAAGTGTATATTATGAACCAACCCCACCAACACTTCTTTTGATGCCAGCTGGAAATTTATTTTACCATAATACCAACACAGTCATATCTTGATATCCTGAACTGATTAGAAATGGCATGTAGCCTATACTGGTACACTATAGCATACTATAACATTCAAGTGCCATCACATCTAAGGTGCGTTTTTTTTTTTTTTTTTTTTTTTTTTTTTTTTTTTTTTTTTTTTTGTTAATTTACACTTTTTCTCAAAACAACTTGTGTAAGAAACTTTAAATCAAAGGCACAATTCCTTCTACCTGCATTTGTATAGGATCAATGTCCAATATTTCACACAATTAATCCATTAAGGCTCATTTTAGCTAAGAGAATTAGGGGCAAGGAATTCAGCCATTACCTTCTGAAGTGACAATCCCAATATTTGTCTAGGATGATTTTGTGATACAATGCAAAACTCAAATCTGGATAGCTAGAGCTGGGATAAAACCAAATCCTTCATAATGTCAGGACAAACATCAACTGCTCAAATTAAAATCTGTACGACATGACATGAAAAATATAACAACCTTTCCTAATTAAAAAAATGCACTGGTCTACTGGAGATCAGGATTTTGCTACAATAACATTCAGTGATGACGTCATAATACTGCTGTGGTCAATTAAAATACAGATTTTAAGCAAAATTTCAGTTGTAATACACAGGGACATTATTTTGAAATTAGCTTGTAATACAGCCTAGACCAGCATGACACCACTAAAATTACTTCATGAAGTATTTTTAGCAGAATCACCATACCTAGTAATCCCCGATATACGATCACAATAAACACTTACTAGAAATGCTTGTTTTGTGCCTTTGCAAGTAAACAAAATTATAATTATGGCTGAAACTATTTTTACCATCTTGATAGTGATAAAAGAAAATAATTGTAAGAACTTACTTATTTCGGAGTGGTGCTCTATCCACAGTGCATGGTTTATATTTGCCTTTATCAGCCAACTCCACAACTTCATCTATTTTATTCTCGATTGCTGTGCACTGTTCGTTATCGAACAATCTTCGCTGTTGAATACCAGTATGAATCTGCTTCAGCAATACTAAATTTTCATCTACATTATAACTGGAATAATGGTACGGTGCATACCTACTAATACAAAACAAACATATCAACAAAAATAAAAAGAATGGGATTGCTGGACATCACGATTCCACAAGGAATTGGCGTCATTATATTGCAGTAGTCAAATGCAAGATACCGCTAAAAGTACGTTACGAAGTATTTCAGCGGTTTCATACTTTCCGATGGGTAATTCAACAGTTTCATGCTGGTCCAGGGTGTATTACAACTTTATTTCTGCTTGAAAATAATGGTCCAGCAAAGAAATTACTGCTTGATAATACGTCTTGACACTGACTACAGCATTATTATGACTTCATTAGTAAATATTGCAGTGGAATCCCGATCTCCAGTAGACCCGATTGAAAACATGTTGGCTTATGTCTAGAAACTGCCTATCGAACCAAACGAAAAACATAGTTATTTACAATAGTTTGTAGAGATTACAACGGTATCGTGATTAAAAAGTCAAATAACAACGACGTTTACATTACTTCCTTACTATATTGCTGAGATAGACAAGGCTACAGAATTCAGAATAAGTGATGTCATCCTATTCTCGCGTTTAAATTTGAAATTACATTGCTATTGAAAAATGTATTGCCCACTCAAATGAAGAATAAAACAATAGCCATAATCCATTCAAGGCATTTATCACTAATTGATATCAAGCTGACAATGTCAAAAACAAACTGACAGCAAAAGTGTAATTATCTAATCTTCTGTAGAAATTTCGATTCGATTCTGTTGATTTTTTACAAGTTTTAGAAGTAACTAACTTTTTTTCCTTTTGGTGAGAGCTAATATTTTTTTGCTTCAACTGTAATTTTTGCCGTAAGTCCGTATAACCAGCTGCCATTGTATTATTTTCAACTATTGCGCATTCATCTTCGTCACCATCATTTCAAAGCATGGCATGGTCTTCACCACTGTGGCTGTGATATTCTTGAGTTCAGGCATCTAAGTTATTGTTATTATCTATGCTTCTGAGACATTGCACTCCTAACGATTTTTGCAGCCATAATTTTTTTTTTTTTCCTGTCTAAAGCAGTTATATTGTGATTGCTTTATGATATAAGTGGATATTATAAAAAAGATTGGCAATGTTGCATTATAGGTCCCTGTGTCACCGCCGCCCTGAGATTAAATGTACCTATAATGCAACTTTGCCGATAGAAAGATAGATAGACAGATAGTTATGTTCACTTTGATCCCATGTGAGAATAATCTCGGGGATGTGGAACAGTACATACACTTATTAGTAATGTCAATATTACTATATAATTGATAATATTATTATATATTGACAACAAGTTAGCAACAACCCATTAGTATAACCAATATCTCCTGTAATCTACAAATACAATCCCGAGTTAATTAATACTTATTATGTGGAACAGTGTTTACACTTGTTACCAGCATCTAATAACCAGTTATTTTCTTACCAACCAGTTACCATGATAAGTTTCACTGTAATTTGTGACTACATATTATATTATGTTAATTGGTATTTATGTGGAACACCTATTAGCAATATCAATTATATTACCAACAACTCATAAGCAGTCAATTACTTAAAAACCTGTTAGTATGATAATTTTTCACAGCAGTTTTTGAGTGCATGCTATCCCATGTTAGTTACTATACATGAGTGAAATTTTGTAAACAGTGTAATTAGTTCATTTGTCAAAAGTTTCAACAGAAAGAAAAACTATATATCATTTTAGTAATTGTCGACAACTTTGTCACCTTCCCCTTCCATACACCATATTTACTATTCTATCAGTCATTCTTAGTTACCAAATACCAAGAAGAAAATTCTTTTACAGAGTAAAATGGGTTCTGAAGCAGAAACTCTTTCAGTTTGGACTTAAAGTAGTTGGGTTTTTGTAGATAACATTTAATTTCTGTTGGTAAGACATTGAATAAGGAAGCTCCAGTAAATGTTAACCCTTTCTGTACAATTGGCAGTGATTTGTAATCCTTGTGAATATTATATTTATTCCTAGTATTATGGCTATGTATGTCAGCATTAAGATTGAAGTGTTCAGGATTTTCCACTACAAATGATAGTACGGAGTATACATACTGTGCTGGTATCGTTAGTACACCCAGGTTTTTAAATAGATTTCTGCACGACGTCTGTGGGCTTGCTCCACAAATAGTTCTTATAGCACGCTTTTGCAATTTAAATACCCTCTGTGCTTGTGACGAGTTTCCCCAGAATGAGATGCCATAACTGAGCAGGGAATGAAAATATGCAAAATATACTAACTTTCTGGTTTCTATATTAGCTATTCTAGATATTACCCTCAGTGAAAATGTTGCAGAATTCAGTTTTTAAGAAGTTGTTGAATAGGCTGTTTCCAGTTCAATTTGTTATCTATATATACAACCAGGAATTTTGTGAAACTGCTTTTCATTGATTGCTTTTCCTTCTGATATCACATTATAGCTGTCCTTTGTTTTATTTTTTGTAACAAACTGAAGTAACTGTGTCTTTTCTACATTAAGTATTAGTTTGTTGACATTAAACCACTTGTTAATTTTCTTTATAACATCATTTGCTGTGTTTTCGAGATTTTGTGCTTATGGGTCTTTCAAGGATATGCTAGTATCATCTGCAAAGAGCACCATGTGTTCATTATCACCTAGTATATGTGGGAGATCATTTATATAGATTAAGAACAGCAGAGGGCCAAGAATTGAACCCTGAGGCACACCACATTTAACTATACCCCATTCTGAGTTTATAACATCTCCTGTATTAGCATCTTTCAGTGATACACATTTATTTCTATTTTCCAGCTACGATTTAAACCAAAGTCCTGGCTTACCACTAACTCCATAGTGGTCTAATTTACCTAGTAGAATCTCATGATCAACACAGTCAAAATCCTTAGCAAGATCACAGAATATACCTAGGGAATTTTTTATGCATTGATTCCAGTATGTTGTTTATAAAAGCAAAAATTGCTGAATCTGTTGAAACGCCTTGTCTAAAACCAAACTGTACTTTACTGAGTAGGTCATTATTTTGTAGATGTGCATACACCCTTCTGTACATTGCTTTTTCAAAGATTTTTGAAAATGCTGGTAGAAGTGATATCGGTCTGTAATTCTCAATCTTTGAGGTGTCACCCTTTTTATAAAGCGGTTTGATTATTGACTTCTTGAGTGAGTCAGGAAAGATACCTTCTTCAAAAAAACTATTACAAATATGACTAATGACTCTACTAATGCTGGTGTTACATTGTTTTACTACATGGGTTGAAACCTCATCATAACCAAATGACTTTTTATTTTTGAGGGATTTAATAATTTTTTCAGTTTCATTTTGACTGGTGGGAAATAGAGACATAGGTGCTGTTTTTGGTGACAAAAATTTAAGTATTGCTATAGCATCCATATTCCCAATATATTTTTCTTTTCTTTTTTTCAGCAACTATTAAGAAGTAGATATTGAAAGCACTTCCTACATAAGAGGGGTCATTTACAAGTTTATCATTAATGCTTATAGATATAGGTTTATATTCAAGGGATGATACAGTTGTTTCTCTTTTAATAATGTTCCAGACACGTTTTATCTTATTATCTGAACTACTAATCTCATCGTTTATGGCCAAACGTTTAGCTTCTTTTATTACTTTGGTTAAAATTCTACAGTAAGTTTTGTAATGTTGTCAGAGAACCATATTATCAGTATTCCTAACTTTTACATACAATTCCCTTTTATGTCTGCAAGGTGTTTTAATACCAACTGTAACCCAATACTTGTTTACTCGTTTTTGACCAATTGGAGCTAGTTTTGTAGGGAGACACCTTTTGTAAATTTCTAAAAACCTTTGGTGAAAACAGGGATCTTCAAAAACTTTTATTAATACCAAATACTTTTTGGTTATTTATTATGTATGAAATTTATCGCAATTAGTGTGTGTTGTTATAATGGTTTGTTTGCATTTGTAAAAAAAAGTTATATATTGCCTCTGGAAAAAGTCAGAATGCTAATGTTAAAACACATTACAAACAGTACTGCAAAATACTGAAAAGGGGTACTAAAGAATCTAAAAGTATGCACTACAAACATATAATTCATGATTCTGAAAATAAAATTAAGACAATAGGAGACATTGCAAAAAAGGAAATAGGAAAAAGTAACCAAACAAGTAATAATATTTTTATGAAAGAAAATTCAGTAGAATGCAATTTTTCAATTGCTGATATATTTAATAATCATTTTTCAGATGCTGCTGATAAATTGACTGCTAATAGCTCAGTGACACACAGTATGGATTTTGTCAGAACTGGCTTCCAAGAAAAATTTAACTCTGTGTCTGTAAATTTAGCTACACAAGAAGAAATAAAAAAATTATCAGGTCCCTTAAGAGCAAATAGTCAAGTGGTTATGATGGGATTTACAGCAGATTAATTACATTGTTCTCCATGTAATTAAGTAATATACTAAGTTATCTGTTTAATATATCTATACTTGAGAGTACTTTTCCAGAAAGGCTTAAGTACACTGTAGTTAAACCACTCTATAAAAAAAGATAAGTCAACGGTATCCAATTACCGACCAATTTCATTACTAACAGCCTTCTCCAATATTTTTGAGAAAGCAATATATAATAGAGTTTATCAACATCTTAAAAATAATAATATTCTAATTAAATCACAATTTGGTTTTAAAAAGGGTCATTCAACAGAACAAGCTATATTTGCATTCACTGACAATATTTTAGAAGGAATAAATGATAAATTAATTTCTGTGCGAATTTTTTGTGACTTATGTATGGTATTTGACTGTGCAGATCATAAAATTCTGATACAGACATTAAAGTATTATGGTATAGATGGCATTATTAATAAATGGCTTAGTTCTTACCTTCTAAATAGAAAACAGAATGTGTCAATGGAGAATTTTAAGGCTGCCTTAAGAAGTGCACTGTTTTCTGAGTGGAAAGTAATCAGATGTACCTCAGGATTCTATAGTGGGGCCACTATTGTTTTTAATATATATAAATTATCTACCCTGTGTTTCATCTAAAAACTCAAAATTTGTCCAATATGCAGATGACACAAACATAGGAAATAAAAATATTCCAGATTTGTCTACAGTATATATTTAAAACTATGTCTTTGAACAGATTAATAAATGGTTTACAGCTAATTGCTTGTCTTTAAACTTTGATAAAACTCAGTATATGCAATTCAGTACATCCCACAGATTAACACCAGATATAGGCATAAAATTTGCAGGCCAGTCCTTTCAAGAAATTCAAATTTCTAGGTTTGTATATTGATCTTAATTTAAATTGGAATGTACATGTTTCTGACCTACTAAAGCGATTGGGCGCAGCCACTTTCGCAATTCGTACAATTTTAGCTATAGGTGATCTCTGTATGAGGCAGCTAGTTTGTTTTGCTTATTTTCACTCCTTATTGTCATATGATATAATATCCTGGGGAAATTCTACCCATTAAGACACAGTGTTCAGAGCCCAAAAGAATTATGTGTGGAGTTAGCAATAGAACTTCATGTAGAGAGCTGTTCAAGAAGTTAGGGATTTTAACATTGGCAGCTGAGTATATATACACAGTAATATCCTTTGTAGTCGCAAATTATACTTTGTTTGAAAAAATAGTAAAATACACAATTATGGCACTAGAAGTAAAAACGATCTTCACAAGGACTGCAAGTCACTGTCATTTGTTCAAAAAGAGGTACGACATTCAGGGATACATATCTTCAATAAGTTCCCAACGAACATTAAATGTCTAGCAAATGATAAGAATAAATTCAGGAAAAAATTGAAACAATATTTAATTGCCAACTCCTTCTACTCTGTCGAAGAATCTATATCTAAGGTATCTACAAAATATCTGCCAGTAGCTTGTGTAAATGTAGTTTACATAATTTATGTACCATGTATGCTATGACTGTACATATACTGGTGTATGTATTATTTTATTATGCAATTGTTTATCTGTAAATTGACAACTCTCCACAACCCAAATAGCCAGTCTCTTATAGTGGAATTAATGGGAAATGAATGCATTCTATTGTAATGCAACACTTACGAAGTAACCAGTACAATAGTCTACACAATCACAGTTATCGGTAATACAGTAAATATTATCGATCTATTAAACTCCATCCCAGGTTTTATTTTGAAGCTTATAAGTCTAAGATTTATTTATTGGGTTTTAGGTACTTTTTCTACAGTATAGCGATTGAGAAGTAAAGCGTCAAACAAATATTATTAAAGAATCACCTCAACTCATTGTAAAACCTTTTTTTTTTTTTAGTTTTATTAGATAGATAGATAGATAGATATATTTACTTTGATCCCATGTGAGAATAATCTCGGGGATGTGGAACAGTGCATGCACATATTAATAATGTCAATATTACTATATAATTGATAATATTATTATATATTGACAACAAGTTAGCTATAACCCATTAGTATAATCAACATCCCCTGTAATCTACAAATACAATCCCGAGTTAATTACTACTTATTATGTGGAACAGTGTTTACACTTGTTACCAGCATCTAATAAACAGTTATTTATTTTCTTACCAACCAGTTACCATAATAAGTTTCACTGTAATTTACGACTACATATTATATCATGTTAGTTACTATTTATGTGGAACAGTACACACACTTATTAAAAATATTAATTATATTACCAACAACTCACAAAAAACCTGTTAGTATGATAACTTTTCACAGCAATTTTTGAGTGCATGCTATCCCATGTTAGTTACTATATATGAGTTAAAATTTGTAAACAGCGTAATTACTTAATTTGTCAAAAGTTTCAACAGAAAGAAAAACCATGTATCATTTTAGTAATTGTCGACAACTTTGTCACCTTCCCCTTCCATACACCATATATACTATTCTATCAGTCATTCTTAGTTACCAAATTCCAAGATGAAAATTCTTTTACAGAGTAAAATGGGTTCTGAAGCAGAAACTATTTCAGTTTGGACTTAAAGTAGTTGTGTTTTTGTAGATAACATTTAATTTCTGTTGGTAAGACACTGAATAGACTATCAATTAAATTTAAGATATATAGAAAGTTTTTTTAATCGTTAAGGTTCGCTTAAGAGGAACTAGTAGATCTTGTAAAAACCAAGTCTGCAAATTGTGGCACCTGTCGCAGATTTGTGGTGAATGGTAGGGATTACAGTGAGTGTAAGGAGTGGTTTCACTGGGAATGTAGTCCAGCAGAAAACCGGGAATTAAATAACCCTCTGTCCGCCATGTTTTAGAAAATTTTCAGAACGTGATAAAAAAATATTTCGTAGCAGGAAGAAAAAATCAGCAAGATGGTAGAAACGATCAGGAAGATAGGCCTATAGAGGCGTAAACCTAATATGGTGGGACTAGTGAGGAGCGTGAAAAGGTTGGTTCGGAGTGGCAACAGATCATTCGAGAAATATGGTAAAAAGAGAGAAGAGACATAGATGTTCAAGTAGATAAGATGCAGCAGGACATTTGGCATAGAGAGCTGGAATTAAAAAACAGAAAGAAAAAGATTCTGTTGCTAGGTAGCACCCTTGGAAGAGGATCAGATAGGCACAGACTATCACGTCACAAAATTTTTGTCAAACCTAGTGTATCTTTATGGCAGGGAATAGAGGATGTACGATCACTTTGTGGGGTTAACAGTAAGGAGAATACAGTAACAATAGAATGAAATGTAGCCAATAGTATTGATAGAAACACAAGTTATAGTATAAAGAGTGACCGGATGAAGGTGAAGAAGAAGTAACAGAGGTCGTTTTTAAGGACATTATTCGAATAATTTGTTGGAATAATCCAATAGTAACGATGATTATTGAACCCGCTGATTGTGACAATGGCCTATTTGTCATTATAGGAATCCGACCACATGCCGGCAGCACTTGAGTTGCTAAACAGGTTTAGTACCCTTGCTAATTCATATCAAATCGAGGTGACTTGGAAAGCTTAAGCAATGTAGCAGGTCTCTAACCAACAGCTTTTGTCATTGCCTTCATTGCCTGGTACTCGTTTAGTGTAGACGTACAACATCTGTCAGTCTGCTATCGTCACTCACTTCCATTTATAGGAGTATAACTTCATCAGGGGCATCCATTAATGACATGAGTAGTTTTTTCTTCGTAAATCCAGACCCCCTTTTCCTTGGTGATCGAGATTTGCTGGGGAACCCCCTTTTTGGTGAGATTTCGTCGGACCCCCCCTATTTGCGTTCAAGAAACAAATTGCTAACTGACGCCCCCTTATTAAACGAAGAGTTAGAGCTTCCTTTACGGCCAATCAATAACTATCAACTGTAACTGTACAGTCAGCATGGCCAACAAATTGTTACTTCTCAAGTTTCGTCTTACATTGATTAGTTGCAACTTCTATCCATAGCTAATCTGGACTATCGCACATAATCCACAGTGATGTAAGATTACTGTAATATTATTCAGGAACTTCAACAGAAACTGAAAATAATTTGAAGCAGATGATGAAATCCATCAGGTAAATAGTGAGATAAAAGAACTTTTACATCAGCTCACACGCCTTGGTCCAAAGATCTCTTGACAGGAAGCACAGCATTCCAGGGTGGCGGTTATGTATGTCTTGAGACACCATGATTAACCGCGCTATGAGGCGAGTAAACATGGAGACCGAGAAGCAACTTGGGAAAGGCATTAGTTTTGTCTTAGAGCTTGGTAGGTGGGCTATCACAAGGCATGGTGTAACCATGGAGGGAGGGATATATGGAGACGCCAATTCGGTGAAACCTCATATAAAAATTCGTCTCCTACTGCGCACGTGCGGCGGCCACTGTCGGCCATAGGAATCACCCCTAAACATTGGGCTGTTTGCACTGAGTATGCTGCAATTAACATTTCATTTTTTAATATTTCAAAGTTTTTTATAATGCCAAGTTGTGTTGCATACGGTTACACAAGCAGACAAGATAGGAAACAACCTGGAATAACGTTTCGTAACTAAATCACATTGTAATTATTATTATTATTCTTGAAGTGTTTGATAGATAAATACAAGATTAGAGCCTATCACTCAATAGGATGATATCGTTCTCAAATGTTTGTTGGTGTAGTGTAGACAATCAGCATATGTTACTACTTTGTACCTAAAAGGCTAGCCTTATTGTAAACAAGTACTGAAAGTCTAATTTGAGCAAGTCAAGTTTACATCGCGATACAGTGAATGTGCTTACTGTAGTTCAGTTTCAGTTTACACTGAAAGTGTACGATGAGAAATTAATCGTGATAATTTGTGATGTGTGAACTATTAAAATTGATGAAGCAAACGTTGTTGTTACCATAAATATAGTTCGCGATGCTTTTTATGTGTTTACATCTATCCACATAGTTTGATTTTAAAGCGGAAATATTAATGGAACTTTGTATAGGCTGAAATGCGGCGTGTACCAGAAGGATACAAACAATTGATTTATTATTAGTTGTTACTAATTTCATGAGCACTATGTTAGTGACACAATGTGTATTGCGATGTAAACTGCTCCCATCTAAACTTCTGACTTTTGATGTATGGTAAGAAGATAAATCAACTTATGTTGCTAGCAAAGTTACATAGGCCACTAATATTACAATATCTTCTGAGTAAGCACAGAAGCTAGACATTGACTTAACCTATCCTAACCACGCCAATTTAGAGACAGCATATCTCGAGAACTGAGTGAGATATCGAAAATATATATTCTTCACTTTCGAGTTATCTTGTCGTGTTTTATAAGAATCTATCATCAAATTTGGCCTTAGGGAATTTTTTTTACCCCGAAACTTCTCTCTCTTGAGACAGTATTCCTCTAGAACTAAGCACGATATGAAAAAAGTTTATTCTTCAATTTTGATCTGTCTCGTCAAGTTCCATAATAATCCATCATCAAATTGCGGTGACTCTGTTGTCTTATGATTCCTTTGAGGTTTTTGTGCCTTTTCCCCGTGTTTCTACGGCCAAACAATATGCCGGCCTCCTCACCCCACTTCTCTGTACCCGGTTTTACTCCAGTGCGTGGTGATGGTCCCTTGCGTCTTCTCCATATATTCCTTCCTCCATGGGTGTAACGACACTGGGAGAGTTATGTGTGTTTTGGGGACCGGTAGGTTCATGAGATCGCAGAGATTATTTAAGAATATCTCTGGAGTTGAATCAGTCAGTCGCGCGCAAGAATACATTAGGAACGAATGTGCTAATATGGTCTTGAGTGTTAGAGTTTAAACAAGTGTACCGCAATCCGTTAACAGCGCGATATAACCGTCGGGACACCTGGTGAAGCAGTGTGCGGAGGGTGAGCTTGACAAGTAGGGAACAGCTAGTATAGTTCGTATGGTATCGTGAGAGAATATAAATTGCGGTCGATGGTCTTGTCAAGTCTGGGAGAGTGTGCGGCAGAAGCGAACGGCATGAACAGTTTCACTTTTTCTGCACGAAACCAGTTACCTTTGGTGATGAAACTATGATGTCTAGTGGCTAGCTTTTGGAGAATTTTTGTGAAGAAGAATAAAACCTTTTGTGAACTGTGATTGTCAAAATGCTTGTGTACTTTCTATCTACTGCAAGTTTTTTCCCTTGAATTTTGTTTATTTTATAATTCATCTAGCGTAGCTGACCAGGCTGGCGACCCGAAGACACTCGGATCTACTACGGCATAGAGTAAATGCGAAAGCTGTAGGCGGAAGAACAAAATCGTGGTACCTAACCTGACTGCAGTGTTGTGAAAACATCTTGTTTATTAAACCCTAAAACGACCAAAAACACTACAATGGCCTATATCTAAATAGAAATGCTAAGAGGATACTTTCTGAGTAGTTAGCTAATGCTGTAGGGGAGACCATTTACGAATATAATGAAGAAAGGACTGTTTCTTTTTTGGGTTAGAGACTGCTGATTGGGGGATAAAAATAAGTAATCAAAAGGCTTCTAATTACCATTGTAAATCAATGATGCTAAATAAATAAATAAATAAATGATGATATGAGGGCAGAACTGGATACGCAAAATTTAATGCTGAAGATGCCATAATTCCAGTAATAACAGCGTTACGGTTGTTCTATAGAAGTATAGTGAACAAAGAAATAGAATTTGGAAACTTAATACAGATACACTAACCACACGTAATTGTAAAGGTAGAGCCTTGGTTAAAAGAAGTAGTATAAGAAAATGAGGATACAGAGTGCACCGCAGAAACACAGGTGCTATCGGTTGAGGGGTGTTCATATTGGTTAGTAAAGACTACAACAGTTTACTAATATTTATTGATTGTAGCCATGAGTTAGTACGGATAGACTTCTGGGTGACAAAAAAGCAAACCCAAAAAAAACCAAAATCGAAAACAAAACAGTATGTTGGCTGTTTACCGAAGTCAAATGATGAATATAAATATGGCGCAATTGAGGAAAAACTAAGTTCATATTCAGAGTTCAGAGGTGAGCATGGTCATTATTGTTGGGGATCTAAACTACCAGGTGTCAGTTGGGGAGGAAATAAGTAATAACACAAAGGAACAGAAATTTTGAAATACGTTAGTAAGGGAAGGTGGATAGGTGGTAGAGCAAAACAAAAGGGAACCAAATATGTTGAATGTTTCCTTAAAAATCATGAAGATAATATTGTGGTGTGACAAAGAAATAAATAATCACGATGCATTTCTGATGGATATTAGAAGATTCAGTAAATCAGTAGCCAAAATTGAATGGGAAAATATGTGCAATTATAATTTCAGAACTTAAGTGTTAATTCAAGGGAAGGTTTATCATATGGAAAGAAATCACAAGTTTAGTGTAATCGAAATGGGAATGGTTCAAGGAGACAATAAAAAGAGTGAAGAATTATTTATTCCTAAACAGAAAATAAAGAGAAGTACAGAACCAACACTCTTTACTAGGGAGGAGAGGAATCTAAAGAAGTTGGTAAAAAAAGAACACAAAACAGTTAAAGAGACAGCGAGGCAATAGGGAATAATTGGAACAACTAAATAAGGAATTGATTATACCAAAGCGGAAAGCTGAAGATGGGTACATGAAGAATATTAATGGTGCAGTGGGGGGGGGGGGGGGGGAACACTGAACGATGCAACTAGAAATATCTATGGCTATGTTAGAAAACTAAGGAAAAGGTATTCAGACAATTGTAGATATGAATGGAGAGGAAGTTACTATGGATTTGAAAATGTAGATAAGAATGGAGACTGAAGTTACTGCGGATTTGAAAATGATACGGGGTATCTGGTTTAATGAGACCTTTGGATGAGAGGGATTAACTCAGAGGAGCGTCCCATATAAATAGGAATCAGCAAACTGTAAAATTTGATATAGGTCCTCAGGAAACTATAACGAAACTAAGAAAGTAACGAAGGTTTGTTTTCTTATTTTATGTATAGGGGGACCCAAAAAAATGTCACTGTTTGTAACTAAATAATTTCGAAACCAAAAGAATTTCGTTTACTTATTTCATGCTGAAGTGTTGCGTAACTATTACTTCGCTGCGGGTGGGTGGCGCCATCCTGTACAGAGCATGTGCGGAAGACGGTCGAGTAGCAACAATGGCGGAAGTAAGGTTATCGTAGGTAAAACGCAAGGCTCTATTGAAGTGGTACTGGAAGTACAAGACATTCATGAGGTACGACGCCACTGGTAAAAAGAGTTTGGAACACGGTCACCAACACGTCGAACAGTTGCTTCTATTCGTGATATGTTAGAAACTCTCGGAACTGTTAATGATGTGCACAAGGGAATATTTGACCGACTACGAACAGCTACAAGTCCCGCGTCCAGTGCTGTGATCATGGAGCGCGCGAAAGTGGGGTGAGCCGATCGAGTATAAGACTCATCTTAAGGGTGCAAGACTGCCACACAGAATGAACGACGAAGACCCGAATCGAAGGATTGAGTACTATAATTGGTTTCAACACATGGTTCACGAGAATGAGGAATTTTCAGGGAAATTTGAGTGGTTTGACGGTCGCAATTGAAGCTTCTAGGTACTGTGAACCACCACAATTTTGTTTACTAGGTTCCTCAAAATCCTCATGTTCAGTTGGATAAGGCAGTGAATCAACTAGGGGTTAATGTGTAGTGTGGTCTGGTTTGATTGGTCTCTTATTCTTCGAGAGCACCGTAACTGTTTAGGCGTGTCTTTATATCCTTCGGACAAGGACTCCGTTTGGCGATGATATGTTTTACCTGCTAAAAAATAAATCCCCGACACACTACGATCGAGATGTCAGGCTGTACTTGGATGACACTCTACATAGATGATTGGTAAGTCGAAGAGGTGCTATTGAGTATCCACCTCGGTCTCCTAAATTGATACCTCTGGATCTCTACACGTGGGGGACCGTCAAGAATAATGTGCACCTACAAAAACCTGCTACAATCAATGAGCAACGTTAAAAAATCATAAAGTGTTTATATTGCACCTTTAAGCCAATTTCAAAGAATATATGGACTGTCAGACAGTTAGTACTTTTTTTGGACGCTTCTGTAGAACTACAGATGTTTCAAGGATAGAGAGATATCTTAAAATATTATTTATATTCATTCTGGAGCTTTACTGCTTACCAAGGGAGAGTAGCGATAGCGGAACCGATTCATAAAAGAGGAGCGATAAATATTGTTGAAAAATAAAGTGATAGGCAAAATGATGCTGAGGATAATATGCAACTATGAGGAAAGAAACTGGTTTGCTAAACGACTGAATGACTTTAAGCAAGGATTGTTATGTGAATCTTAGTTCGCGGATAATATGCAAGATATTTTGGATGAAATCGACTAGAGAGGCACTAAAACTTTCGAAGTCATTTGAAAAAGTGAGCTACAAATTGGTATTAAATAAAATGAAAACCATTGAAGTGGATGAAAATTACCTGGTGGCAGATATAAAATGTTTGGCCTCATCAAGGACATGCAGCTGTAAAACCAAAACTCCATATGTGACGATGCCAATAATGAGAAAAACTCATCAAGGCAGCCGATCCATAATGTTGGGAAAAGATGGTGGAGAAGAATACGAAGAAAAAGAGTGGAGTGGATGGAAAAGAGATTTGTGAAGTGGAGTAATTCTTAAAAGATAAAAAGTTTAAAATAGGAAATTCATCATCAAAAGAGATAAGAGTGAATATGCGAGTGCTACAGGATTGTGCATTGCTGTCATTTATTCTAATGAACCATTTCGTTGACGGTTTACAGTCGGAAGTTACATTGCTTGCAGATGACATAAAAGTATAAAACAGGATCGAAAAAGAAGAGGATTTTGTATCGCTACTGGAGTGACCTGGATAGAATAGCTAACTGGGTAGGCCAACATGGAATGAAGACAAATACCTAGAAGTGTCAGCTTATTTCGTACACAGGTAAAAAACTGAAGGTTGGGACAGAATTGATTCTTGAAAGTTTTAAAAATAATTATCTAGGTATAAAATTTGATAATAAACTCAACTTGGCAGAACACACTGGTCGGGTGGTAAAAAAGGTTACAAAAGCTTTCGATTACTTGAGAGAATATGAGAGGATGTACAGAGAAGTGAGGGAATTGGGTTTCAAAACTTTGGTAATTCAAATGCTTCAATATGGTGACACAGTTTGGAACTCACATTTTTGACATCAAATCCACGAGTTTGAGGAGGTTCAAAGGTGAGTATCAAAAATTTTTTGAAGAAATTACTGCAGGAATCAATTAGTAAAGATTGGAAGACAAGAGACAGATGAAGAGAGTACTGGGAAGTGTGCAAAGCATATGTTAGCGATAAGGCCTAGAGGGTTACTTGTCTAAGAATTAGTAGCAATGCATGGATAATAATAATATAATTAAAGGATAAGGGATTGGGGTAAATTACCATTGGAAGTGATGAATAATTTACCAAAAATGCTGATAGAGATTAAAATTAAAACTCGTAAATCACAAAAGTAGATGGGAAGGGAAATCTATATTTAAAGTGTATAAGATAATAACAAAAATATAATGTAAATAAGGGGTGTAAGGGTTTGGGAGAGACTATACTAACCTTTTCCAACCAAATGTCAACCTCTCCTTCACGTGGTACACCTTGTTTGCACGGACGAGGCTCTGGCGACTGAAAGATTCCCGGTATAAGGAGTCACCCACTGCTTGCCAACGGCCTTCGAAAGGAGGGCGGAAGAGCGAGGAGCGGCTCAGGGCACCCTCTTGCCCTTGGGGTTGGAAACGGCCCCTAAAGGCGGATGTATCAGAAATGATCAACGGCATGGTGATGCAGAAGGCAACGGGAAACCACTGCATTAAAGACCCAAAGGGTATCCCGAGTACATGTAATCCTCTCAAATTACATATATCATGATGGCTTCTTCTAGGGTAAAATATTCCAGAGGTAAAATAGTCCCCCAATCGGATTTCCGGGTGGGGACTGCTCAGGGAGGAGTCATCAGAATGGATAGAAACATTCTACGAGTCGGAGCGTGGAGTGTTAGAAGTCTGAATAGGGCAGGTAGGTTAGAAAACTTAAAAAGGGAGATGGAACAACTTAAGTTAGATGTTGTTGGGATTAGTGAGATTAAATGGAAGGACGCACCGGATTTCTGGTCTGGGGAACACAGGATAATTAGCACACAAGCTGTCAATGGAGTCACTGGTTGTATGATTTGTAATGAACAAGAAAGTAGGGAAACGGGTGAGTTATTATGAACAGTTTAGTGACAGGATTATTTTGATGAGGTTAGAAACTAAGCCCGCTCCAACCACATTAGTGCAAGTGTATCTGCCAACGTCACAGGAAGATGACGAAGAAATAGAAAAAATATACGCTGAAATTGAAGAATTAATCCAATATGTGAAGGGCGAAGAAAATCTAATAATCATGGGTGATTGGAAAGCAATAGTGGGAGAAGGTGAAGACGGAAATACTATAGGAAGTTTTGGTCCAGGAGAAATAAATGAGCGAGAAAGCAGGTTGCTAGAATTTTGTGAAAGATATAAGCTAGTAGTCGCAAACACACTGTTTAAGAACCATGCAAGACGAATGTACACCTGGAAACATCCTGGGGATACAGGCAGATATCAGCTAGATTATATCATGGTCAAACAGAGATTCAGGAATCAAGTTCTAGACTGTAAAGCGTACCCAGGAGCAGGCATAGACTCTGACCATAATTTGATAATAATGAAGTGCAGACTGAAATTTAAGCGAATAAAGAAGCAGTATAAGCAGAACAGACTGGAAGTGAATAAACTGAAACAATCTAGCACAAGAGAAAAATTTGCAGAAATGGTAGACTTAGGTCTAAGAAGTAACTCTGAAGGGAGCTCAACCGAGGACGAATGGAATGCATTAAAGACCGAAATAATGAAAGCTGGTAAAGAAACACTAGGCTTTAGGGAACAAGCTGCCCGAAAACCTTGGATCACAGAAGAAATTTTCCAGCTGATGGATCAGAGGAGAAGGTACAAAAACGGTCAGGATGAAGCAGGAAGAGAGCAGTACAGGAAATTTAGAAATCAAATAAATAGGAAATGCAAAGTAGCAAAAGAAAAATGGCTAAAAGAAAAGTGTGAAGAAGTAGAAAAGGAAATGGTTGTATATAGAAATGTTGCATATAGAAAGATCAAACAGAATTTTGGAGAAATGAAGAGAAGAGGTATGAACATTAAAGCTGCCAATGGGAAAAACTATTTTAATCTCAGAAGACAGAGCTAACCGATGGAAGGAATACATTGAGAAACTGTATGTGGCGGACGACTTGCACAATAGTGTAATAGAAAAGGAAGGCGATGTCTACATTGATGACTTAGGAGATCCTGTTTTGAGGACAGAATTTAATAAAGCTCTGAATGACTTGAAAGCAAATAAGGCAGTTGGAATTGATGAGATCCCTGAAGAACTTCTTAAATCCCTAGGAGAGGAAGGAATCGAATGATTATTCAAGCTGATATCATAAAGTTATGAAACAGGAGAAATTCCAACTGATTTTAATAAAAGTATCATCTTTACACTTCGAAAGAAAGCACATGCCGACAAGCGTGTGAATTATCGCACCATTAGTCTAACATCACATGCTTCAAAATTACTGACCAGAATAATATACAGAAGGCTGGAAATGGTAGTAGAATAGATAGTAGGTGAAGATCAGTTTGGGTTTAGGAAAAATCACGGTACAAGGGAAGCAATTCTGTCTTTAAGATTAATACTTGATGGGCGGATTAAGAAAAACAAAGATACTTTTATGGCATTTGTTGATTCGGAAAAAGCTTTTGATAGGACGACAAGGATTTTGGGGACCTTTTTTTTGGTTTTTGCTCTACTGTTTTTATAAAGGCGGAATTCTGGAAAAATGTGAGATTTTTCTCCGTGCCCGAGTCAAGGCCCCCCCCCAAACCAAACAAACCAAATTCCTAGCCCCCCCCCAATCAAAATCCTGGATCGGCCACTGTTTGATAATGTTAGGTGGGACAAGATGTTCAAAATTTTAAAAAAGTCAGGTCTAAAGTACCGAGATAGAAGAATACTCTATAAACTATATATAAGAATCAGGTGGCTATAATAAAAGTAGAGAATCACGAGGGACATACATCAGTTAAAAAGGGTGTGAGACAAGGTTGTAGACTATCGCCGTTAATATTCAACTTGTATGTAGAAGAAGCTATGAAGAAAGTCAAAGAAAAATTTCCATGTGGCATAAGTTTTCAGGGAAAAAAAATCAGTATGCTACGATTTTCTGATGACATTGTCTTGTTACCAGAGAAGGCTGAGGATATTGAGAAGTTTCTGAATGGCATGAACAAAATAGTGAAGGAAGATTTTGGACTGAATATAATTCAAAGCAAAACAAAAGTGATGAAATGTAGCAGAAATGATACCAACACTTGTAGATTAAATATAAAAATATGATCGGATGCAATAGGAGAAGTGAGTGAGTTCTGTTACTTGGGAAGCAAAATTACAACCGATGGCCGAAGCAGGAATGATGTTAAAAGCAGAATAGCACTAGCAAAAAGAGCCTTCATGAAAAAGAGAAATGTTTTAGTTTCAAATATTGATCTAGGAATTAGAAAGAACTTTTTAAAGCTCTATGTGTGGAGCACGGCACTTTACGGTAGCGAAACATGGACTTTAGGAATACCGGAAAGAAAGAAAATTGAAGCATTTGAAATGTGTTGTTACAGAAGAATGCTGAACATTAGGTGGACAGACAAAGTGAGAAATAAACGAGTTTTGGAAATGATTGGTGAGAAAAGAAGTTTATGGAAGATGAGCCATATTCGGCTCGTATTGTGGGTTATTCTTTGCTTCCGCTCGCGACTGTCTTCTGTTGCTAGTTCTCGGTGAGCCCGCGTGCTTGTTTTTCCGTTAGAGAGCGCTGTGGCTCCTTGCTGCCCTCTATCGGCCGATAGAGCGTATATATATATTGGGGACACGGAACCGAGCAGAGAGTTAGTTAGTCGGAGTGAGCCAGTCAAGCAGTCAGCCAGTCAGTCGGAGGCAGAGTACTTCCCTATGTCGCCGTGACGCTGGAGGCCCGGTGGGGCGGCGGGGTCCGGGTTTGGACCGGGCGGCCAGGGAGGCAGTCAGTCAGTCGACCCGTCAACGGGAAAGGTGTCGCTTGATGGAAGCGGGTTTGTTTGGTGGCATCTGGTACTTCCTTGTGTGGCCGTGACGCAGTGAGGTCTTGTGGCTTGACCGGGCGGCCAGGAAGTGCTACATCTGGTGGATTAGTGTGTCCACCGCGGCTGTTCCTAGTTCGCTTGGGGCGAGGGAATTTCTCCGATACGCTCTTGGTCGAGAGCGCTGTCCCGTATACTCGGCAGTACGGTGGCGATCGACGCTCATGGTCACTTCGTTTTGACACATGCCATTATCTTTCCCTACGGGGGTATTGGAGGGTGTATGGCCTGTCAACTCCAACTACAAGTCTGTTGCCTACGGCTTCCTCGTTAGTGGTCTGGCTCATCTGTAAAATTGTGTTTGGTACTACCTGCAGACTTGTTACATGCTGGTAGATTAGCGTGAGCCAGTCTGGTTATTTTCTGTTATTTGATATAAGTGGAATTGTTGTGATTACAGGGTTATTCAAATTACACTCTGTAAGCTAAAAGTTTTTATGCATTATATTGTATCATATTGTGATTACAGGGTTATTCATATCATAGTCTGCAAGATCGCAGCTTGTGTTATTTGGTATTATATTGTAATATTGCCTGTCAACTCCAACTACAAGTGTGTCGCCTACGGCTTCCTCGTTAGTGGTCTGGCTCATCTGTAAAATTGTGTTTGGTACTACCTCCAGACTTGTTACATGCTGGTAGATTAGTGCGAGCCAGTCTGGTTATTTTCTATTATTTGATATAAGTGGAATTGGTTGCGATTACAGGGTTGTTCAAATTATAATCTGTAAGCTAAAGGTTTTATGCATTATATTGTATCATATACGGGGTTATTCATATCTTAGTCTGCAAGATCGCAGCTTGTGTTATTTGATATTATATTCTCTGTAAGTTTTGGCATTGTCCTTGATGATTGTAATAAAATGCTTAAAACAAGGCTTGGACTGATAACCATGTTCCCACACACTTCCCATTGATTCCTTGTGACTAAATATTACTACCTACCACATACCAGAAGCTTACACAAAGAAGAGACAGGCTGGTAGGTCATATTTTGAGACATGCTGGATTGGTTAATTTGCTTGTGGAGGGAACAGTCGAAGGTAAGAACTGTAGAGGAAGACAGAGATTAGAATATATGAAACAGATAATTGAGGACGTGGGTTGTAAGGGATATGTAGAAATGAAGAGGTTAGCACAGGATAGGAAGGGATGGAGGATTGCATCAAACCAGTCGAAAGACCGACGACAGCAAAAAAAAAAAAAAAAAAAATGTATAATAAGAAATGGGCTACCTATCGAAATAAAAAATTAAGTTCAATTTAACATGTTCCATCCATGAGGTTTCATTGTCATTCCATCGAACGAGAAAAAAAAAACGTACTTCTGGACATTCTCCAAACAAGTATTACAGAATTCCCCACGATGTACACTATTTAATAACAACACAGGGCATTAACTCAGTTGATCAAGTAGCACAACGAGTTAGGGCATTAGACTAACAAAATTCTTATCGACAAACCTATGGAGTGAATCGAAATAATAACCAGCATGGTTCACAACCAAATCACTCTCCTAAGCAGCACGAGCGAAGAAATGGACGTAGGTCCCCAGACAATGCTAACCAAGTACATGCACACAGTACAAGAACTTACTCAAATACGAATTTCAAAGGTAAAGCAAATATCAGGAGTTTTGGTCGAGGCAGGGGAAAAAATCAGTTTCGACACCCAAAATACCAGAAAAATCAAACCCAACAGGAGCCAACGAACACAGGATCCCCAAACCTGTCACAATCTTCATCAGAGGATGAAAAAAATTGTTAATAGCCCATGTTAAGGCCCGGACTGAGGCGAATATACCAATAGGACCACCAACGGTCCCCTTCATAGCGTCCATTTTCCACAATAATCCCACAAAAGATCTATTACGGAAGAACGAATTCCTCAAAACAATTCTATTCGTGCACCTACCCTACATGTCGTAGTTTTCACCTAACCTGTGGAGGTATTGTTAGATACAGGGGCAGATATTTCTAGTATATCACAGTCTCTGTTCAACAAGTTAAACTCTGTCAGGCAACCAGCTACTTATCCAGTTGAGAATATGACTGCGGTTACAGCTACAGGTAAGAAAAGCAAGCCGATTAGAACTCAAGCGTTATTAGACCTTCAGTCAATTCCAATAGAGGTACCTGGTTTTGTAATTCAAGGCTTACACCCCAGTTGCATATTTGTAATTGACTGGTTTTACAGCAGTAAAGCGGTGTTAGATTGTGAACACAAGTAACTGTCTCTCTACGAAATGGATCTACCCATTCTGTCACATTTAAGCATAGCTACCAGTTAACGACAGTAGATTCAGTACGGGTATTATTCAATAAGAGGAAACCTAATAATACCAAAGAGGTAGGATTTTATACCAAGCTAGTACAATTTTGGATATACAGGCTAAAAATGAATTCCTCTCCAAGTAAATTGGAACGAATTTTAGATTCAACACCAGAAGATCACAAGGACAATCTTTTCAATCTGGTCAATGAATTTGCTGACGTTTTCTCAGACAAACCAGGATTAGTGAAAAATTACCAATGTAAATTTAAAGTCACATGTACCAAACCCTTTTTTGTTAAACTATATACTATTCCTTTGGCGAAGAAACATCTTGTGGATGCTGAAATTGATAGAATGTTAGATGGGAAAATTATCGAACGGTCGAATAGTCCGTATAATAACCCGTTAGTTGTGGTGAACAAAGCGGACCAATCGGTACGACTCGTGTTAGATGCAAGAACATTGAACAAATTCTTGCAAACCGAACGAGACCTTCCTTAACTAGTGGACGAATGCTTGTATAATTCCCAAGGACGAAAGTACCACACTTCTCTGGATTTAACTTCGTCTTTCTGGCAAATACCAATAGAGGATAGCTCAAGACCATTTACAGCCTTCGTCTACCAGGGACAGTGTTCCAAGTTCTCCCTTCCGGACTAAATAATGCGGTTGCTAATTTCATTAGGGCTTTGGACACTGTATAGGGAACTAAATTACTAAAGAAAATAATTGAATATGTTGATGACATTCTCATTGCCACTGACAGTCTCGAAGAACATTGGCAGATTCTATGGGAAGTACTTATGGCCCTACGAACAGGAGGAATGACCATTAAACTGAAAAAATGTTTATTCCTCAATTCCGAAATTGAATTTCTGGGTCATATTATCACACCCTTAGGACTTAAAATAGAGAAAATAAATTTGGCAGCATTAAAAGATTTCCTGGCTCCAACAAACAAGACCCAGCTCAAAAGCTTTTTGGGATTGTGTGGTTACAATCGCAAATTTATGCCCAACCAGATCCTCAATAGCCCATACCTACCAGAATTACAGAAACAAAAAGTAATACGGCGTTGGACACCGGAATGTGAGAGTGAGTTCCAAGCCATAAAGAATACCCTTGCCTCCAATATTGTACTAGCGCAACCAAATTGGGACTATCCTATCTGTGTTACCACCGATAGTTCCGATTACGGTCTAAGATCAGAAGTTTTTCAAGAGATACTGGACAAAGAAGCAGTAGAAAAGAGACCTCTTGTATTTTCTAGTCGACTCATGACACAGGCAGAAGGTCATTATGGAGTTACAGAGAAAGAGGCACTGGCAATCTTGTTGACATTCCAGAAGTTCCGATACCTGCTCTTAGACAGGAAAATTATAGTGCACACTGATCACAAAGCTCTATCATTCCTGGATAAATGTAAGTTAACTCATGGGCACAAGGTGGGCACTTTATTTACAGGAATTTAATAATGACATTAAATATATACCTGGGACGCAAAATATAACTGCAGATGCACTATCACGATTTACCCTGGGGTTGGAACAAGCAGACATCCCCCCACACACAAGTAACACACCTCAGCTATCCTATATTAAGGGAGTGCAACACGAAAAATAAGTTCGTGATTGTTTTAAACGTATGCTTGAAGATCAATTGATTGCAGATGTGCTAATTTTCGATGGAGTAACATGCCATCATCTTCAGGTAGCGTCCACTGGTCGGCGTGTGGAGCGCAGTCCAGGACGCGACTCCTGGTCTGCTCCGGGGGCGTCGATATTTATACCCTCCAACCCCGCCCTCCCACTCCCGCCGCGGCACTCCGATAGCGGTGGTGGGGGTGGTGGGTTGCAGCGCGTCGAGCAGTAACCATTACTTTGTACGCCACCTCCGTCGCGCACAGTGCATCGGCTCTGGTATTTGCGGAGCCACTTCAATGATGGGTTCCAAGCTTGGCTTAGATGGAACCCGTTGTCTTTGTTTATGAGGTTACTCCGTAGCTGGATCTCAATGGCTTCCTTATACACACAGTCCCAGAAGTGAGATGTGTTTCTCAGAACTTCGGTGTCCTCATATTTAATAGTATGCCGTGTCTCAAGACAATGTTCAGCAAATGCGGATTTTGACGGCTGCTGTAGCTCGGTGTGGCGTTTATGTTCTCTACACCGTTCTTCGATCGTGCGAATTGTCTGCCCGACGTATGCTTTATCGCACTCGCACGGTATGTGATATACGCCAGGTTTCCTGAGACCCAAATCATCTTTAACCGAGCCAAGTAGGATTTTAATCTTGGACGGCGGGTGGTAAACGCACTTGATGTTTTGTTGGCGTAGAATTCTGCCAATCTTGCTTGATACATTGCCGGCATACGGGATGAAGGCTATGGCTCTTGGTTTTTCCTCTTCCTCAGTTGGTTCTTGAGTGGTCTTCCGCCTGAAAGTGCGCCGAATTTGGCGGTTGTCGTAGCCATTACTCTGGAACACGATCTCAGAAATCACACGTGCTCTGTGAACCAACATATTTAGCTCTCCTTCCCTCCGTTACGGGTGGTGGCAGCTGGTGGCATGTAAATACTGGTCTGTGTGAGTAGAATTCCGGTAAACACTGTGCCCTAGTGTGCCATCCGGTCTTCCCTTTACCAGCACATCCAAAAAGGGTAGTTGGTCATTCTATTCCACCTCCATGGTGAATTGTATCTGGCTTTGGATGGAGTTCAGGTGTTGCAGGAAAGAATGAAGTTTCTTCTTTTCCGTGTGGCCAGACGACAAAAGTGTCATCCACATATCTGTAGAAAACCGTAGGTTTTAACTGTGCCGATTCCAGTGCTGCATCCTCAAAGTGCTCCATGCACATGTTGGCAACCACAGGTGACAGTGGGCTACCCATAGCTACTCCATCCGTCTGTTCATAATACTGTCCATCGAAGAGAAAAATGTTGATGTTAGGACAAAGCTGAACGTCTACAGGTTAAGCAACGTTGAACGTGGCGAGTGCCTGGATGGGTGACCGCGTATGGCTCAATACGCAGTCCGCAACACTGATACCCTCGGCTTGCCGTAGACTGGACCTGGGGCGTCAACGGCAACGACGGGGGACACGGGCGGCAGTGCAAATTTTGTCGTCAGCGTGTACAGACGTGGTGCTGCGCCCGCACCATGGGAAGAAGGCGCCGCCCACTCTCGCCCGATGATACGCCCACGTGCCACCAGGCAGCGCCTCGAACGCCGCGGGATATAATCGCCACGCAGACCGTCCGACCTCAGTCTACGCCACGCAGTGGTGGAGGCAGGTCGACTCCGGACCGCTCCGCTCGCGGAGGGGGGCGCCTGGTGCCACGGCCGGCACCCAGGATGCGCCACGGGAGCAGCCTTGTCAGCTCCCGGCCGCAACCGACGCGCCGTGGCAGTCTGCACCCCGCAGTGGTGGCGGAAGGTCGGCCCGAGCCGGCACTCCCAGTGCGGAGGAGCGCCACGAGGGTGCACCTCGGGAGCAGCCTGCACTCCCGAGAGCACACAGCCCGGACAGCTAGTCACTGCTGCTAAGCGGTGGTGAGCGGACGGCCCCGAGGAGCCATGATGCCTCACCGTGTTTCTCTTCATCCGGAGGGTACAACAGGGACTCACACTGCACCTCAAGTGACCATAGCATGCCCTGGGCGGAATCGCCCGCTTCTTTGGGTGATGCATCCTGGTCAACCATTGTGGACGACGACCACAAGTTTGAAGTTGGTTACCCACTCTACCTCCAGTGCATCAATGGGAGCCAGAGGTACCGCATCAAGGCACTGCGGTCAACCTTCCAAGAAGTCGAGAACTTCCTTGCCGAGAAAGGAGGGCCATGAACCATCGAGCTAAGAGTGCGAGTCTGGAGCAGAGTGTACGTCTGGGAAATCCCCAGCACAACCAAGCAAATGCGCCGTACATTCTGCAACCGGAAGTACTCGCGCCTCGCCAAGCCTGTCAGCGATGAAGGGAAGGACTGGTCGCAACGAGTACCATTCCCCTGCATATTCGCCGAAGACTTCGATTGCGACAGGTACTTTGAAGAGCTGTACTACAGGCTCTTCGCGTCGCCGGCACCAAGCAGGAGAGTGGAACCGTCGCCCAACACTCCAAGCAACGAGGGGACCACGGACCAGCCAACCAGCCACGAAGGGGCACTGGACCAACTACTGCAAGCGGTCCCACCCACATAACACGGCGTTATGAGGGATGTGCTCTGCCAACTGGCCACCATCCCGACCAGCTCCTGGCCAGCACTCGCCAGATATCTAGCAACCAGTCTCAGCCAGGAGGACATCAAGTCGGACGTGGAACACTTTGGCAGCCAGGAACCGGCCAACACCACCACGACCCAGGAACGTGGGGGAACAGAAGCCGTGCCACGCCCAGCCGTCGACCAGTGCTCAGCCCGCAAGACTGACACCCTGCAGCCAGCCAGGCAGGCCACCAAGAAGCATGCTGGGCTACCTCGCAAGAAGCAAGCCGCAGTCATCCAATGTTTCCGCTATCAGCGGTATCAACACCTGGCAAAGGACTGCCGCAACCAAATACGCTTCGTACGATGTGTGGAAAACCACAGTGCCACGGTCTGCCCACAACCACGTGATGGCACGCCAACGTGTGCGAACTGTGGTGCTGACCACGCTGCATGTTACGGAGGCTGCCCAGAGAGGAAGCGTCTTCATGCAGAAGGGAGAAGGAAACCACCCCAACCCAGCAACAGGAACGGGGGGGAGGACAGACCTGCAACCCAACAGGACCACCCACGGTCAATAGGCAAGCCGGCAACCCAGGACCACCAGTGGGCCGCCATCGCATCCGCCGACGGGAACAGCATGCTGTCCACAGCAAAGGCGCTGCGACCACGCAGAAACACAAGCCAGCCAGCTGGGGAGAGTCGTCCAGCTGCTTACGCAGCTGATCACGGCAATGATTCCCAGCTATCATACGAACCCTATGGGGGTTATAACATAAGGGCGCCCTAGGCGCCCACAGCCATTTTCCCCCCAAAAGAGCAATTAAAAAGCGTCCCCAAACAAACCTATCCCTACAGACACACAAGGTAGAGCTACTTCAGGTAGCGGGGCCTCACAAACATGCCGTTGAGGCAGTGATACAAAAAAGAAGAAAAAAAAACCGGACCTGGGGGTGACTCTAGACAAGAGACTGAACTAGTGTAGCCACATCAACGAAGTCCGTCGGAGGGCAAGCACCAGGCTCCACAGTCTTCACTCTATCCTAAATAAGGTTAGCAACAGGAGTCAAGATATACACATCGCTCATACGCTCAATTATGGAGTATGCATGTCCTGTGTGGGCATACGCCAGTGACAGGCAAATCAGAAAACTCCAGATTATTCAAAATAGAGCCCTAAAGACACCCTTACACCTCCCGTGCCGGTTCCCCACGGATACACTCCATGAGGCCGCAGGCATACATAAATTTCAGGTTCACAAGTAGATGCAATTTTTTTTAGATTTCCAGAAAGCCTTTGACTCTGTGCCACACAACCGTCTTTTAGCGAAGCTTCGAGCATACGGTATATCGGATCAGCTTTGTTAATGGATAAAGGATTTTCTAACTTGTCGGTCGCAGTATGTTGTCGTTGAAGGAGAAAGTTCTTCTAATCTAGATGTTACATCGGGTGTACCTCAAGGAAGTGTAATAGGACCACTTATTTTCTTAATTTTTATAAACGATCTCGGAGACAAAGTAAAAGCCTATTTAGTTTGTTTGCTGATGATGCGGTTATTTATAGGGAAGTATGAAATTTGGCCGATTGCTTAGAAATTCAGCGCGATCTGGATGTTATTTTGGCTTGGTGCGCTGAATGGCAACTTACTCTAAATTGTAAAAAGTGTAAGACAACGAGCATAACTAACAAAAAGAATCCAATTGTTCTGAAATACGAGTTAAACAATACAGTTATTGATATGGTCGATTCTATGAAATATTTGGGAGTGACAGTACAAAGGAACAAGAAATGGGACATACACATTAATTCATTAGTAGGTAGAACATATTCTAGGCTGTGATTCATAGGTCGAATCTTGAAAAATTGTAATGAACAAACAAAGGAGATAGCGTATAAATCTCTTGTGCGTCCACATTTGGATTATTGTTGTGCCATTTGGGACCCATTTCGTAACGGGTTGATTGAAAGTATAGAGAAAGTACAGAGAAGAGCCGCTCGATTCGTTACCGCTTGCTACAGTCCTTATGAAAGCGTCACAGAACTGATTAGTAGATTAGGTTGGGAGTCTCTGGTAGATAAGACGACACACGGTTCGTTTAAACTTATTGGTAAACATGCATACTCCCACTTTCACTTTTGAGTGTAGTCAAATACTTTTTCCACCAACCTATTTGAGTCGGAAGGACAGGAAAGATAAAATTAGAGAAATAAGGTGCCGGACTGATTCTAAATGAATTCTTTTTTCCCTCGTACCATTAGGGATTGGAATGCACAGCAAAGAGATTAGCTTTGGTGCTGAGCACCCTCTGCCACCCACAATTTTGTGAATTGCAGAGTATATATGTAGATGTACATGTAGAATTGAAGGACAGATTCCGCCAGCTGGTCGAAAAATTTTACAATTGCACCAGACAATGCAACAACCCTGCGGAAACTACGACAATGGCTATGAAGGCACAGAAGACCGCACAGTATATTAGCAAACTGACACCCAACAAACAGACACACCGAAAGTTAAGAGTATTGTAACCCCTTCGTGATGTTGGAGGCAATGTGTACGGACAAATACTCCACCCTCCACCTGCCTGAAACCTAAGGTAGTGAAGGTGCCATGTGTTTGTGTGTGTGGTTAAGCAACGGTGAGCGTCAGCGCCTGGATGGGTGACCGTTTTGGCTCCATACGGTCCGCAACACTGATACCCTCATTTCCAGCGCGCTGATTGGGCGTCCTGGCAACCCTCTATCCGTGGTATAAGTGTGACGTCACATCCTGCCAGGTTTATAGACGGCGGCCATAATTGTGCACTGCCTGTCCGAACGTCCATAAGACCACATTGTGTTTCTACAAGCGTTTAAAGTTAGTTTATCTCTACAACGGATTAATTAACATAAAGTCAAGATGCCTGCGTGTGTGATGTTTGGATGTACATCAAAGTCTGTTCGTAGTAAAGTAGGTTTATATGTAATACCTACTGTAATTACGAACCAATGTGACCGAACTCGGGAGCTGAGCGAACGTCGTCGAAGACGATGGATTTCTCTAATCAACAGATCCAATGTTACTGACGAAAATATCACAAAGGACAAACGTGTGTGCTCTCTTCACTTTGTTCATGGTAAGTTAAATTCTGTTTGTTTTTGCAGATAATCTGTTTAACAGTGGACTAATTTGTAACCCTACATTCCTTTTTATATTTATATTAATTTTAAAGTGTTTTGCCGTTTACAAATTATTAACGTTTCATTTTTATTGTTTTCAGGGAAACCATCAAAACTGATGGATGAAACACACGTTGATTGGGCACCCAGTGTCAACCTCGGATATGCATCACAGACAATGACACCGGAGGCCGCGATCAGGAACAATCAACGTTACGAACGGACGCAAGCAAGATTGTTAAGTAGGACACAAGAATTTGTTCAAGCACCTAAAAGGATGAGGATTAAGGCTGATGACCTTCATGATGTGAGTGCTAGTGATGCTTCTACTGCAAGCGTTAATGCAGGACAGTGTGTTGAAGAGGCTAGAAGTGATACTGCTCAAAATGACATCTCTCCAGGTGTCAGTTGCCAAACTGATTTATCTAATGAGGACTATATTCAACTAAATCAAAATTACAAAAGGGTCGTAGAAGATAATGTTGCACTTAAGGCAGAATTGGCTACTGTGAAGGCACGTCTAAGTCATTTTGAAGTAACTGAGGAAGTGTTAGCAGCTAATGATAAGAAAGTTCAGTTTTATACAGGGCTTCCAACCTTTACAATGCTTATGCATGTTTTCAATCTTGTTTCTATTAAAGTAGAGTCATCTCATAGAAATGCTTTATCAAAATTTTCAGAGTTTATTATGGTATTAATGAGGCTAAGATTGCATCTTTTAGAGCAAGACCTAGCTCATCGGTTTGGTGTCACACAACCAACTGTAAGTGCAATTTGTGACAAGTGGAATAGGGTTGTGGCTGCTCGCTTGGATAAGTGTATTGTATGGCCTGAAAGAGAAACCTTATATAAGACAATGCCACTTTGTTTTAAAGAATCTTTTGGTGACAGTGTATGTGTTATCCTTGACTGTTTGGAAATCTTTGTTAATCGTCCAACATCATTAATAGCTAGAGCAGGAACCTGGTCAAATTATAAGCATCACAACACTTAAATTTCTTATTGGCATTACCCCTCAAGGCTGTATTTCCTTTATTTCTAATGCATGGGTAGGGCGTGCTAGTGACCAATTAATTACTAATAAAAGTGGTATTCTTGAGAAATTGTTGCCTGGTGATGTCGTTCTTGCAGATAGAGGATTTGATATTGCAGAAGATGTTGGAATGTATCGTGCTAGGTTGCATATTCCAGCATTTACTAAAGGTAAAACACAGCTGTCTTCTAAAGATGTCTCAGAAACCAGGTCCCTAGGTAATGTGAGAATTCGTGTTGAACAAATTATTGGTCTTTTAAGACGAAAATATAGGATATTGCAAGGACCTCTTCCAGTAGAGTTTTTGAAACCCCATGTTGGTGATACTTTATCTCCCATAGATCTAATTGCTCGTGCTTGTTGTGCTCTAACAAACCTTTGTCCTAAAATATTTGATGTTGCAGAGAATTCCCTAATTTAAAATTAATCTGTTTTCTGAAAAGTTTTAGAATGTCAGGAAAACTAAATGCTATATTTTGGGGAAAAATATGTTTTCCCCACTGCAATGAATTATATTTTTGAGGAGCATAAAGTAGAGATTTTTGTGGTTTTCCTTTGTAGTAATAATTTTAGTATAGTGACATCATTATATTGGTCTCAGAGTTAGTTTTTTTTGTTATTTAGGATTGAAATAAGTAATTTTTTTTAATAAAAATGATGAAACAAATTTGTGACTTAAAATTTACTTTACACACCTATCCTGTTCCTTTAAAAGCAACAAAAACTTGCATATGTGGTACAATAACATTTGTAAGATTATGGAGTAAAGAAGATAACTTTTATTCAAGTACCATGTACTAGTAAGTAAAAAAGAGTATTTGATAAATTAGATTTTGCAATACAACTTTTTTCTGTTTCAAAATAGGTCACCATCAGTTATACCTATATATTTTATATTGATATCACAGGAAATCAGCTTTAGATGTTGAAACATGTAAGGTATCTCAGCCTGGCAGTGCATTTCAATAATAGTTGAAAACCTGTACATTAGTCACTGGTAAAAGCATGGCATTTGATTTAAAATCAATCGCTATGTAATGAAAGAAAACTCCAGAGAATAGTATTGTTTAAAAATATCTTATTGATTTTAAGACAAAATTACATTTACCAAAAATTAAATTACATGAATGAACTAAAATTTAAAAAGAAAAGAATTTAAAAATTGGAATAAAAGTCATAAATACTAACATGATATGGGTACTTATAAAGTATCTCATCCTTCTTGATAGAGGTAGTGGTTAGGTGGAAATAGGACCTGGACCAAAACAAAAAAGAATCAAAAGAAGTCACCATCAGCTTGTATAAATAGTTTATTTTTCAATCATAATAAGATATAACATTCCACAAGACTCCGAAACATTCTTTGGATTTTTTCTTTTGGTTCAGGATCTATTTCAGCCTAACTGCAACCTCTATCAAAATGGACAGGCTTCTACATAAATACAATGATATTTTACATCACAAAATTTGATTACAGAGATCTGAATCACCTTCACTACTTGTTTTTGGAATTAACACAATCAGGGCATCTCCACCTTACCATGTGTTTCTTCACACCCACACATCCACGATGAAAAGTTACAATCTTACAGGTATTATTGGCACAATTTATCATTGGTACTTCAGGAGGCTTCTGGCACAAACAAACATTTTCAACCACATAGTTATCACTTCTGTTCAAAAGATGTCTTTGACTTGTATAATATTTACAGAGCAATTCTGGTAGGATTACACATTTAAAAAACTTTAAAGAAATATCAAGAATTTTTTTTGCAGGACCTTATCCTCATGAACAATATCTACAACTACTTTTCCTGTTTGAGTTTGTAAACCAACTAAATAACACACAGGAATCTCAGTGATAAGCATTTGAGTTTGGATTTGATAATAATAAGGATGTGAATTAGATAATTTTCCATTATCAGTTCCACAAACAGTTACTTTATTAGTAATTTTGTTATCAGTTTTAACTTCCACTAAAGCTACACCATGGCACAAACATGTCATAAGTCCATCTGGAGATGCCCCTAGATATGGAAACTTTTCATTTAAAAACAAACCACAGTCCTTCAAATCAAAATTCTCATGTTTTCCTTCCATTACAGTCTTAAAGCAATTCAACATTGGTTTCTCTAATACCTTACCATATTCAGTGAACTCAGTTTTAAATTCACATTCAGAAGGCCTACAGATAGAACGGACAAGGCTAGGAGCTGGGTCTTCAATATTGGTGTGGCAGATCGAATGCATTTTTGAAGCTGTTAGGCGTCCTGCTCTATGCACCATCCAAAGAAGACTATTAGATTGGTCCCTAGTGGCCTCTTCTAAAGCTGTGCACTGAGCAACTGTTAGTTTTAAGGATTCAAATAATTCATCACATTTTACAAAAGGTTCTGTCTGGGTCAGAGAAGCTGTGGATGGGTCAAAGAGATTGGTCAAGGGTTCAGGCAAAAAAAACACTATTTGGCAATACACAATTGACAGAAACAGAATTCTTCCGATCTTCAGCAAAGGGTTCAACACAATCTAACACTGCTGCTGTAGGATTACTATCATTCACAGCACTCAAAAACAATGCAAACTCCTCATCTGTTGTCACCAATTCCTCGAAGGGCCTCTTCTTGCATGTTAATGGTTGATCTGGATCCACTTCACCACACAACATCTTGTATTTCTTATCAGCTGATGCCAGCTCACAGTCCTTCACTTCACAGATCATAACATCACTCTTTTCTCTAAAAGGAAGCCACTCATTTTCTCTTGAAGTACATGTTGTGGAATTTTTTCTTGTGGTCTTTATTTCTAAATAAAAAAGGATAGCACTGATATGGGAGCAAACTGATCCCAATCCTGCCATACAGTTGCAATGAGCTGTTATGACTTCTCCTTTCTTCATGAGCAGAACCCAGGGTTTGAGGAATGCCAAATTCAGGCTCTGAGAATGGGTAACCTGGATTTATAATAAAAAAGACATTAGTTACAAGCTATAAAAACATTAAATGAATATTTAAAATTCTCGCCAAAGTAAGTACATAACCTTAAACTAACGTACCTGGCCGATAACTAGAACTCTGTTGTTGCAAAGTACTTTTCCTTTGACAAAGTCCACATGTCCACTTGTAACATAATTATGGCCTTCCAGAGACTTGAAAGCCTTCATTTGATCCAAGGTTAAAAAGTTCGTTCCGAAAACAAGATAACCAATCAAGTCCTCTCGCGTAACATTTGGAAACATAGCCGGGTCGACATCGTAGGCTACAAAGTCTTTCACGCACATTTCATACGGATCCTGGCCACCACAAAGGTCAATTTTTCTTCTATACGCCACCGCATCTTCTCCGACAAGAGTCCTACCATAGTTTTTTTTTTCGAATTTAGACATTTTTCACTAAGAAAACAGCCGTAAAATACGAGAACACCATCCACCTTCCATAAGAGCACGTACATTAATGGGCCCAGCGAGTGCACAAATATGGCGGCTGAAACTATATCCGATTCTCGCTTATACCACCTATACACGACATTCGAATTTCAGCGGCAAAAAAAAAAAGTTCACATTCACCACAGTAAAAGATTACTCTGCCGCCACAGGGATGCTATAGGAAAGTGGGACCCCGTACTATACATTCCCTATTGGAGCAGGGCCACTCTTGAACGTGGTCTTCAGTGGTATTCCCAGAACCCTGCCGACAGAAGACCTAAAAGACGAACTCACCGAGATGGGTTTTACTGTCCAGACTGTAGCCCAACTCCGACGTCCAGCAGCAATGTGTTAATGCCACTGTTCTTGGTGGTACTGGCAGACATTACAGAAAACAGGGGTACATTCGGGGTGGACAAGATCTGCCACCTCAAAGTGCAGGTAGAGAAACTCTGGTCAACAGCTTGCCCAACTCAATGTTTCAACTGCCAGCGCTTCGGCCACCAGGCGAAAAACTGCAAAATGCCTCCCATCTGCGTGAAGTGCGCGGGACAACATGATCCCAACCTGTGCAGCACACAGAAAGGAAAAGACGTTGCTAAATGTTCCAATTGTGGAGGTGGTCATGTTGCCAGCTACAAGGGCTGCATGGCCTACAAGAGGGCCCGAGATAGGCAGAGGGGTCTTGCGACTGAGAAGGAAAAGTTACCCCCCAACCAATCTCAAACTTCAACCCAAAAAGGAGCGTAATCTAAATCCTTGCAGGATACCGTTCAAGATCAGTCTCTGGAGCAAGTCCAAGCTGAGAGCTCCAAAGAGAAGACCATAAAGACCCTACCAAACACCACTAAGACGCAGACCAACAAGAAACCACGAAGAAAACATAAAACAGGGAGGACACAAACGCAAAATCGAGACGATGGGAAGTCAGCAACCTCAAGTGAGAACCAGGACATGTCATCTGCGAGTCCTGCTTCGCCAACTGAAACCCCAGGTGATAACCATACCATGGCATCTGTGAACACCGCCGACCAAATGGACTCAGTACCGCTTGATGGAACGACTACCAGGCAGAGAAGAACGCAATTTCCAAACCAGAAGTACAACCAAAACGACGCCGAGGACATGGTGCACGGAAGTTTCGAGAGGCTTACTAACATGCTAGAGACAATCATGAAGATGATATGTACTCTTACTGAGCAGCTGGGAACTTTAACCACAGCGATGACGAAAGCCCTGGCTGCCCCAAAATGCGCACATTGCACCCATAATGAATAGACGAATACCAATGTATCTCCTATCTCTGTGTATATGGAACGCGAATGGAATTCGCAGCCAAATACATGAGTTCAGGCAATTCCTCCATGAACAGTCAATAGACGTGTGTCTTGTATCTGAGACTCACTTGAAACATGGATTAAATACCCCTGTGGCAAACTACAATTGTTACCGCAAGGACAGGCCTACTGCTGGCGGTGGAGTCGCAATCTATATTAAAAGAACCATCAGTCATCAGGAAACTGTCGTCCCAGCCCTCGCAACAAATAGAAGCTGTGGGTATCAAAGTGGTCACAGCCAGCGGCCCACTAACCATAGTCTCAGCAGTATCCCAGTTGAAGCGGAAATCACGGCTCTGACTTCCATTCGGGGTAAATTACTAGTCGGAGGCGATTTAAATACAAAGCATACCGACTGGAACAGTAGAGTTGCAAACCAGGCGGGAACCTTACTGCGACGATTGACTAACAGACACAATTTGTGTGTGGTAGGGCCAGAAGAGCCCACATTTTACCCACACAATGGTGGCAGACCAGATGTCCTCGACACTGTAATTACAAAGAATATTCAATGCTTCATGGCAGCCTCCTCAATTAACCGGCTGTCATCGGAGCATTGCCCGGTCATGGTTGAGATTGACATCGGACCATGGCAATATATGGAAGAAACCAAGCCTGATATTCAAAAACAAATTGGAGACTGTACCAAGAACTACTACAAGCTGAATTCAATGATGTCAGGGACACAGGCAACATCGACGATGCCATGCTAAAATTTGAAAATGCAGTGAACAACGCCGCTGAAGACCTCCAAGCCGCTACCATCCTTACAGCTACTCCCGCAACTCTTGGCCCAAATCCGCCACAAAAACAGGATTGCAAAGGAATGGAGGAAGACAAGAATCCCAGCCACGAAACGTCTACTGAATCGCCTACAAAGCATGAGGGTAGTAGAAATGGCAACTAGAGCCTTCAATTTCAAAGAGTACTGCGGACTGGTAACGCTAGACATATCACGTGCATTCGACTCCGTGTAGCATTCGGGACTTTCGAGCGCTCGGGGACTTTCAACATCCAGATACTCAATTAATGAAATCTTAGATCATACTTAAGTATTTTTATTACAGAAATCATGAAATGTAAGTCTGTCAGTAGAAACTTACCTCTATCTATAGAGTCTTCCTTCGGAAATATACGACGGGCTACAGACTGCGTTGAATAACATAGAAAGTCAGGAAAATAATGAAGAATTAAATTAATAATTTAGCTAATTGTTCGCTGTCACCAGTTACCTAAATGAAGATTGATAGTAAACGTATTTTTCTTTTCTATTAATTGTCCTGAGTTTGTCAATTCACTACTAGATGTCACCGCTTAAATGAAAATTTAGAGTAGGCGTTGTTCTATTATGTTTTTAATAACACACAAATTTAACGGCTTACTAAAGCGGTCACCCTAGGAATTTTGACGCCCCTAAAACGCTGCCGCCCCTAGGCTGAGCCTATACACCTAATAGGAAATCCAGCACTGCCGTTTAAGAGGTGGGCGCCGCTTGCCAAAATCTCGGCGGCGGTGTGCCGAACATTTTCAGCCGGCGCGGCGGCGTGACTATTTTATATATGGGTTTTATGATATACACTCCTGGAAATTGAAATAAGAACACCGTGAATTCATTGTCCCAGGAATGGGAAAATTTATATACACATTCCTGGGGTCAGATACAACACATGACCACACAGACAGAACCATAGGCACATAGACACAGGCAACAGAGCATACACAATGTCGGCCCTAGTATCGTGTATATCCTCCTTTCGCAGCAATGCAGGCTGTAATTCTCCCATGGAGACGATCGTAGAGGTGCTGGATGTAGTCCTGTGGAACGGCATGCCAAGCCATTTCCACCTGGCGCCTCAGCTGGACCAGCGTTCGTGCTGGACGTGCAGACCGCGTTTCATCCAGTCCCAAACATGCTCAATGGGGGACAGATCCGGAGATCTCGCTGGCCAGGGTAGTTGACTTACACCTTCTAGAGCACGTTGGGTGGCACGGGATACATGTGGACGTCCATTGTCCTGTTGGAACAGCATGTTCCCTTGCCGGTCTGGGAATGGTAGAACGATGGGTTCGATGACGGTTTGAATGTACCGTGCACTGTTCAGTGTCCCCTCGACGATCACCAGAGGTGTACGGCCAGTGTAGGAGATCGCTCCCCACACCATGATGCCGGTTGTTGGCCCTGTGTGCCTCGGTCGTATGCAGTCCTGATTGTGGTGCTAACCTGCACGGCGCCAAACACGCATACGACCATCATTGGCACCAAGGCAGAAGCGACTCTCATCACTGAAGACGACACGTCTCCATTCGTCCCTCCATACACGCCTGTCGCGACACCACTGGAGGCGGGCTGCACGATGTTGGGGCGTGAGCGGAAGACGACCTAACGGTGCGCGGGACCGTAGCCCAGCTTCATGGAGACAGTTGCGAATGGTCCTCTCTGATACTCCAGGAGCAACAGTGTCCCTAATTTGCCGGGAAGTGGCGGTGCGGACCCCTACCGCACTGCGTAGGATGCGACGGTCTTGGCGTGCGTCCGTGCGTCGCTGCTGTCCGGACCCAGGTCGACGGGCACGTGCACCTTCCGCCGACCACTGGCGACAACATCGATGTACTGTGGAGACCTCGCGCCCCACATGTTGAGCAATTCGGCGGTACGTCCACCCGGCCTCCCGCATGCCCACTATACGCCCTCGCTCAAAGTCCGTCAACTGCACATACGGTTCACGTACACGCTGTCGCGGCATGCTACCAGTGTTAAAGACTGAGATGGAGCTCCGTATGCCCCGGCAAACTGGCTGACACTGACTGCGGCGGTGCCCAACCGCTGCGCAGCTAGCGCCCATCGACGGCCAACACTGCTGTTCCTGGTGTGTCCGCTGTGCCGTGCGTTTGATCATTGTTTGTACAGCCCTCTCGTAGTGTCCGGAGCAAGTATGGTGGGTCTTACACACCTGCGTCAATGTGTTCTTATTTCAATTTCCAGGAGTGTATGTATATATCATTGCTTTGTCTCAAAAAGAGAAAATAAGCATCGTTTCGCTTATATATTCAAACCTTTGCAGATTTTTGTACTCTTTGCAGTTATCATGTATAAAGATAATTTTATTTGGGCGAACTGAGCTTAGCCTAAACTTTTTCGCAGAAATGACTAACCTAATCACAGAAAATACTCTTTCGCTCCGTGTGTTTGAACAGGCAAACGAAGAAGTCTTGGCAAAGGCAGAAAACAGATGAAAGTCATTTTTTAGAAAATCTTTTGCTGTTCAAATAACTTAAAAGATTTTCATCTTTAGAATCTGAGGTATCGGATGAAGCTAAATGTCTCCAACTTTCTTTTTATAGATTGGAAATCTTTATCGGCATATACACGATGTTTCATCGATAGTCTTTGCAGCAATGATGTACCATTGGTGAATTTTGTAGAAGCAATAGGGTCCCTACCTTCATTTGTTTCTGGCACATTAAGGGCAGTGATTACTTCCTTAATACATGAGGCTAGAAAGGAAGTACTGGTCTTTTGTATTGACTCCAAATATGTATCTACTTCTTCGAGATCCATAAAACGACAATCCAAAAGTGATACTGCTACGACAGCTCTTGTGGCACTGAATCGCTTGCTAATTTCTGCCACCATGTTTCGCTAATGCCGAAACATAATCAATAATTGCTCGTCTAAGACTGAATTCATGATGTCAATTATTTCAGAACGGAACAAAAGAGTCACATTCATTGTACATATCTTTGAGACGACAAAAATTTTAATCGATCATTTATGTCTAAAAGATTCGACTTACTTCGATTAACCTTTATCTTTTTGACCAATCTTTCCAAACTTCTTGATTATTAGGTCACGGTTGCGTACGTGGGTTAAACTTCCCAGCATCTCTGGAAATCTGTGCCAACGATTTGGTGTCCAACGAGTTGGTCTTTCAGTTTTGAAAGAAGAAGTGTGTAAAATATTTCTTGATCCTGATACGAATAACGAGCTCTCTTCAACTAATCCAATCCTTCTGTGTGTACTGGTACTATCTAATCATTTTCTAAAACAGGACCGGTCTCATCACTTTCTATGTATTGAACAACTTTCTCAAAGGAAACTCTTTTTCCATCTTTTCTGAATATTCTTCTATCTCTGGCAAGGGATATTTATCTCTCTTGACAAGCTTCTTGGATTATTTTTTCGAGCGTTTCAATTTCTGGAGTTCTGTTTATGCCTCCACTATCACGAGATTATAGATTCCATGACCAAGAGACAGAAGATGCTCCATATTAGCCAACGAAACTGCTCTTCGCACGTTTTCTCCAGTATCAATGAAAGCTAGAATCTTCTTTCTTTTCATTCGGTCCCAACTGATTCTTTCATGCCTTCTATTTTGTCTCTAGTCTTCATTTAACTCAGGGTTAAATACTGAACTTTTTTTTCGCATTTAGGCTAGCGAAGCAATAAACTTGATCGGAATTCACAATTTTCTTCTTATTGGCTTCTTCTATCACTAATCTTCCGAAATATTTCCAACAAAAACTAGTTTGACTTAGGTAGTCATATAACAGAGAGCTTTTCAATATTACTTTTAGCTAATTCAGTCATTTTAACACCTATTAATTCACTCAATCTAACGAAATTAAAAAAAAAAAAAAAAAACGCGTTGTCGTGTTTGGAAGTGTTGCTCAAGGACACACCGCGAAGTAAAGGGCGGCGCCCATCTCTACTACCGGTACAAAACGACTGCTGATGTAAACTACTTTGGACATATGCTGCAGGTTTGTACAGGAATCTCCTGAAGGCAGAAATCTTTGAGTTATTATTAATTTATTTCCTGGTGGGTTCGCCTCAAGCATATGCGTACAGTGCTATTTAATATGAGGTTCAACTAAACACAGGAAATGTTTAAAATTGATCTTTGTCATGCTCGTAAAGTTTTGAAAAGGCGCATTATCTCCTTCAAAAGTAAATTCGGGAATTAAATTATTAAGATAATTTCTTCACTGACGATAACTTTCTCTAATCCACCACCTTGGTACTTTTCTTCTTTTATATCGTGTGGATAATAATAAAGGCCGCATCTGCCGCGCGCACACGTGACGACACAATAGCCGAGCGTTTTCTGAACACGCACCAGGCTCGTTCGACCAAATTTTCCATTTTCTTGAGCACGCTCAAAAGAATGAGCGGCTCATTTCCCTGAGCCGGGCTCAATTGGATCTGCACTAACCTCAACGCTCCCAGTCGCGAACTACTATGCGCAAGTCTAAGACTATCGAGTGATTTTTGCTGTACTCGGTAAAACGTGAAATACGACACAGACTGCGTGACCAACTGGGACCCGTTGAGTCGACAGATACACGTTTTTTAACATCAATTTTATATGAAACGCTGAAAAAGCCTTCATTTTTATACATCAATTTTACTCTGCAGACGATTTTTTTTTTATTATTCGGGCTTTACGCCTCGTCGACTTCGATGTCATTAAAGGAGGGTCGGTAGACGAGAGGATATGTGTTAATAATTATGAGGATACATATCTCAGTTTATCCTTCCAATGTAATAGGAGAAACATAAGTAGCCAGGTAGTAAATAATCGTCTATTTTCAAGAAAAATGTGCTAAGGGCTAAAAACTATAGTGTTACAAAATGTCATTTTAAATGAAAATATTTTATCACAATATTTTTACAACCACAACCGACCAATTAATAAGAAACTTATTTGCGCCCCATCGTCCTTAATAACCCAGGAATTGGCAACACTGATAATTATAAAAAAAATACCTACTATAACAAACAAAAGAGCGCGTGCAGTAGCGTTAGCAAAGCGAGCGAACGATCTGTTTCTCTGGAATTCAAGATGGTAACTAACGAACTAAAAGAGCGACCTAGTTCGCGAGGGGCTGCGAACTAAACTGAGCGCTCCCAGTCGCGAACTGTTATGCGCAATACTAGTTTCTGTTGGCTAGGGTGTTCTGTGATTTAACAGAAAATCTCATGCAGAAAAGCGTCAAGTGTGCGTTAGTCTGCTTTACGACGTATGGCGAAGTTATAATTTTAAGTCAATTATATGTTATTCTGTTTACAATTTGTTTCTTTCTTTGAAAATCTCTGCAAAAACTTCAATTTCACACTTTCTACATTTTGGTGGACCGTCTACTGTTTTCCTGTCACTCTGCCACCCTGAGAGGATAACGTATATGTGGATAGGACTAGGGTTGTAACAGAAGTCATCTTTGTGGATCCGGATGCTGATGTTTTGCGGAAGAGGAAAAATAAATTCATAATTATTTAAATTTTAATATTTTATCGAAAATAAATTTAAAATCAAAATAGATATATCTTTATGCCAAATTCCACATTATTTCAGAAGCAACGTCTATTTCTAGATAATACTGTCACACTGATTTATTTTTGTTTCAACTTTCAACAACAAAAAACATGGAATGGTTTCACAATCGAATTATTTACATAACTATGCACGCGTCTAAAAGTACATGCGAACTTTGTGGAGTTCGCGGCTCGACTAATTCAAGCATCAAGCCCAAGGCATCTCTGTGGCCGCGACCTGCCTTTCCACCGCTCTAGCGACCCATTCACAGTACAACTTCTAGGACTTACCTTCATCCTAAAGAACTCTTGATGGGCCGTCAAAGGGGTTAAAGGAATACATGCAAGACGTGTTGGATGTTGGGACTCCCAAACAAAAAACACAGATCCTTGTTGTCCAATAAACTATGGCGTTGGATCATGATTGGAAGAAACATCCTGCGAGTGTGCGATAAGGACACATGGTGTTACGCGAGAAAGTAGGAGTGGAAAGGATTGCTTGAAACATGCTGTTAGACCCCTTTTACTAGCGTGAATGGGTGAGCCGCATCCTATTGTAGTTCTATTCAGATGTCCTGTAAGTTGGACCGTAAAGAAACCGCTTTACTTTGC